>BPUM01000928.1:0-489817 GCA_020521455.1 Prunus kanzakura | reverse complement strand
TTATGTTTAAAATAAATAAAAAATTACAAAATAACTATTCAATTGCTATGTTTGTAATCATAAGCAATGTTTTCCTCTAACGAAGTTAATTTTGGAATTCAATTTGGAAATGTAGGTATATATACTTTAAATGAGCTTCTTTTTGTTATCTTTTTCTTATTTCTGTATTTTGTTAAAGATCCATGCATAATGCATTATACGTACTGAACCTACGTACAGCTATAGAAGCTGTGGCATAGTGGAATGTGTAGGTAATTATCAACCATGAGTACCTATCTCAACATCAGGTAGCATATATGCATGCTCTGGTATCTCAATACATAATTTGATATCAATCCTGTTACTTTAGCCACTTTTGTTGCCTTTAATCTCCATTTAAAATTTCATTATTTCATGTCAGTAAATTACTGAAAATAATTAGAAATAAAAATTAAGTGATGGTTGGTGATACCGAATTTTTATTACGGAAACATCTATTAGAATTAAAGATTAAGAATAGACATTTTGAATTGTTGAAACATAAGACATAATGGATCCTACAAGGGTGTCCCTCAAACAAGTTGTTTGAGGCATTCCTCAATAGAAGTTCCAACTGAAACAATCATAGAAAATGACGCATGTACATGGTACATGACTTTTTTTAGCAGAATTTTTGAAGGAGTTAGCATCAGTAGACATATTTCAAATTATGAAAGATCGAGATACAATTGTTGTAAGAGCTTTCGGGCTCAATCATTAGCATTTGGTATGCTATGTACGTACTATAAATAGGTAAATCCATGATATATTAATGGGAACGATGATGTTTGGCTGAGATTAGTAGTATGTAACCAATCATTGACTTATCATTTGGTACTTCGGATTGTACTAATTAATTTCTGTCGGATAGTATTAATCTGTTTCGGAGAGTACTGACTGTTTATCCATAATATTAAAAGGTGTTTGGTGCTATTCCGGATAAATAGTCAGACTAAATTATATTGTGTTTGATGCTGTTCACGATAACATCATATTAGACTATTTGTTTATATATATATTTTTGGATAATTTAAGTGGAAATTGAAATTGAAATGACACAAAATTTTTTTGGTAAGATTCATATTACAATATTTTTTTTGGGGTTTATATTAACAAAATAATTTAAAAAGAAAAATGAAACATGAGTTCAACTTTCTCATCTTCATTTCCTCTACTTCTCTCTTGGGATGGTGACGACACAAAGGGACTGGCTTTCGCATCTTCCATCACAGTTCGAAAGACCCTGTGTTGTCATCGACGACAAAGGTCAATTGACCTCTTTCCCCTTATTTTCAAATCATATGGGTTTCTTTCAGAATTCGAAATTCCTTCGTTATTAATTATCAAAATAATTATATATCTTGGAATTCGTAGAAACCTTTTCTTCTGTTTGCATCAGGAGATAATGGGGAGATGAATTGAAATAGAGTTGTTCTCAAATTGATTAACTGGGTTCTCCAAGATTTGCGAGTTTGCATAATATGATTTGGGGTTTTAGCTTGCTTGGGGCCAAGCTAAATAGATGTTCAAGCTTTATTTTGCGGGTTCATTTTCCTGGAGAAGAGTGAAGAAAATAACATGTAGAGAAGAACCCTACGGAGGAGAAGAAGAAAATAGAATCTAATTTTTCACGTGAACGTGTGCGTGTTTTTTTTCCCTAGCCGTATAATTAAGCGTGTATTATCTAAACCGGGGTGTGTGGGTTATATTAGTTAGTTAGGTAATGAGAGTATTAAAAGTCCAACCTGTTTAAAATAGTCAGGTAATTAAATAATACAAGTTGACATCAAACAACAAACATGGACTATTTACTCCTATCCAAAGTTTAATACGGTATAACAAACGAGCAATTGGAGAATCTCCCACTATATAATATAGGTGGACCCTATTTTCTATACATATGAGGTGGGCTCCTTAAGTTGTTGGGCTTGAGCTGTTCACCACTTATGTTAGGATTGTTAGGGATTTTCTCTGATGGTGGGAAACCCTAACTTAACACAATATATATTGTTTTGTCCCCTCACTAGCAACCGCATTATGTTATACCCGTATCATAGCTCTGGAAACATTTAATATTGAGGAAGAAGATCATACTATTGCTGCTGGTTATTCAGTATATGGTTGCTTCTGATGTTATGGATTCTTGTATTGACTTGCACAAGTCTCTTAAAATTTTCTTTAAGCCGGCAGACACTTATTGATATCAGTACCTTGCATTCATTGAATGATTAGCAGTACATAGATGATCATAAGTACCGGAAGCAACTGAAAGAAAGTTTTGCAGAATGAAGATGTAATTGGCAAAATATGAAGTTGCTACAAGCACTCCAAATTTGCCAACAAAGGACTAAAACTTAACAATTCCCAAAGTAGAGGAAGAGCAAGTTGCAAGCTAATTAAAAAAAAAATCCATTAAATCCCACCGAACAAGGACAATGGTTAACAATTTTGACTTTGGCATCCATAATGCCAAAAGGAGAAAGAAAAAACAAATATTTTGACTTGAGTGAGTTGTTGGGTAGAAGAGAGAGAATAGGTTAGAAAAGGGTATAATTGAGTTTTGCTTTTAAAAATATATTTTAACGAAGAGAGAGAATATGTTAGAAAATGTATAATTGAGTTTTGCTTTAAAAAAAATATTTTGACTTGGTGATGTGGTGTGCTAGATGTATTTTGGGTTGAAAAAAATTAAAAATCGCATGGACTATAGCCTAAGTTAGTATATTCTATGGTCCGTCCCTAATTACGAATAAATTGAGCTTATCGATCACTTATATTTTTTAATCTCAATGATTAGACCTCAAAAGTATATGTACAATCTAATCTTCGAAGTTAACTTGTTATTTGAAGAAATTTTTTTGATGACATTAGCAATTTAAACAGGAAATAAACGAGATATATAAGTTTTATGAAAACAATTTAAAGCTTCAAAAGACTTAGTATAGTTTTCGAAACGTTAATAAATTTTACAAAAATACCGAAAACCTCACGAGATGTCAACGGAAATGCATCTTTCAGAAATCCCTTATTTTCTTCTTGCTAGCATAAGCGTTCCCTCTGTATTTTAAAACTCTTTCCCACTGACCACACTGAAACGTATCCCGAAATTCTCTCCTATCTTGTCCGCGTTCTCAACAAACATTTTTTGACCTGTCAACGCAACGCTGCTGCTACACCTCAGATTCGTCTTCCACATGCATCGAATTTACCAAATTAGACTCTGCGTCTTCACCCACAAAACATGCACCTCTTATTCCACAAAACCCAAATCTGACCAGTGGCAGTTCCGTACTTTCAACAAAAGTCCACGTCACTCTGCCCGCCTTATGAATACCGTCACTAAATAAATTTCACAATCTTCTTCGCTGCTCTTTATGTTGTTTCAGTCTCAGCTCGCAAGCCATTTCCGATTGACAATTTCCCGAGAAAATCACATTTTCCGGTAAAGTATTATCTCGGAAAATCTTTAATTTTCTGTGAATTCGCATTCTAATTTCTGTTTGTCTTTGATTTTGACCTTCTTTTTTTTTCTTTTTCTTTTTTGTGTTTTCTTTTTATTGGATGGCAAGGAAGAAGGTCGGGAAGCTCGCGAAGCTTGAGAAATTCGGAAATGGTTCCTCCGATCCTTTCCTTGGTTCTGCCCTCCGAGACTGGTCGAGTTCTGAGTATTCAATCTCATACAGTCCAGGTATTGGCGGTATTGTTTGTGTTTGGTCACTGAGAAAACTGAAGGAAAAAAAAAATGCCAAACTTGAATCTTAAATTTCCTCTAAAAGTTAAAATATTGAATGTATCCTTTCTGTATGAATGAATTCCAGTATTGAATTTGATATCTCGCATGTGATTTTTTATGGCATTAATGGTATTTGTGTGATAATGGAATGATAAATTGTGTGCTTATTTGACTGGTACTTCAAGGTAAAGTTAGTGAAAACAAATACACATTTTGTGTGTGTGCGAAACTTATTTAGGATTTGTATAGCATATTAGATTGTGATGAAGTATGGATAATATGTCTACCACAAATTGGAGTTGTTGGATTTCTCATAAGTTAGCGTAAATACATTATACGGTCTGTCCTGTGTTTTAAATAGCTTACTAGATTTTGAGGCAGGTAAAAGCCCAACAACAACGTTTCAATAGAAGAACCAAAACTGCCAGAAACTCTTATTCTCATATCAAACTTTCATACTACTTGATACAACTGGAGAAAAACGGGTCCTCCTTCTAATGTTCATCTCCCAAATTTAATGCTAATACATGAACCTAAATTACAATTAATCCTTCTTTATCTCTTTGATTCTCAAATTCTCAATTCATTTAACCACATGCTAAATGCATTTACTTATCTACTCAGTTAAGGAAATGTCTATATTACTCTCAACAGATTTGCTGTGTTTTTTGAATTGGCCCTAGTCCATATGAAAGCTATATGTAAGTGACGTATAAATTATAGCTCTAGTACCTATATTTTTGAACGGATATGCTCCATTATTAGATCTAACATCCATATATTTTCTCTTTGTTGTGATTTTCTTGGAAGGGACATGACATCACCTCATTTCCCTTCTTTTGCTAATGATACAGGCAATTTGTCTCTTTCGTGCCACCAAGTTCTGCCCTTGACATGTCCTGAAATATAATGATTACTTGATTCCAAATTCCAAATTTGTCTGCATCGTGTCCCTTCCCTTATTTTCTCACCTTCCTTGAAGTGTATGAGCCATAATTGCCTGCCCTGTGCGTCTTTCCTGATCCTAATTTAAGTTGGGCCTATTTTTTCATAAGTAAATATGAGTATGATTTGAGAGTGGGTCAGGGATATCTACCTGTACTTTGTAGATTATGTTTTAACCTTACATCATTCCTGGTCTTTTACTTATGGTTAGGGATATGTGGGGAATAAGTCTGCTGTATTTCCCTTGCAACTATTAGGCTATGATGTGGATCCAATTAATTCAGTCCAGTTCTCAAACCACACAGGCAAGCTGCTTCTACTTCATTCAAACAGTCTCAGAATTCTGAGGCCTGATATGTGGTGTGATGCCATCTGTGAAGCTTTATAAAGTCAAGCATGATGTCTTAGTTTTAATGGAGGTAACATCCTGATTCAATATACCTGAAAACATTGCAGGATACCCAACTTTTAAGGGTCAAGTTTTGAATGGACAGCAGCTATGGGAATTGATAGAAGGCCTCGAAGAAAATGATTTATTATACTACACTCATTTATTAACAGGTATATTAAATTATTCAAGGATTGGTTTTGAAGATCTGGTCCTGTATAACATGGTAACTATTAAGTGAATGTGTTATTCTGACTTTTTGCCATTGGAAGAAACAAAGAAGAGAGAAAAAAGAAGAAGAAGGGTAAAGCCGAATGCTTAGGAATAGGACTGGTGGTTGCAACGTTGGTGTTAAGCAAATCAATAGATCTATGCATGAATATAGCACGATCTGGACCTATATCAGACAGATTAAAATTACATAAAACACGCTTTCCAAAAGTCTGAAAGAAATCATTCTTATAGATATTAATGAAATAAAGCAGCCAATAATTCCTTTTATACCTTTCTACTGTCACCGGTTCACTTTGCCTCATTCTTTCTTTGGTTCTTTGATTTTTCTGGTTGTATTTTTAGAAAAAAAATTGATGCCATTGTCATGAAGTTAATCAGATTCAACTTCTCTGTCCCGTCTTTTCTTTTCCCCCGCTTTTGCGTTATAATATGCTTTGGAGACTTCAAAACAGTTATTGGTGTGATTTCCTTGTTTGGGAGAGTTTATGCAATTGTTCTGACCTCTGAGTTGATGATGGAAAGATGTTACATTTTATTTAAAACACTTCTATAAAATAAAATAAAAACTTTAAATTGGGGAAAGCATCTTAAAATCTTTTATATCTTCTTATAATACTACTTTTACTTTCCTTTGAAGTTTATGTGGCTTTGATCTAGTTGATTTTTGTGCAGGTTATATTGGTTCAGTTTCGTTTTTGAGCACTGTATTGGAGGTTGTCAATAAACTTCGCTCTATAAACCCAAAACTTAAATATGGTGAGTGGATCATGTGCCTTCATCAAATATGTATACTAACCCTTTCTATAGCTGTGGTATTTTTATTGTGTTGGGGCATCTGAAAACGTTAGTCTAACTTACTAGCACTTCTCCTTCACACTTTCGTTGTTGAATCTGTTTGGTTAACTTTATACATATGGATTATTATTTGCTTTGCTTGGTTGTACGTATTATAAGATGCAAGAACGCAAATTAACTGGTGCATGGCCATATGTTTTAATTAGAACATTGCTAAAATTGTAAAAATTCAAGATTTTGTTGTAACTGGTATATGTTGCTAGAATGAAAAGGTAATTTTTTTTTATGGGGCCATAAAGATAAATTCTTCTTGCTGACGTTGATAAGATTATTTAAGTCAATTTACTGGTGAATTTTGAGATCTTACAAACTTATCTTGTATATTAAAGTTATTGGCTTAAAAATTGTAGTAACTATCATGTCAAGAGCAAGGATTAAAATATCGGCCGTGCAGATAATATCGGGCCTCCAATTTACGGATATTTCGGGGGATATATCGTTATCGTTTTAGGTATTGGGAAAAAATCAACAAAAATGATAGATATAGGCATTGAAACACATAATTTTGGTGTAAAACTTTCATAGATGTTATTTACATTATCAATGAATGTATTGAACAAATAAAACTCAAAATTTACTAATAATAAGATATACATATGATGAAATATAAGTGGTATGTAATGCGCGTTAATTAAAAGTTTGAAAATAAAACGTTGATTAGAATGAATAAACCATGCATAAATCCATAGTTTGTTTAAACATTGGATTACAATTTAGATAAGTGTTCATCTACATAAATGAAGAGCTCCTATGAGGTTTGAAACAATGAGGAACAACTTTGTAAGCCATGTTTGAACATGGTGCACGTACGTCTCTCTTGAGCTCCCTAATGTCCTCCCATATATGGGATAGTTAGGATTAACCAAACTAGTAGGCCCATAATTTGTTTCATCATCTTGAGCTTCATAACTAGTTCCACTGTAATCAGACATAACATAACCATAGCCATCATAAGATTCATTTGAGTTAGTACTAGGTCTAGTTCCTATGCTCATAGATCCAAAACTGATCGCCATATCCTCTTCAGATGGATTGGAGGTATGTGGGCAGTGTACTGTGCATAGATTCTACATGTTAATAAATTATAGGGTTCTGGGCAAGGATTAGCTATTTTTGGGTTCTAATTTGCTTCAATTGCCTTAAAAAATTCTGAATTTTTTTTGGGTTCTGTTATGGGTATCGGGAAATATCGGGGATATCGCACTTATCAGGGATATATCGTCGATACAGGGAAGATATGGCCTTACCCCTCAGTATCGGTGTCGACAGTTGAAAATATCGATATATCAGTGTATCGGCCGATATTTCAATCCTTGGTCAAGAGGTTAGGGACATAATAGGAATATATTTGGACAGCAGAGTTGTGGAACATATGGAGTAGAGTAAGCCCTTTTTGTTCTTTCACTCATGAGTGGATGCCTTGCAATCTGTCATGATCATTTTGAGTATGAGGGCAACAGTTGAATTCTGCAGATTTGTGGCTCCATGGAATGTGATTGTTCATCTTCTTCTCTATTGAAAAGAATAAACTATTCGACCAAAAAAAAAGAAAAAAAAAGAATAAACTAATGTATTTTTGGGTCATGTGCATTTTCCATCTTTGTTGTGACATAATTCTTGCTATCCTTTCCTTGCCCAGTCTGTGATCCAGTGATGGGTGATGAAGGAAAGCTCTATGTCCCTTCAGAATTGGTATCAGTATATCGAGAGAAGGTAAGCAATATGACTTGTCTATGGGCACATCATGGAAGCATATCTATCATATTCTTTGCATGTACAAGGGTAGAGAAGATTTTTAATTATTAGCATGTTAGTAGTTTGGCAACTGCTCAAACTTGAATTTATGTCAAACCAACATCTGTATGTTTGTGTCAGATGGAAAACGACTTTCCTAAGAATTTAATCTTGACTTTTTCCTTTCCTGTAATTGTCTTGATACAAAAAGTAATGACGTTGATAAAGTAGCTTGATAATGAAATTGATTTAATAGCTATTTTCTGGTAATGCATTTTATATAAGGTTGTCCCAGTGGCTTCAATGTTGACTCCCAACCAGTTTGAAGCGGAACTCTTGACTAACTTGAGGTAATTTCTTATACCACAGTATAATGATAATCAACATTGCTCCTTGTAGTTAAACAGCATCTGGTTTTTCTTGTGGTGCATTTGCTTTTTTCCCATTTAGAGCCATAAATGAAACTTTAGACAAGTAAAAGTTAAAAACTTTACTTCTGAGTCCTTTTTATCAATAACAGGTGAAATCTTATGCTGTAACAGGATTGAGTCTGAAAAGGATGGTCGTGAAGCTTGTAACATTCTTCATGCTGCCGGACCACCAATGGTACTATTATTTAGTAATGTTTTTAATTTTTTTATGTTTCACTGTATAGGTCCTGAAATGTTTGCATTCGTGTTAATATGAAAGATTTTGTTATGGTATTGTTTTGTTTCTCTCCCTAATCTCTGTATCCTGAAAAACTATCATTGATTCATTGGTTATGTTTTCATTTTGGGATTTAGGGCTCTAGATGAATTTTTGTATCAATAGTGAGCCATTGTTATTTGGTATCTTATTGAGTTGCAAGTTGGTTAGGTGAATTCTTTTTATTTGTTTAGAGATGGAGATAAAGAAAGTCCACTGCTGCCAGTTCAAGAGGCTTTCTATTTCTGGTTAATACTGGTGTAGAGCATTTATTCAGAATCACAAAGCATGCATGGGCACATTTGGTATTTCAAAGTAAATAATTAAATCTGTTAATGATATAAGAGTTTTGGTATTTCCAAACTAAGTCATGTACCTTAGTTAATGTGGGGTCCACTCCATACAAACTTTCCTAGTGAATATCAGCTTTGCTTCTCTATTCTCTCCTTTTCTTTGTTGAGTCTTTGTTGTTTTAAATTATCCTTTATCCTTACCCTCTGCATTTTATACGGTAAATCTTTTATAGTTACTTACTGAATATGCACTGTACTGATCCTGATATTCACTTGTTGTGCATCATATTATTTTTTCAATCAAATTGAAGCTGAATTTGGGGGGATATAAAATTACTTGATTGTGCACTTCTAGTTAATGTTAGATCTGTCTCTGTCCCTGCCTCTCTCAGTTTCATATTATAATGCGTAAATTTGATCTATCTCAGGTTGTGATTACAAGCATAAATATAGATGGTAATCTTTCCTAATTGGTATTCATTAAAGGGTACTTGCTTGGTGTACATGTGGAAACTTGTTTGTGCGTTTCTATTTAATGTTACATCTGTTTTGCTTGTTGTACACGTGGAAACTTGTTTGGGTGGTTCTATTTAATGTTGCCTCTCTCTCTCTCTGATATTATAATGTTAGTTTGATATATTGTAGGTTGTGCTTACAAGCATAAATATCAATGGTAATCTTCTTCTAATTGGTAGCCATCAAAAGGAAAAGGTGAGTTCTTGTCTATGAATGAAATTACACTTAAGGTTTGGGATTTTTTAGTTGGGATTAAAAGTTGGTCATTCCAGTGTTAAAAAAAAATGTTCATTCTAGAATTTTCAAAATGTGGTCACTGTTTGGGAACTTTTATTGCTGGAATAAATTTACTTGTCAGATTATGCTTCTTATTTGAATGCTTAGTTAGATATGACATTGTTGTGCCCTTTATTATTTATTCTTCCACAGAAAAAAAAAAAAGAGGAAGATTGATTCTTTTCTTGTATGCCAAAAGCTTCTAAATGGTCTGTTTTTTGTACAAATTTTTGTGCTGACCTTTTATGATTCCTGCCAAAAGCAAAAACCTTTTATGATTATTCCCTAATGAAATAAATTTAGACTTTATTATAGTTTATGGCAAGATTTCTTTTGACAATGTTCTTTATACAATTTTTACTTTAATTATGTGATAGGGTCTGTCGCCTGAGCAATTCAAGATTGTGATTCCTAAAATTCCTGCATATTTCACGGTATGAAAATTTCCTCTTTAATTTTTATCAGCAAAGCTGTATTCATAATTCTACTAGCACACATCGAGGAATATCCTTTACACTTTACTGTTGAATACTGCGATGAACTGATGTTAGAATATATATATATATATATATTTTGTTCGTTAGTTCCATGTCCCTTAATTTTATCTTTTTGCTAGTTTGAACCATTTATGAAGATGTTACTTTATAATTATACAGCAGCATATTAGAACATAACCTGCCCTATTAGCCTTGTTTTCCGATCCATGGTTTTTACAGTGACTTGCTAATCCCTTAATTGGATTGTATGCAGTCAGTTAAATGTTACCTTTCCAATTAAATATACCCACTCAACTACTTCATTAATGGACACCTGGATGGCATCTCATTTGAAGAAAAAAAGGATTTCTAAAGGATTCTGATTTCATGTTTAGAGCATATTGTTAACCATCTTTTTTGAACTCTTAGGAGAAACTCATGTTTTTCTTTGACTTTTCCCATTCTTATTTTACTGGATAAAAATCAGGAGACGTTGTACCAATTCCCATACTGTATGTATGTTTAAATTAACTCAAGATTTTGGGGGTTTTACTTGGAGAGAAACAGACAGGGATGGACAATTAATTTATGTGGCCAAAACCAAAAAGGCACAAGGGATTCCTTCTTGATAGTTTATACTGACTTCATGATGGATTTGATTTGCTATCTTACCTTACCTTATGGGATTGATGACTTAATTGTCCTAATTTAATAGCTTTGGATATGTAGTCTGGGACCCTGGGGTAAGATCAATTGACACTGGCTCAAGTTGGATTTAATGTTGGATTTAATAGTTTTACTTTTTATAAGATTCCTTCTTTACTAATTCAAAAATTGGATTTAATGTTGTGATCCACACAATGTTTATTGTTTATCAAATCTCTGATAAGCAAGTACTCCGTCAAGGTTCTTCTATTCATAATGTAAATTTGTATAAAGAAAATACAAATTCTAAACAATATAGATGGAATACTGGATCAACTTGAAATTTGAGCTGCATGGTGAGCATAGTTAATGCATCAAGTTGAATGATTTGATTACCAAAAAGAATCGTATATATGTATATATGCTGGCGTCAATTGATCCTGTTGTTATCTAGTTTATACGGTAAAACCAGTTGTATGATTGACAAATATGTGCATGAACTTGTAGGGAACAGGAGATCTTACAACTGCACTTCTACTTGGGTGGAGCAATGTAATTCCTTTAAACTATGTTTTGGCTTTGATTCAACTCCTGAGCCCTTCTTTCCAATATAGTTCTATATCTATAAATGGTTGTTCTTTCTACCCAGAAATATCCTGACAACCTGGACAAGGCAGCCGAGCTTGCTGTATCATCCTTGCAGGTATTCCGTCCCTTCCCCACGCCACTTTTTTTGTTTCTTTAATTGCTAGAGTGTTCTTTCATATAGTAGTATTTCTGAATGATGTAAAGTTCTTTTGAATTCCACCTAGGACTAAGTACGAGTACAAAACGTATAAAGGCACGACATATCAATATATAAAGAGCATAACAGCATTATGGTCTATTTTCTGAATACTATTTTTGTATAGTGTTTGTTAAAGAAGAGTCACGATATATTTATAGAAATATTTTAGTGGAAATTATTTATTCTATGATGTGTCATCACATGTCCTGCTGGCTGCTACTAGGTATTGTGTTACACGCGACATATACACGGTAGTTGTAAGTGATATGCCTGATAAGCTAGATAAATAGATACCTCATGGAAATTAACAATTCTTAGAAAGAAAGAAAGAAAAAATTCCGCATGAGTAGCAATTTTTCTTTTGTGAAGTTACCTGAACTCAAAACCCATCATTACACACACTCAAAAACCCATTTATAAACACACCCAAAAAATATATAATTGTTTATTTTAGAATTGATTTTGGGTGTGTTTCTATATTTAAATAGTGTGTGGGTTTTTTTATAAATACATGCCTAGAATTGGGTTTATTTATAATAATCTATTGTTTAATTTGATTTACCCAAGTAAGGATAAGTTTTGGAGGCCTGTGGGTGAATACAACTAGAATAGAATGATTGTTGCAGGCCCCGCTGGAGTTGATACAATCTGGATGTATTTCCCTTGCTTATTCCACCTGGTGGCAAAAGAAAATTTTACATGAATATATTCTCTGGTTTAACCTTATCACCGATCCCCTTATGTGAGCCATGGTTGGCTGATTCTGTGTTTACAATCAATACTTACAGGCCCTTCTACAGAGGACAATTAACGACTACAAAAGTGCCGGCCATGATCCCAAGTCAAGCAGTTTAGAGATTCGATTAATCCAAAGTCAGAACGACATTCGTAACCCCGAAATTAAATTCAGAGCAGAAAGATACACTTAAAATGGTTGATTTGTACGACATTCGTAACAAACACAAATGTGCCTCTGGTTGATCGTTTGAAAACTGTTACCCAATGCTATCGCCATGAAAGTTGGATACATTTTTGTTTCTTTCGAAATATGTACATGATGTAGCCAGCTGACAGATGCTCATCTTTTTTATTCCATACTTGTTACTTGTTAGGGCTTCTGGTTTTGATACTTTTGGTGGGGCAACAATTTGGACAAATTTACTGCTCTCGGGGTATCCGTATTAAGGATTGTTATTTTTTTTTTGGGGGGGAAAAAAAATGCCAGTCAGTTGAAGTGAAAAGTGAACTCCGCGTTTAAGTGACTTTCGACGCACAAACATGTGGATTTTATTAACATGAAAAATTATATTTACATATTTAAGTGACTTTTTGACACACTTCTCTCTCTCTCTCTCACTGTGACTTTGATTGAGTTGCTATCTCCCTTCAACACCAACCCAATCTGTTATATTTTATTTTATTTATTTTTCTATATTTTTGTTTAAAAGTTATGCAAGAAATTTTCTAATTCACTTCTAAATTTAAGAAAAACAATTCAGGACCATTAGTACAATACATGTTCTAATTTGAGGACAACATCATCTATTATTGGAATTTAAGGGCAAAAATACAAATCGGGGTATAGTTGAGTAACTATTGCCACAATTTAGCCTTGAAAAGTATTTAAAAACTCTGTTATTTTTTTTTGGTATTAATACGATAAAAAAAGATGCACCTATAATATCCTTATTTTTTTTAAAAAAAATAGAGGTATTTAATTATATACCCATTCTTAGCATTAGTGATATAGATAAACCCTACACCATTTAATTTCTATAAACAAGCCTAACAACTGGCCCTATTGAATTTAATTTTGATTATTAAATTATGTTGAGTGTTTTGGGGTTTTTTTATGAGGTTTTGGGGTTGGGCTTGTTTTAAGAAATTAATGGCAGTTTTGTAATTTATAGGAAGTTCGAAGCCTCTTTGTTATGTTGTAAATGGACTTTTTGTGTGTTTCTAGGGTTTAGGGCCCTATAATATCTTGACTTTAACATTACTCCCTGAACCCTCTTTTAATCAACCATAACCATAACCAAATTATTATTATTGTCAATTTTACATTGTGATCGAACCCGCATGGCACTTTGATAATGTGTGTTTGTGAGAAACTCTACTCCACTCGATCTCTTGTATTCATAACAATTTAAGAATAATTTATGTAAACATAATTTAATTTAGAAATGATTTAGCTATTTGATTATCACAATGATCATTTCTATGTTGATATGAACTAATGTATTTGTCTATTTATTTGATGATAATCGAAAAACCAAAATGATTCTAGGTTTTGATGGCTTTTCAAAAAAAAAATTATTTTAAACATGATGCTAAAGTGTAAATACAAATGAGTATTGGGGCCATTTTTTCAGGCCGTCAATGAAAGAGGCTTCTGGACGCTTCACATTACTTACAGTTCTTCTAACAAAACCCAGAGCCATAATTTTCAAATCAAACAGAATAAACTTGTCTTTCCAACTTTTTTTAAAATGGATGCTGAAATGGCGATGGAGCTTGTGAAGCATGGCCTGACGCTTCTCTTCCTCGACGTTCCTCAGCACACCCTCATCGGCATTGATACTCAGGTAAACTACTACCAACCCAGCCACACATGCTTATGCTCTGTTTTGTTGCCCAGAAAATTCAAAAGAAAATGGAAACGGAGAAAATTTGGATTTCTGTCTATAAATTAACACTTGAACACTTGGTTCGCTGTATCTTCAGATGTTTTCAGTTGGCCCTGACTTTAAAGGCATAAAGATGATTCCTCCTGGTCCTCATTTTGTGTACTACAGCTCATCCACCAGGTTACCTCTTGTTGCTCATTATGTGTTTGTTGAATGTCGGCAGAGAATAGACTGACTAGTTGCTCTTCATTTACTATTGAATTTTAATTGTTTTATAGGTGATTCTATTTTGTATTTTTTTTATAATATGTTTGGCTTTTTTTGGGTACACAGAGATGGCAAGGAATTCTCACCAATTATTGGGTTTTTTGTTGATGCTGGGCCATCTGAGGTTAGTAACCAGTCTTTTATTATTACTTTAGTGGCCACCGGCTTATTGGGTTAACATGTTACAGTAAGTTGTTTGTGGCATGATATCAAGGCATGTGAGCCAGACTGACCTTTCTCATGTAACAGGTAATTGTTCGCAAGTGGGATCAACAAGAGGAACGATTAGTCAAAGTACCAGAAGAAGAGGTTGGTATTCATGTTGATTGTATCATTGTCTTACTCGGGGAGTCACATTTTTCAAAATATGGAATCAAAGTGATTCACAATGTGTGAAACTTTAGATTGAATTTTGTAACCTCGATCTCAAATAAGCTTCATAAATCTTAACTGCTAAGTAGTTAGAAAATATGGTCAATATCTTTTCAGGACAATCACAGTTTATCTTTTATTCATTATCTTGCAACTATTAATTATTTTTTTTGGGTCCAATTTTATTGTATTAGTGAGCTTTTACATTATAAAGGAAGCAAGAGGGAATTTGAGAATTTTTTTCCAAACATATTCTATGGTCGAACAGAGCACAGTAGTGATTTTCTCTGTTCAGTTTAGTATTTTGATTTCACATATGTATCATTTTTGTGCCATCAGGAAGAGAGATATTGCCAAGCAGTTCGAAGTTTGGAGTTTGATAGACATCTTGGTCCTTATAATCTAAGCCAGTACGGAGATTGGAAACAACTATCTAATTACATTACAAAGAGCATCATTCAACGGATTGGTAAGCATTATTCACAACTTCAAAGGCAAATATTCACAATTATCTTAGATTTTTCTATCAGGAGTTTGTTCGGTATCATTGCTTGACTTTTGTGGAACAAATAGATTTTATGCTTCAACTGCTGCCATTTGCTTCTCTCTCTCTCTCTCTCTCTCTCTCTCTCTCTCAATTCTCGCATTTAAATTTGATGATCTTCAGATCCACAATGTTTGTATCTTTAATTTTACTTTACTTTTTTTTTAATGCATAGGAACCCACATTGTTTGCCTGAGTATTTTATCTTGTTATAACATGCGGGCGCATGCTATCAAGGATGAAAATATTGGCGATACAGATAGTATCAGGCCTTCAATTTACGGATATTTAGGGGGATATATAGATGTCATTTTAGGTATTGAGGAAAATAGACAAAAAAGATAGATATTGGCATAAAAAATGAAGTGAAACTTTCACAGGTATTAAGTACATTATCAATGAATGTATTGAACAAATAAAATTCAAAATATAATAAGTATACGATATGCATAAGATGAAATGTACGTGTATATAATGCGCGATGAAAAGCCTGAAAATAAAATTTTGATTACAATGATAAAATAAAATCCATTGACACAATAGGTACATAACCCAAACAAAATAAATACAAGCAGACTTAACACAACAAACACCACAAACATGCAGACTGACCCATTAAAACATAACCCAACCCAACCCAACCCATTAATACCTAACCCAATATATTACAACAATCAGACTTAATGATAAGGGAAATCATAGAATATTAGATGAAAAATAAAATTAAACAAAAAAGAACTTGAGCAACCGGAGAGAGGAGAGGAAGAGCCAAAGATAGCCGAAATGACTGAGAAGAAAAGAAAAAAGAAGCTACAAAATATTAGAGCTTGGTTTTTGGCATTGATTCAGTGGCTGGGACCTTTGATTAGTTTCAAAATGAAGACAAATTTCTGGGTTATTTGTCTAGTATCAGTAAATATCGGGATATCAGGGTTATCGGGGATTTATCGCCGATAAGGGGGAAGAAATAGGTGACCCCCTTTATCTGTATTGACACCTTAAAAAAGGGATATATTGTCCGATATTTTCATCCTTGCATGCTATACAATTATGTAATAGACATTAAAAGAATAATTTTTCATTTGCTTAAGGAAAGTTCTCAAAGGCAGACTTGGTGGGAACCTTAATTTTCCACAAAATACTTGTTATGGTTTGATGTGCGTTAAAGTTAGATGTTGGTGCATCTGCTCCTTGTAAGGAGTTAATATGATATTACTGCTGTGAGCTTGTAGACATGATGGAATAGTTAATGACCAACATTAAAATCTAGTGGTATCGTGAGGTAATAATACTTCTAAGAATATCCCTATTTAGCTTTTCCTTCTAATTTCTGCATAAGGATGGATATAATTATTCGTGTTGATACTTCTAGCCTAGTACCTACCAACACAATATAATACGGATTTTTTATATATAAATAAATACTTCTAAGAATAAGACTGCATGGAACTCTGAACAGGAAAATTCTTACAGGAGAAGTTATATTTATAGTGGCTACTTGGAACTCTACATTTTGATATTTCTTGGATACTTTTATTTATGTTGTTAAGGACTGCTTCAGATGAATTTTATCCAAAGGATTTGTATAAGATTCATTATTTTTATCCCAAACAACCTTTGAATTTTAATTGACTTGTACAGAACCCATTGGAGGAGAAATTACTGTTGCATCTGAATCTACAATGCGTGTAAACACTCCTAGCACAATGATGGAGAAAGCTCTAGATGAGCAGTTGAATGCTAGTAGGTGCTCAACACCCAGTGACAAGTCTCAGACGAGAGGATGTTACTACACATCAATTCCCCGTGTTATCAAACGAAAGGGAATCCATGGCCAACAACTTACTTCTTTGAATCTTGACAAGGTAAGAACCCCCTCCCTCCTCTTTTAAGTTGTTCAGTTTTTTCTAATGTTTTAAATTAACTGATTTGACTATATACTTTCACTAATATTTTTTTTTTCTTCTTTTTTGTGGTCCGACTTTCACTGATCTGTTTAGACACAATTATTAGAAAGTGTACTACTAGAAGATTATGGAGGTTCTGAGGACTTGCTTCTCGCAGAGCTGCAATTTGCCTATATTGCATTTTTGGTGTGTAAACAATGCAGACTCCTACAGCATTTTATGTTAAATAATAATCTGAGATCTTTACAATAATTTGAACTTATGCAGATGGGGCAATCACTTGAAGCATTTCTACAGTGGAAATCCTTGGTCAGTCTTTTATTTGGATGCACTGAAGCTGTAAGTATTGGTTTGATTGCCTTGTTTCACTTATTATTGGGGTTTGTTCACTCTACCGAGTTTGTGTACTTGTATTTCCGTTTTCCACATTGTACATCTGAATTTAAAATTAAACTCCCCACTTATACATTCTGTCCCATACTATTAAAGTATAAACATGTGATTGATATGTTTGCATTAAATTTGTACCTCATGAGCGTCAACTTATGGTTGTAATCTACTTTACAAAAATAAGCAACCCTTTCCCAAATCTGTATATACAGTCATTTTAATATGAATACAAGGAACTTTTTAACTTTTGACCTTTGATGGCGGCTCATTTGCATGTTTATGCGATATATTGTTTTCTCGAAAGTTTTTTTTAACAGATAATATGGTAATCTTAATAATTCTAAATCTTCAAAAGATTATTGTCAACAATCAATCTATTTAATTTATGTGCTAAAATTTCAGACATTATAGATTCACCAGCTTAAAGCTTTGGCACCATAGATTTACTAGATTTTCAGTTTTACACAACAGATCCTACCCAGTCTCTCACCAGTTATCTTTGGGTTGACTAGTGTTCTACTGGACTAGCATTAACATTTCTTAGGAATGCGCAATTGTCAAATTTGTACTAGACTATAGACATAATCCGTCTTAATAAGTTTCTAGTTACTAAAATCTCTGCTGGATTAAAGTGAGGCGTGTGGTCTGGTGGAGACAGTTGGAAGTAGCCTGGTAGGGATCCTAAAGAAGCTTTAGACCTAGAGCTGAGGTGTTTTATTATAATGTTGACAAACCTCTTGATGTTTTGAGAAAACAATTTCTTGAGTCCCTCACTGCGTATCTTTGAGTTAAATACTAGAATGAACCTTTTTTCCTAATGATGCTTGCTTCATAGGTAGTTGATACTGAAATACAGGAAATCTGAAATACTTTCTGACAAAAATCTAATCTGCCATTAATGCAGCCTTTCCGTACAAGAAGTCGGCTATTTGCAAAGGTAATGTCCAGAATTGTCCCTTTTTTAACTAAACTTTCTTGCAGTATAATATAAGTCGCATTCGTGGTGATCTGGGATACAGTTATGTAATTGATAGTCTGGATTCCATATAGCCCATTTTGGGATATGTACTGGCTTTTCAGAAAGCTTTACATTTTATTTTTTTGCATAGTTATGCTCAAAATGTGTCAGTTGTTGCTTGGTTTATCAACCTTCATGTCTTTTCTGTGTGGTGCTTTATTATTCCAGTACAAACAGAGACAATGTTCAACATTTAATCATCCTGGTTTGATATTTGATTTGTCTTTCGTAATATTTATGACCTTTTACGCACCCATTCTCCTGTCTAATTATTTGTCTCTTCTAAGGTGTTGAATAAGTTTTTACATATCAGACATATGTCAAACTATTGGCTAGTTTATATTTATTGTAATAGAATGTTTGTGTTTCTCATAAAAAGGAAAAGGAAAAAGAATTCTAGGTTGATTGTGTTTTCTTTCCTGAGAGAGTAACACGTTTAAACTGATTTCGTTTTCCATTAAACTTGCACTGAACAGTACTTGCCCTTTTTTTTTTTGTCCATTTCATTTGCACTGATAAATGACATGTCATGGGAATCTCACAGTTTATTAGAGTCATCTACTATCAATTGAAACAAGGACTTCAGAAAGATTGCTCAGACACGAACAGTGGATCAACCTTGCTAGATGATTCATGGTTTTCTGCTGATAGTTTTTTGCACCGTCTTTTCAAGGTACGAGATTTGGGTGCTTCATTCTGCTGCTGCTGTTCTTTTTTCGTATTACACTGCCATGCTTGATTCATCTTTTTCTTGTCGGTTCTGTTGTCATTCAGTTTGTTTTTTCTATCAAATAGAAAATCAACAGAAAAGTATCATGTAGTCATCTTTCTCACATCCATGGAACTTTCTGTTCATTGCAACTTGATGACTAACCTATAAATGGGATTCCAGGATTTTTTTTTGCTGGTGCAAGATGCCTCAGTTGTTGATGGAGATCTTCTATCATGGGTATGCACTCTAAGCCTGAATTTTCATGAATTTCTTTTTCCTATCAGGCAAAAGTAGACATCTGGATTCTTCTGATGTGGTCTCTTTCTTATTATTTCTGCTTTTCATCAGATTTTTACTTTACAGTTGCCATTGTATTTATCATGATTTGCATGTGCAAACACACGCACAGAGAAGCCTTTATTTTGTTGCTTTAAACATGGAATGTAATATTATAATAAGGTAGGACACTTTTTACATATGTTAAACACTGACTCTTTAGCAAACAAGTGCATATTAACTCAAAACCATTTTATTGGGGCAAGGGTGGGTTGAAGATGGATGCAAGAAAGAAAAATAAATTTATATACTTTAGGCATGGGCACAAGGTTAGAATTTAGGTTATTGTTGTTTTGTTTTTATTTGTTGGAACTAAAATGTAGTTGATGGTTATTGATTTAATTCCATCTATAGAATTTATAGTATATTGTTGGAATATTTATAATGTTTTTAGGTGCTTTGTTATTTTGGGTTACCTAATATAAATTTGTCTCACTTTGATTATGTTGAGTTTACCCTAATTTTCTCTCACTCCCCTCGTTATACTAATCATTCCTTTAGCCCTTTTGATGTGTTTTTCATTTAAATGGAGTCCTGACTTGATTTCTGATCCTTTACTTTGTTGCTATTGCATTGCCATTGCTCTGCATACAAAGCATTTCTTGTCAAGTCATCCCTTTTTGTATTTGTTTCCAAAACTTTGCTTCTTATGAGAGATGGTAGCTCATCTGTGTGCTTCCTTGTCGTCACTTTTCATGTTGCATTTCATACGAAAACTTGGTCTGTGTACTACAATTGGAAAAGTAATACAAGATATCTATGTCTAAAGTCATTAAAGAACCCTTCGAGCTTAAATTACTACCAGTACCCATCTCTTTTTCGGCTAATCATGTCGAGGAATCCTCATTTGCATGGTTCTCATTCTTAAAGACAAGGAAACTCAAGGAGTTGCTTGAAAACAATCTTGGATGGGAATTCCAGCAAAACAGTGCAGTTGATGGGATGTACTTTGAAGATGATGACGAGGTCGGTATTTATTTATTTATTTAAATTGAACTGTGCTCACTTTCCCCACTTTTTTTTTTTTTTTTTTTTTTTCTCACAACCCCTAACACTCGACATTTGCAGTTCGCTCCTGTGGTTGAGATGCTGGATGACCCGAGTTCTAGTGTGGCGCCATCAGTTTAACACTTAAATCTCACATCCTCAACCATTTAACATCTACAATTCAATCCTGTGGTTTAGATGTTGGATGACCTGGGTTGTAGTGAAACGCCAGCAGGTTACGACTTTGGTCATCTACAGAAGGCTTTATGTCGTAACCAGTGTGTGATCAGTATAAAATCATTGCACCTGGAAGACCTTTTTTTTTAGTACATGTAACCTTGTATAGTATCATAGTTGAAATTTCCATGTAAATTGATGAGGATGGATGCTATACAAAATACAGCACTGCTGTAAACTTTCCTTGCTAATTTTAGACGGATGGGACAATTCCCTTGAAATGCTTGGTGAAAGGTCTAATTATTTGAGATTCAGTTTCTGAATCTTCATTTACTAATCTTATTATATAAAGCTAATGGATCTCAAATGCAATAACGTACATAAAAAGGAACCAAAAGAAATACGTAAAAAAAAAAAAAAAAAAAAAGTTGGCATTATAGCTCTGTTAGAATGTGGGGTATTAACCTCTAGAAGAATGGGGCAGTGATCGGAACCCACCCTAGGGCAATGCATCACCCGTATGCCTGGCCATATATTAATCCACTTCGGTTATTGACCGAAATGGTCTCTCAATTTGAGTGCTTGATTCTGCTGCCGCTGTGCATTTTTCGTATTACACTGCCGTGCTTGATTCATTTTTTTTCTTGTCGGCTCTGTTGTCATTCAGGTTATCGTTGTTTAGTTTTTATTTGTTGGAACTAAAATGTAGTTTATAGTAATTTATTTAATTTCATCTATAGATTTTATAATTTGATTAGCATGTTTGATTGATTTAGTTGGTACATATATTTTGACAACAAAAAAAAAGTTGTTACATATATAGGTGAAAATGAAAATGTCCTAAATCCCTTTACTGTTGAATGAGCTTAAGAAGTTGGCACATCTTCATTTACTGATTTACTGCAACTTGTCAACTACTAATCTTATATAAATAAACCTAATGGATCAAATGCAATGCATTACATAAAAGGAACCAAAAGAAATATGTATTAAAAAAAAGTGGCATTAGCTCTGTATTAATAATGAATGAAATCAAAGAATGTACATCAAATTACATACAAATTTAGGATAATGAAGTATTACACCAAATTGTGAGAGACGCTTCCAAACAACCATATACAAAATTCTAACTTGAGAATCAAGCTAAGCAGCACCAATTATAGTGAAAGCCGATGGCTTTTGGCAAACAGCGGTTCGATTTGGAATGACAGGTCTTGAATCCCAAAGGAAGAATCTGTTGCTCAGAAGGTGACGACGACACCGAAGAGAGTTCCTTTACTGGATCCAGATTAGTCACAAATGGATGATTCAATAGCTTAGCAGCTGTGAACCTCTCAGAAGGGCTCCACACAAAGCACTTTCCCAAGAAATCTTTAGCCTCTTCTGATAACCAAACAGGAATAGTGGGAGATTTTGAAGCAATCTGAAGCATTAGGTCCCAAGGTCTCGCCCCGGCTTTCAAATCCCATGGCTTCCTCCCAGTCAACATCATAAGCACAACACAGCCCAATGCCCAAATATCAGAAGGTTGCAGCTGAATATTTTGAAGCACAGTTTCTGGAGACCAATACAGTGTAGTGCCTCCAGAACGCTCCTCTATAATCCTCTTCGCCAGACCCAAGTCTCCAATTTTGGGTACAAATTCAGAACCACCAGCATCAGTTTTGGAGACAAGTAATATATTCTCAGGCTTCAAATCGCAATGCACATAACCCATTTCATGAATGTGCTTAACCCCTTTCAAAATTGCCTCTGTATACTTCCTTACTTGAAATTCAGGCAACCCCCCGGACTTGTTAATCAAATCCCTCATTGTTCCTCCATCGGCATATTCCATGAACATATTGAATACCTTATTGCCATCAACACCAGCCGTCACATCATCTCCATAGCGATGGATGATAAACGGGCAGTTGCTAAACGTGTCAAGAAGTGAATTTTCCCTCACCAACTCAAGCGCATCACAGTATAATGTCGACTTCACCGCGAAAATTGAGGGCAAAACATCGGCTCTCAAATTGGGTTTTTTGACCCAACCCAAATACACCGACCCAAACCCCCCTTTTCCGAGTATCCGGCCTCGAACCCACTCACGGCCAGCAACCGACAAGCTCTGTTCTTTCTTTGGCCTTGAACTCGAACCCATTGTTTGAAAAACAAAAATTGAAGCTTTCTGATGAAATAGGGTTTATGGGTCTAACAAAACGAAAGCAAAGAGACGCAGAAAAACAGAAACTGGGTAGCAAGAGAGAGAGAGAAGAACTCGTTGAAGCAGTCAGTGATAAACGAAGAAGACGATGAAATGTTGATGTGAAAAAGAGGGCTTCGATTGGTAACGCTCAATGGTTTTTCCTCTGTGATTTGAAGCTGGTGAATGAGGGTTTTGAAATCAGAGTATTGTTTTCCTGGTTGTGTTGGGTTTATATAGCTTAACGCGTAACCTTCAAACGGTCATATATCTTGCGCGGCTTTTGCTTCCGCTTCAATTAATAATCTAATATAATATTTATTTATTTACTTTTGAAATCCACTGAAAAGATTTACTGAGGATTTGAAATATCTTTCGTAAATCTTAAGCGACTCTGATCATCACAAGCTGAGAACATCTCATGACCGTTGATTTAGAGTTAAGGGTGAGATTTTTGACCTAATTTGATTAAAATTAAATTTAAATATAGAATTTAAAATTCAAAAAAATATTTAAAAGAGATCACGTGACCTTCACGTGACCTTTACTTACCTCGACAAAAAAGACAAAAAAGAAGAAGACAGAGCTCAGAAAAAATGGAGAGCAACACAGCTCCATTTCCCTTCTCCTTTCCTTCGTCCCCAAATCTCTGAATCTCTCTCTCTGCCTGGAATGTTTGATTTTTCGAAGTAGTTTCTCAAAATGAAGCGCAAGAAATGGTCGGAGCTTGAAGAGCTGACCCTTCTCACCAAGTACTCGGAGCTTCTCATCTCTGGGGCTCTAGCCAAGCTCAAAACCCGTGAGAAAAAATTCAAGCCCATTGCGGACCACGTGAACTCGGTGCATCATCTTCACGACCCAGTAACCTTCCCTTTCAAATGGTCCTGGCGCGACGTCTCGATCAAGGTCCAAAACATGCGCCACCAGTACCTGGGTGTGAAGCAGAAGATCCGGGTCTCCAAGGACGAGTTCAACTGGAAAGATGGTGAAAACCACTGGGAGAATTTCTTGAAGTACAAAGAAGTATTTGGGGATCTGGAGCTTGATGTTAAGGGCAAGAGGGCGTGCGAAAGTGAGAGCCTTGATGTTTTTGGGGATTGTGGGGACTTAGGGTTTGGGATTGACTCTGAGGATTTAGAGGAAGAAGAGGACGAAGAAGAAGAAGAGGAACCATTGGAAGATGAAGAAGAAGAAGAAGACGGTAGCGGTGATGGCGATAATGGTCTCGAGGAATTGGGTAGGAGTGAAGGTGGTGAATTTGGGGGTCAGAGAGAAATTGGGGATGTGGGATTTGCTCAAAAAAGGAAATTGAGTAAGGTTGGATTACATAGGAGGTTGGGGTTGGTCAGTGCACAAGTTTTGGACTTGAGGGATGTGGTGGTGAAGAGGGAAGAGAGGAGGAGAGAGAGGGAGTGTAGGAGAGAGAACAGTGAGGCTGAGAGAGAGGAAAAGAGGAAAGAACTTGAGTGCAGGAGAGAGAAAAGGAGGAATGAGAGGGAGGAGTGGTTGGAGGATAGAGAATTGGAGTTAGAAGAGAGGGAGGTGATGTGGGCAAGAAAGGAATTTGAGAAAAGGTTGAGGCTAGAGAGGGAATTCGATGAGGAGCGGCGTAGAAGGATGAGGATGGAGGAGAAGAGGGAAGAGGCAGAGTTGGAATGGAGGGAGAGGATGGTGAGTTTGCAAATTGAGCATGAGAAGCAAATGATGCAAATGCATGCTGAAGCGTGCCAGAACCAAATGCAGATTCTTGGAGTCATGGCTAGGCTAGTTTGTCAATTTTTTGGGTCGGTGAATGATGGGCTGGGAGGTGGTTTAGGGGCTTTGCCGCCTCAGGTTTTGCAGAATTTGCAGCATCCGGGGGATTTGGGCCACATTGGGAAGCCGGAGGCCAATTCACCTTCTGAGTTCCTCTAGACTGTAATTTACATGCTTTCCACGTACTACTACTGTTATACCTCTAGTGAAATGTTAATAAGTTGAGTCCTATCATTTTTTATTTATTTTATATTTTATCTTTGTAGTACGATGATCGAAAACAATGAATTCTTCTTGATGCCTATACTTGCAGTGACTATTCTAAATCTGTAACGATGGATATATATTTTCTTTATATTTTAGAATGTCAGTCTTTTTCAGGCAGAAGTTACCTATATTCTTTTGAATGTTCATCCTTTTCCTACTTGCTGTATTTTTCTGTCATATTAGTTCTATCTGAAACTCATTAATGTTCATGTAATAAATCATACAGTTGTATATTTTCGAAAAGACGGAATCAAGTCTTGTTGTGGTTGTTTACTTAATAGGCTGTTTCATCTGTTCTGTTAACCATATCATTGCTGGTTTTGCAAATTAACTATGAAAAGGTTTTTTTTATTTATAAATAAACGTTTAAAATTTAGATTTATCAATTACAACCATGAAAAGGTTTTTGTTATGGTCTGCTATTGTTGCTTTTCGGAAAAGAGGTGGTAGCCAATGTTGTTATGACACCAGAGTGCAGCTTTTTGCTTCAACCTTTGATTGTTTTACAAGGTTTCAGGATGGGTTTAAATATTAAGAAGAAAAGGTTGTGGTTGGAGAAAAACGAGAAGTATATTTCAGATGCTAGAAATCATTTAAATGTGGAACTATTACCATGCAGTCAAGTTTCTGAACTTAGGATTGTGAGTTTCTTCATATGCTAGAAACCACATGCCGCTCCACATACTTTAGAGAACATCATTATCCTCATAATGCAACTCCGATATATCATCATGGTGGATTCAATGCTCATCATTATGACAAATATCAGGTAAGCATACCATCCATACAATGCTTGGGCCACTAGATCTGTGCTATGTAATATACTTAAGTTTTTTCTGTTTCTTTTTTTTAGAGGAGTTGTTTCTGTTTCTTTATATGTATTTTGAGCCCTTTTCTACCAGCACCTTGATTGGTTTTGGTTAATGGAAGTTGTTTCTGTTTCTCAACATTCAACACTGATAATTACATAATCCTTGGTAAGTCAATCATGTTTCTCTTTCGTACCTTATCTTTTCGCATAACATAGTAATATGGTTCAAGCAGACATATATAGTCTCCTGTGTGGCACCCTCTATGAAATTGTTTTAGTATTTGTGATAGGATAAGAGTCTGAGGCTTAAAGGATTTAAAGCTAGCTTTTATTCTCTTTTTCTCTTCCTCTTTGTTGTTTCAGTTTTGTTTTATCCTTTTTATTATTTGTTAATTTTAATCACAGTTTGGGAACTGCACGCTTGATCAATGTCTGTAAAAGTTTTATTCATCTGTGACAAAACTGATACTGTTTTTTATTGGGTACGACTTTTGCAAAACTGCTGTAATCTGAACCCCATGGATATAAAATAAAAAAAAAGGGTCCCTGGAATGGATGCAATTAGTGAAAGTCTCAATCTGAAGTTCTTCCCTGTTTGTCCTGATTGCATACATGATTTATACATGGGGAGAGTCACCTTTCAGGACATTGATTGTACTTCATTTGTGCATGTAGACTGAGTTTTACATTCGCTGGCTTGGTGTCTGAATTCTAGAGGCTGCTGATGATACATGCAGATGTTGAGAATTGTTGCAACTGCTTAACCCAGGTGGGTGCTTTATATAGATTTATATGCAAATTCAGTGCATAGAATAGAAATCTTTGTTATTACAATGCAATTTCATTTACATAGAAATCTTTGTTATTATAATGCAATTTCAGTTGCCCGTGTAATTTTAACAGGGAATGTGTATATAGTACATGCATCATCATTATTACAGGCAGTTTGGAAGGTAATTTAAATAGATTGGAAAAAATCTCCCTATTTTCCTAGATTTCAAGATCTTGCTTACTTTATATCTCATTTTGTGATGATGGAAACTAGACTTTGTTTTCATAATTGTGTGGTTGGGCTTCAAAAATAGTATTCTTGGAGTGTAACTGTAAAAACCCTGGTGTTATTATTTTAAACGAGTAGCGCGTATGTGGTTTATGCGTAGGAAACGTGTTTTTATTTGTGTTGCTCATGTTACTTTTCCAAAATTTGGGTTGAGATAATTTCTAAAAGAGCCGCCTTTCTCTAACCAAGGATCTCAACTTTCTCTTATCTCTACCAGACCATAAACCTTTGACCTTGAGATTGAGATCAAAAGACTCTACCATCATGAAATCAATTATGCCCAGAATTTGAACTTAAAGGGTCCTGGCTTCCTTCCACAGCAGTGCAGACATGATTTTCAGTTGTAAATACCAACATAATTTTTGTCCAGATTTCATTAGGTTTTAAAAGCAGTGTGTTTAACCACTGTTCATCTGTGTTCAAATCATTGTGGGAGCTCCAGGCTCCTAGACTCTCCACTGAAGGTTCATTTGTCCATTTCCAAAGTGAAAATTTCTTTTTTAATTTTTTCCCCATTTTTCTTTTGCATGAAAAAAATAGCTTGTGTGTTTGTTCTTGTGAGAGGTACATGATGATAAAGGTGCTCATATTCCTTCCATCCTACTCTCACACCTCCTGTGGCATCTTGATAGGCGATTTTCTGGATGTTACCAATTATGCTGTTTGCCAAATCTCTAAAAGAATAATGGACTTTTATTTTTGGTAAACAGAATAGTGTAATTTATTGTACAGATCCTTTGTCCTATCATGATGTACCATTTTCTTTGGGGCACAATCTTTGATCTTCTTTTGTAAAATATTTGAAATCTTATTTATCTTCTCTAGAACTTGTTACTTGTTATCTACTTTGTTCTGGTTTTTCGACTTGGATAGGGTTCTTATAAATTCATTGACATTGGGATGTAAGGACGTACACTTTGGAGCTTTCTTAGATGGGTAAGAGGCCCTTTAGAGCTTAAGTTTTGGGTCTCTTCAATGCCCTTGTAAGTTTCCAGGCTTCATCCCTCTATTTAGGAAAAAAAGAATAGGCTTCCCTTTTTCCTAAAAGATGAATCTAATAGATGCACATTTGTCTAACGAAATTAATTTTATGCCCTGATTACTTGGGGAGGTGCTGTTCAATCAAGTTTAGTAGACAAGTAACTTTCTCCCTCTTTGGTTGTATACTTTAACCTTGAAATTAGTCTTTGGAAATTCCAGTGAATCAGGGATTGAACAAATCACGTTGGCGGTAGCTCTTGTTTCATTGTGACTTGACATGGTTGTTTTATCACTTGTGCCACTCCAATGTTTTTTAGCTGACAACATCGTGGTTTTTATTCTGTTTTCTTTTTGTTTTGTTCTTTTTTAATTTACTTTAGGTAGTTGCACAGCAGCGTGAAATTACGACTTCCAATTCAAATTGGAAATGGAAAGACATATTTGATTGGTTGGTGTGGATGTTTGATAATTACACAGCTTTCATGTTAGATAAGTATCCTATTCCAATATGTGAATTATTTTCTATAGACCAAATTTTAAATTAATTATTGAATGGTTAGCTGTTCAAAGGATAACAGAAATTTTAAATTGTTTGTCTTACATCATCTTGTACTGACCAGTAATATAGTATCAAGACACCTTTGATGACTATTGAATATGGCATAACATCATTGACATCTTGTGATCCTTTTTCTTTGCCCTTTGAGATAGTGCACTCAGATTTCCATGAGTACATCAACATGGCTGAAAGCCCACGACAGTTGTGCCTGCCATGGGCTTCCGGCCTTTCTAGGTTGTTAAGCTTTATGTACCGACACCATGTAGGCAGGCACTTAAATCCAGAAATATCAGTACTTATGTTCAAGTTAGGAGATGGGTGGATGTATATTTTTTAAACATGAGCTCTTTGAATTATTAGATAACAAAACATTTCCATGTCAACCAGTTTTTGGTAGGAATGGTAGAACCTTGCTGGCTGCAAACTGGGTAGATATGACATTTCTTGTTTTTGCAATGGTGAATGAGGGGCAGTGTGACTTGGGGCATGCATTTTGTGAAGAAATTTCACACGTCCATATGAAAAAATGGATGAGAGTTGTCCACCTCAAAACACTAAAGCAGTAGCATGATGCATGTTCATGCTACGTTATCATGCTACGTTTTCGTTGTGTCGTCCCGGAATGTCGGGAGACACACACACAAAAACATTTGCATAAGTTTGGTTGTATTGTGTTCGATTATGAGTTCATTAAACAAGTTATATAATTAAGATCTGTTGGTTCTGTTAGACATGTTTAGGGAGTGTGGCTGCTGCTAAATTATTGACAACTAATGATGCTAGAAAATATGGGTCAATTAAGAGGCAGCTTACATAGTCTTTGTTTAGTGAAGATGATTTGTTAGCATAAAAGAATGATTTCAAAGTTTGATTCAAGTCAAAGAGCAATAAGGGTTTTGGTAGTTAAGGGAAGTACTTGATTGTTAAAAACAATAAATTGAGGTTGGCTGGAATAATATACTTTCCAACATCAAATTAAGGTTTAATATAATTGAGATTTTTGTTTTCTAGATGATTGATTGAAAGGTCATGTGAGTTCTAATAATGCTTAGGGGAAAAATCATTTTTTTCACCATGTGGTTTGGCTCAACTTCATTATTCTGCATCATGAGTGGAATGGTGCCACTTTTTCGTTGTGGCTTATTTCCTTACCTTCTTTGTGGTGCGTCATGTATCATCCTCACTAACCCAATCAAAAGTTTGCAAAACATTCCCTATTAATGATTTTATGGTGGATATGATAAAATTTTAGGGGGTTTCACTAAAACACCCAAAATGGGGGCTGAAATTATAAAAAAACCCAACACCCAAAACACTTTATAAACACACCCAAAATCCATCATTACACACACTCAAAACCCATTTATAAACACACCCAAAAAGTATACAATTGTTTATTTTAGAATTGATTTTGGATGTGTTTCTATATTTAAATAGTGTGTGGGTTTTTTTATAAATACATGCCTAGAATTGGGTTTATTTATACCCTCCTAATCCTCAAATTTGTTGCAAGTGCAAGTAATTGTAGTCACGAATGCCTGTCTAGCCAACAGCATAAACCATAGCTGACATTTTATAATTGGGTTCTACCACAAGGTGGTAAAGGGTTTCACCTAAAGCTCTTTCCCGTTTTTGCTTCTGCATAAAAGGAAGTGGTATCGACCAACCACAGTTTCATTTTCTGCATTTGATTAGTGGCTCTTAGACAAGTTGCTTTGACTGTTCCAATACATTATATGAATATAAGAAATATTGAATATCGAAACAAATGAACTTGTGAGCTAGGGACAGTAACTCAATAATTCTTAATTACATCCTTTGACTTGTAAACCAAGTTGAGATTTCCATAAGCATAGGCAGTTTAGACTGGTTGTTGCCAACTGTTGGTCAAATAGTAAAGGTAGTTACAATGTTTTTGGGAATTTCAGGGCCTCAGTATGTTCTATATTCCTTTTTCATGTTAATGAATTCTCTTGATTATTCATCACCTGGACTGTTGTATTCATATGATTGTGTAGAATGTGTAGAACGATGATTGATTCAAGTTGATGATTATTAGTTCTAAATCTGCTTGGACATTATTCTGCATAATCGACAATTGTCTGTTTTTTCTATCTGCAGAACTCTGAAAGGTGACTGTTAGATGGAGCAGGTTTCATGGCCAACCAGTCCACATAAATGTGGATCAGATCCTTCTAGTGGGTACATTTGACAACAGGTGGTGTTAAATTAAACATTATGAAAGTTGAAAAATGAAAATCAGGACACTGAGAAACTGAAAGGGGGAAACGATAGTGAATATGGTGGCCCCTTGTAGCATTAAATGTGTAGCCTTTTTCCATTAATTTTTATTCAATTAATTGGTTTGAAATCTCTGTCTTGTAATTTGTTTGTTCATACATGTTAATCCTGTTTGTGAAATAAAGAGTAAGAATTCTGCAACATTCTATTGTGGCAGCTTTTTTATCCTCTTTTGGTTGGTAAAGCAGTTGGGAGAGAGCAGCAACTGTTACTAGGTAAGCATCATCACACCTTCCATCTATTTTACACACACACAAATCTAATGATTTTATTTTTTAGGTGAGTCTGTACTATTAACTGGTTGTTGGGCTTTCATATCTTGTTTAACAATTGGTTTCATCTCCAAGGCATTAGTATGTTTTGAAATATTGGATTCTAGACTTATTATCTTTTTCACCCACCAGTCTTACATCCGCAACTTCAACACCCAATATCCAATATCCAATATCCAGTTCTAAAAGATTAAGGCCCTACAAAATGTAGGGGTCCTGCTTAAAACCTCTCTGGCTGAGATATTGCATTTTGATATGTATTTTAAGTAATTTTCTTCTGTCATATATCTGGATGAATATCTATTCGTGCTCATCCTTATCTTACATATGTTCCCCACTTTCCCCCACCACCTCTGTGCTGCTCACAGCTTCATAAAATTTCACTTTTGTAGTTAGCAAGAACCTAAAATTTCAGTGCAAGTGGACAATATATTAAGATTTCTGTTTGTTGTTTAGCCTTGATTTTGTACGTAGTGAATTCATTTCCTTATTAGCGGACCTCGAAACATTATCAAGATTATACTAAAGGCCAAGCTGTTGAATGTTTCCTTTTTGGTACTTGTGTTTCGGAATTTTTTACTGGTTGTCTTTTTAACTTTAACACTTCTTGCTTCACTTGGAGCAGAGATGCAATTTATTTTATTTTCTCTGGCAGGTGTTGGAGTCTGAGGTCCTGGTTTCTTAGGATTCCTTCCCTTAAAAATTTATGTGTATATTGTTTACTGGCGTTTCCTTTTTCTATTACTATAAAACAATGAAACAAACTTGTATGCCTCGTAAAAGTCACACCTGTATTTCTAATGGGAAATCTGCCTCCGCTTTCAAAATTTGTGTAGGTGAGGATAGAAAATAGAAGAAAATGAGCCATTTGAAATGGTAGTTGAATATGTTGCTAGACCTTTGGCTTGGATGGTATTGGGAATTTGGGGTGGCTTGAGAGAATGGTAGGTCCCAAGTTTTGATGAGACAAGTGAAGATTGGTTATGAAAAAGATGGTTGCTCCTGCTTGGATCAAGTACGAGACTCATTGAGATGGCCTACTGGTTTAGAAGACCCTGCACAGTATTTATTTCTTTATTTTTCGCATGCATCATTTGGTACGGTGAAGAGATGGTCCTGGCTTCGAGTGAAAAGACCATTTTATCCTTTCGGGCTCAAGTGAAGTGACAAACTATCATTTCTTTCTTGATATAAAATATATTATTTTAGGGAAATTCACTATTATACCCAATATAGGAACCCAAATTATTATATAAAAAAACCCCATATGAAATGGACTTTAGAAACACACTCAAAATTCATTTACAACATAACAAAAGGGTTTTTAACTTCTTTTAAATTACGAAATTGCCATTGATTTCTTAAAACAAATCCAACTCCAAAGTCTCATAAAAAAGCTCAAAACACTTAATAGGATATTAAAGTAATTTAATAATCAAAATTAAATTCAATAGGGCCAATTTTCATTTTTTTGGTTTTTTTTGGGTTTGTTTATAGAAATTAAATAGTGTAGGGTTAAATTATAATTTTAGTGCTAAGAATGGGTATTTGACTAAATATATTAATCCCATGTCAAGAAGGGTGCCATAAAAAGGGGTGCATCATGCATTAGTGTAATGTTCCTATTATTTAAGATTAAGAATTATGCCTATGAGTAAACTTCTGGGTTGAGAGCACACTTTTCTGGGTTTGTCGGAAATTTCAAAATGCAAAGTTTTTCCTATTCCTTATTTTATTTCCCTCGATTTGCTTTTGTTCTTTTTTCTTATGGGAACAACTAATACACAGGCAAGAAGTTTATACACACAAACATGGGAAAAAGTGTTCTCAAATTATACACTAAATAACCTAATCTAAACCCCATAAGTTAATGTCCAAGCTCGTTTAAATCGAAAACATCTCTTATTTTTTAGCAATAAAAAACAAACAAGGTTATGCACAAAGTCACCGTAGTTAGTAAACTCCAGGATAAGTATAAACATAATATGTACGTGTTTTATTCGACAAACTTCTTAAAAAATATACAGTGTATTATTCGCCCAATTTCTTTGATGTGATCGAAATTTACATTTCCATTGCAACATTTGCTTGACAATAATGTTAAGGGAAATTCTGGTCCACTTCGGGCTATTCTTTATCATCTCGTATTGATTATCTAGAATTAATAACAGTCCGCCTCATCCAAAAAAAGAAATTGTTAAGGAAAATTCTATTGCCACCCCGAATTTTTTTGTTCAAACCACCCCTTTAATTTTCAGCCTAACGTGTCGATTTTACCCAACCATCACTTTCTTCGCCCCGCTGGGCCCCCCGAAAGGGAAAGAGAAAAAGAGATGTGAGGGATGGGGGAAGGGGAGATGGGGGGTTGCGGGTGCCGACAGCAATTCTAGCGACAGCGGAAGGTGGGGGTGGTCTCAATAGGGGTAAGCTTGGAAATTTGGATAGGGGTAGGTTTCAATCGATTGGGTGCGAGAATTATAAATTTTCAAAGTGTTAAAAACTAAGGCAAAGAAATTTTGCCCTTGTAGTGTTCTATTTTCAATCCGGATTCTCTGTTTTGATTTTCTCGGCTATGATATGTTTAACTTTTGTTCTCCACATGTCACCTCATTAAAAGTTAATTTAAGGAATTAAATTGGAGACATCATCCTAGGCCTGGGCGCGGATCAGTTTGGAACGGTAGATGACTCTTCCGTTAACCAAACCAAAGACTTCGGTAGACCATTTTCTCTTTCGTTAACCAAACCAAAGACTTCGGTAGACTTCGGATTGGTTAACCTAACATTCAATTCAAATTGGTTCGGTACGCTAGTAGTACCGTAATAAAAACATACTAATAAAAATACAATTTAGAATTCTTTCACATAACATAAGTTCTTGAACAAATACACCAAATTGTCCTTGTAAAATATAAAAATCCAATAGTCTAATTCATCCCAGTACGAAATCAAATAACTTAGTCACTATACCATTTAATATGCACTCAAAATGTACTGGGAGCCACTTGCTCTTTCATTTGGGAATCTACTCCTACACCATTAAACAAATTATGAAAGTAGAAAATGGAACACAAATGAATGCATAGGATCATGTGTCTTGAGACACTAAAATTAGAGTTTAGTTACATTTTAAACATTAGAATTAGGTCATTTGAATCATCAAACCCCCCATTTTGTTTGTGTTTGTTGTTTGAAACTTTGAGTGTTCTTTTTATTGAATTCTGTACACGTATGTAATTGATTTTGGCATTTGGTCCGCGTAGGGTTCTTTAGTTTTTCATGTTGAATCCAACCATATAAAGAACATAAAATTTGGATCAACGGTTGGAAAATTACAGGTCAAAAACGGGACAAAGGTCAAAACTGGAAAACAGAAGAAGTTCATAAATTCCTCTCTGACCTTAAAGTGCTACAGTACGCCGGGTGATAAAGAAGTGATACAATAGTGATAAAATAGTGATACAGAGGCGATATAGGAGTGATACAAAATGCTGATTGTGTTTACCTTTGGTTTCTTGTTTGTGTTTAAATAATAAAATAAGTATAAATATTGGACCGGTACGAGTTTCCGTCGGGTTAGGGATATTGTTACATGTTAACCAAACCAAACATTTCGGTATGGATCGGATCAGAATAATTAAAATTAAAAAATAATTATTTAACCAAACCAAACCAAACCAAACCGTTGGTACACGGATAATTCGAATGAGATGCCACCCCTACATCATCCTTAAAATAAAAACCCAATTTACTCCTAATTAAAAATGAAAAAAAAAATTTACCTAACTTGATTGACGCCTAAACTTAACGTCTCTAGCAGTTTTTTTTCTTTCTTCTTCCTTCTCTGCACGTCTCCCCCCACCCCCAAAATTTTATCGCTCATCAATCTTTTCGTTCTCCAATCTTATTACACAAAAACATTCTTACCAAGAAAAGTATGAGCATAATAAGAATCATTTGACACATCGAATAAGAATCATTTGACACCCTAAAAATTTACCTGATTGTGTTTACCTTTGGTTTCTTGTTTGTGTTTAAATAATAAAATAAGTATAAATATTGGACCGGTACGAGTTTCCTTCGGGTTAGGGATATTGTTACATGTTAACCAAACCAAACATTTCGGTATGGATCGGATCAGAATAATTAAAATTAAAAAATAATTATTTAACCAAACCAAACCAAACCAAACCGTTGGTACACGGATAATTCGAATGAGATGCCACCCCTACATCATCCTTAAAATAAAAACCCAATTTACTCCTAATTAAAAATGAAAAAAAAAAATTTACCTAACTTGATTGACGCCTAAACTTAACGTCTCTAGCAGTTTTTTTTTCTTTCTTCTTCCTTCTCTGCACGTCTCCCCCCACCCCCAAAATCTTGTCGCTCATCAATCTTTTCGTTCTCCAATCTTATTACACAAAAACATTCTTACCAAGAAAAGTATGAGCATAATAAGAATCATTTGACACATCGAATAAGGAACTAGCTCCAAGGGTATAGGAAATTGAATCATTAAGTTCACCCAAATAATAGAAAACCTGTAGTGAGAAAGCACATAATTCATGTAAAAAAAATATAGAAGTAGAAAACTCTACGTATTCAAAGAAAGAAACAAGGAATTTATGCCCACAAATGATGAAGAAAGGCAAAGTCTTCAAAACCTAAATGTCAAATACAACTAACTTTGTGTTCTTCTACAAAATCTGAAATCAATGGAAGTTATAACACTCATATTATTGAAAAAACTTGTTACATGTACTCTCTCTAAAAAAAAACCTCCTAGAGCCGTTTTAACTTTAAGGGGGAGGAAGCCACTGTTCTTCCTCCCTCTCTTCTCCCCTCATTTTCAAAGATAAAAGGTTTTTCCTATTTTCTTCGTTTTGTTATGATTTGTCCAATCATCACAAGCGGCTGCGTTTCGGCTTCATATCTTCACCTGCGTTTTGGCGTCGGATCTCCACCACTATCCTTTTTGCGGTTTCTTTTTGTTCGAAATAAGTCACAGAGACTCTTTGGGTTCTCTATGTAGTTTTCACCTCTCCCTTTGTGAGAGCTTTTCACCTCTCCTTTTGTGAGAGCTTTTCACCTCTCCTTTGTGAGAACTTTTCATCTCTCCTTTGTGAGAGCTTTTTCAAGTTTTATATCTTTTTAATTGTTCTGAGTTTGCAATCTTAGTTGGGATGCCTATGCCAGAGTTTCTTCGATCATGTGTGATCGTTGGTAGAGGCATGCCATATTGTCTTAATTTTGATGTTAGATTGCTTCGTTATTGTAATGGCGCTTTGTGGCTAATGGTTTTTTTGGCTGAATTATGAATGCAATCCAAGAATTTCTCAACAACAAAAAAACAAAGAACAAAAAAAACAAAACAAAAGTAAACCACGTTGTAGAACTCAATATGATAATGCAACTGTTAATGTATGAATTTTGAGTATTTCTTTTGGCTTCCCTTGACAATTTTGCAATAGGATTTTTATTGTTTTTATCAAGCTCAAGTTTAGATTAAGAATAGCTTCTCTAGGTGTTCTTAACTATCAACTATCCTATGGAGGTTCAAGCAAATTGACAAAGGTAAATTTGCATTGCATTACATTGCATTTTCCAACTTCTGAAGATTATGACTAGTCAACCTCTGCCTCAGTAGGAATTCCAGCTCACTGTTCCAGCTGGATCCTACCCATATGTTTTTGTCTTATTCTGCCAAATACCCAGCTGTCATTGGACGTTTCTGACCTAAGGAATTTGGTGTAAATACCTCTGATTCCTTTTTGGGGGCCGTCACTTTTTGTAGGCAAGTTTTGGAAAGTTTCTTTGGAAACTTTTGCTTCTTCCTCAAGAGCCATCTTCATATTTTTCATCTTTGAGTTTTCCAAATTGATTTTTCGAAAACTGCATTTGAAATATGAAAACCTCATCTTGCTAGATCAAACACTCTCTCATATTTATATCTAGGTCAGATTCAAGATTGATTTCTTCAAGAGTATGGTTTCTTGAAGAAATTGGTCATTCTCCTTTGAATCCAAATTTGGTTTCGATTTGAGTTGGAGCTTGCAAGCTAGTGCCATGGGATGAATGAGCTGAAGAAGGAGCTGCCATTGCCATGAAGAACTAAGCTTCAAGCTTTGCTAAGTTGGAGAAGAAGATTGCACAAAGGAGGTATAGCTCATCTTCCTAAATAGATCTAGGTTTTGCTTGAGCTTGCTTGTATTCCTTTGTAAGAATCTTTTTCTACTTAGTGGATGCCTGGTCGGTTGATGACCTCCAGTTTTTCCCAATGGTGGGTTTCTGGGTGAACAAAATCTGGTTTGCATATCTGTAATTTTTCTGGGTTTCTGTTCTTGGTGGTTGACTAGTCATCTATATCTGCTGTTTTCTGTTTGCTGTTTACTTGATAATCATGACTTCACACACTTTCACCATAGTTGTTGCTAGCACAGGGGATGCCTAGATTGATGGGTCCTTCTGAGTGCCTAGGTTGTCACTAGTAATCTTCTAGGGCTGCAGGTACTTTGTGGCATGCTCTGTGTGTTCTCTTGATTGTTGAGTTGTGGTGTCTTGTTTGTTTAGTTAAATTTACCCCTCGTCACCTAAGTATCAATTTCAGCAACATTGGCTGGAAAAAAATTGAGAAGTTTTTTGAGATTTTCTATTTAAACCCCACACTTTTCTTTGTTCTCCCCATGTTCCAAGTTCACCCCAACTTCTAATTTACATTTTCACAATTTCTAAGAAAACCCCACTATCTTCCCAAACTACCCTTAAATACACTCCAAGCTGAAAAAATAAGAAATAAAAGAGTATTTCTATTTAAACCCCACACTTTTCTTTGTTCACCCCAATACTTAAATCATTAAACAATATTTGTAGTATACATGAGATTTTGTTGTTTTCACAAGGCTATTTTTATCGTGTGATTAAAAATATAATGCTAACTAATCAGACAAAGATGCTTGGGGTAAGGTTCAAACCTCAGACCACTGACATGCAAGTTAAGACCTTTTTTTACGGGATTAAACTTCATTAGCAATAGGATGTAGAGGAGTTTGTATTTTTCTAAAACTTAATATGGAGTGGTGGGGTGTGTGTATAGATAGATGTACTAGGGTTAAATATTAAGTTTGAATGACCTTTTTTGTCTTTTTACACAATAATAAAACTGACAGCTTAATAATTTAAGTATTGGGGTGAACAAAGAGAAGTGCGGGGTTTAAATAGAAAATCTATTTTTTTTTGGGAAGTGTATAGCAATAATACTAGAGGGGTTTAGGGCTTTTGTTTACACAAAAACCAGCTAAGGCTTATGGGGTTTTACTTTAGGTTTTAATTTTCGAGTTTAGGGTTTTGTGGGTTTCGTGGGTTCATAACTGTGGTTTTGCTTTCGCTTCTTCTTGAGTCATTAACCATATAAAATCCCCACTAAGATCTTGAAAGGAAAACAATAAAGTTCACAGTTGTGCATTTTCTTGCTTTAAAGGGTTCTGTTAAAGGGATTCTTTCGAAAAGGAGTCGAAAGATTGGTCAAATAATACTATTTAAGGAACACACTTGTGAGACTCATTTTACATTATAATTCAATGACTCAAGCCGTTTTCTTTTGAAGTTTTCATTCAAAAGCTGGCATTGAAAAATATCAGTTATAAATATAAATTGCTTAGTTATTTGATTATTATACCATTTCAATATATTTATCGATAACACACCATTTCATATATTAATTTTATCATTTCCATGTATTATTACTTTTAATCCTTAGTTATATATAATAGTAAATATTCAATTTAGATGATGAACTGATCGAAAGACCAAGGTCTATGATGATATTCAACCAGATAACGCTAATTAATAAGAGGAAGGAGCTGTATGCGCATCAAGTATATATTTTATTCCAGAAAAAGCAGCACCAAACAAAATGTTGTTGGGTTGGAAACCCTAGTGATGATGGTATTTGTGAGTCATCAAGCCAAAAGCAGCCTTGGAACTATATAATATTACATTTTACGATCGTGATGATCATGATGAGGACCCAAAGCCTATGAGCTCTTTGTATAACAATATGGTGGATATGCTCTAGCCCTTTCCAGTCTGATTTGGTCATCATAACATTCTGATGAAATGCTTTGATGATCTTATGATCCCTACGCTCTCACTTCTGAACCCGTCTTTATATGTATGTACAGTGGCGGACCTATTAAGGCGCAAGGAGGTGCAGCTGCACCTCTACTTGCCGGAAAAACCATTTTAGGTGCTTCAAATTGCCACTTTGCTCAACTGGTGTACAAATTACTTTATTTCGATTTTCAACATTTAAGTAAATGTCTTTATCCTTACTTTCATTTATTTTTATATTACTCCATTTACTTAAGTTTACAATGTAAATAAGGAAGCACCCCCCATTTGGATTCAAATAAAAATACTAGAAAATCAAATTCCCACCAAATCAAAATATGAAAAATCAGTTTTAGTGCAAAATACGATTTAGGCTAAAAATGATGGCTCATTAAGCCAATATATACTTCATACTAAAATCCCATAAAATCAAGTTTTCTTATTTGATGTGTAAGGAATAAAAGCTGCCAAAAATTATCTTGAGAAAATGATTATTCCGAAAAACCATTTTTCATACTTAGTCAATATTGCACCTCTGCTAAAAAAAATTTGGATCCGCCAGTGTGTATGTATGAATTAATGTATAATAAGGATACTACGAGTCACTTTTTTAGACTTACACGATAATGTGATATCGTGATACAAACTATCTAGTTTCTAAGTATCTTTCAAAAATTACGATGAAGAAAAATTATCAGTCAAATGAATTAACAATTTCTTAGCTATTTGATTATTATCCCGATCAAATGATGAAGTAAAAAAGTTGGGTACCTTTTTTCCTTTATAATGTTAATAAATTAAATAATACTCGCTATCCTTAATTATAAGTTCAATCATACATCTATGTCATTGCAGATGAATCTTCTTTATGGCTCTTCTAGACGAACAGCAGAACAGAATATTATACATATACAATTTCCATGAGAATATGAAAACAAATTAATGAAGAACTAGGGTTTTAGTGAAATAAGAATATTCAGAATTCGAGAAAACATGTGGAATGGAAAGTGACGTATACTTAACGGTAAACAACTGACTATAAGTCTTACAAAGAAGGCGCACACACACACACACGACCTTATCTTCTTCAAGCCCGTATGACTTTGTAGGAGTGAGACCCACCTAAACAGCCAAAACCACCAGTCCAAGTCAACCTTCTCATTTCTCACCTCCCTCCTCTCTTCATGAAGCAGCTCTCGAGCACTATATCTACGCCCATCTTCTGCCTTTACATGGGCCTTTCTCCCTCTCTCCCTCTCTCTCTGAGCGAAAATGAGAAAACCTTGCTGTGAAAAAGAAGGCACGAACAAAGGAGCTTGGTCTAAACAAGAAGACCAAAAACTCATTGATTACATTAAAGCTCATGGGGAAGGCTGTTGGCGATCTCTCCCCAAGGCTGCAGGTGTGTTTTGTGCTTGAACAACATGAGTTGTGTGCATTTTTATGTTTGTATGTAGAAATAATTGTCTACTTTTTGTTCTTTTATGTTTCAAATTATTGATGACTTATAATTTGTGTGATGTTGAATTATTAGGGTTGCACCGCTGTGGCAAAAGTTGTAGGCTAAGATGGATAAACTATCTAAGGCCAGACATCAAACGTGGAAACTTTGAGCAAGATGAAGAAGACCTCATCATCAAACTACATGCCCTTCTTGGCAACCGGTATGTACCATCAATCTTTCCTTAATTCCTCTCTTTCTCATGTCAAATATTTAGTAAATACATATGTTGACCAGACTGTCTGACAAGAAGCGAACATTTTCCTACATATATGGCGTAATTATAAAGGACAACTATATAGCTAATGGTGAAAGTTTCATGCATGGGCTGTTAGGTGGTCGCTGATTGCTGGAAGGTTGCCAGGGAGGACGGATAACGAGGTGAAGAACTATTGGAATTCTCACATCCGGAAGAAGCTAATTAAAATGGGCATTGATCCCAATAACCATAGGCTAAACCAGATCATTCCTCGTCCGAATCCTCAAAACGACTGTGTTTCTGCTGCTGCAACATCATCTGGATCAATGAGCAATATTAGTGCATGTACTAAAGCACCAATCAAATCTTCACGTGAAATTGATCAAAGGGCCTCACAAGCTACAAGTGTTCTTGAAGATGAAACTTCTGGTTCATCATCTCGTGACTTGAATCTCGACCTCACCATTGCTTTTCCTAATCCTCCACTTCAAGTTGAGGAAGAGATGCAAAAAAATATTAAAGGGTCCTTCACTATGGCGAGAGAAATCGAAACCACCCTTCAGCATTCACCCACTCTTGCTCTTTTTAGATAATACATATATGATTTGGAGAAGGAGATGAATTGATCTCTAGCTAGCTGATCTTGGCCTGGAATTGGAAAAGGAGGGAATTACAAGGGGAATTATTGTTTGGCTGATCAAGAACTTTGGCTAGTATTGACAGATAGCTAGCAAAGACTAATGGAGGCACTAACATGGAGAGAAGGGCCAAACACTTCTTCATGACAGGCAGCTAGAATATTGATTCCATTGTAAGATAATCTCATTAGGCTATATAAATTCTTGGATGTAGCATACAAATTGGAGATGAACTGCAAAAATCAGTTGATCACCAAGAAATGAATATGCATGGGAAGGGAAATGTGTGGCGATTGTAATTTGTGTTCAGGCAGGGGAGAATTGATGTTGAATGACTAATAAGCTAGAGGAGTACTATATGGTACATATATCTTATTTTTATAGGAGTTTTTAGTTTTAAAACTATGATGAGCAATTGAACATACATATTTTTGTTGCTTAATTATTCTTTCCATTTGCATTCTTTCCCTTTTATTTTTCTCAAATGATAATTTTCATTGTTTCCTTAGTTAATGATATAGTTATAGATTTATGAACTAATCTTAGACATTTCTTAGCATGTGAAAGTTAGGTATGTGAAGACTTGGTAATTCCAAAACAGGAATTGGGGTGAAGAGCATCTTTAACACCAAATCAGGGTGCTGTTGGTTTCCAGTCAGAAAGCACAAAAATCCGTCAACCATATATATATAAAGCTACACAATATTGATTTTTTATATAGTAGTACATTACATTAATGCTTAATTTGAAAATCATGCAAAGCTATATATAGTTAGCCCTCTTTTACTGTATTTGTACGAACTAGCATCAAGGTAATAAAAGTAATCTCGTCAACAGGTCTAGCACAGTGTGTGTATGAGAAATGCTCTCCCTCTTGTAGTTTGAACTATCGCTTTTATTTAAAAAGAAGAGTAAAACAATCTCATTAATATCATTATAATCACTTAATTAGTATATTGTGTTATTCTATTTATTTCTTCACAGTTAAATGATCAAATGGATTCCGATTCAATTGATTATATTTTGAACGGATAATCCTTGACTAGTGACTCGATAATTAATATACAGTTCCGATCATTGGATCCATCGAGAGATGGTCTCAATACAATTTTTTTTTTCTCTTCTTAAAAGATGGAGATCCGTTGTTAAAGGGGCAGGGAACTATAGCTTAATGGGGTCTCCTCCAGATGTCATCAAACCTAGGAGTCTTTCATATGGAATGAACTCCAAGAAGTGCATACTGTAGCAACTAAACAATTGGTGATTGCATAACAGACATAGTTATCCGCCGTGATTAAATGTCAAGGAAAATAGGCCATCATGATCAAAGACAAGATTTAGATCCACCAGTGCCTTTAAACATGTGCAGTTTCCTGCATTTTGAAGCAAAAGTCTTACCATCCAATTAATCTATTAATGGTTGAAACCACTAGCGGACCTAGAAATTTTTTAGCGGAGGTGCAATATTGACTAATCAAGCAAAAGTCTTACCATCCAATATCTCCTTTTTCTGATCCGGTCACTTTCTCTCCGTCTTCTCATCGGCCCATGCATCGCACATTGAGATCTCTCTCTCACCACTCATTCTCATCCCTTTCTCTTTCTCCCTCTCATTCTCATCGGCCCATGCATATATAGCACATTGAGATCTCTCTCCCTCACCCACTCATTCTCATCCCTTTCTGCTCCCTCCTCACCACTCATCCGTCTTCTTTCTTTAATGCTTCTGGTGCATTATTTCATGCATTGAAGGGAGGACTAGACCAGAAAAATACCTATATTTCATGTGAATTGAAGACATAATATGGATATGTTGCCTAACTTGGAGGAAGAATTGAGACTATCTATATAAGAGGTTGATGACTAAAACTTATCCCCTCCCTAATTCCCTTGAAATTGGTGGGATTATGAGGGATAAGTTTTAGTAATCAACCTCTTATGAATAGTCATCCCTCATCCTCCAAGCTAGACAACAATATCCATATTATGTCTTGATTGCACATCAAATGTGGGCATTTTGCTAGTCTAGTCTAGTCTAATCTAGTCCTCCTTAACAAATGAGGGCTTAATCTTTTATTAATTAGCTACGTATCATTACGAGAATAGACAAATTGCAAAGTTAATTGTAAATTGATCATTTTAATATAATTGTGGTTTCTACACTAATTGTTGTTACTGTGAATCATACATTGGAAAATTAAAGCTGATAGTAAACTTTACTTAACAATTTAACAGATCTTGAGCCTCTTCACACATTGCCGATTAATTTTGAATTAGATGCTCACATCGCATTTTTTTTTATAATATATCAATTGTGTAATTGAGCATTCTATTTTTGTATTTCATAATCAAGAATGGTTTTCTCCCCTTTACTTAAAAAACAAAGGATGAGCCAACGGTGTCTAATCTAGTGGAAAGGGCCTTGACTCGCAGACCAATGGTATCAGGTGTGTGAGAAAAGCCCGCAACACCTTGACAATGTGTGTGAGAAAAGCCCCACCACCAATATCGCTTTTATAAATAAAACAAAAAACAAAAACAAAACAAAAAGACAAAGATGAAAGACGGAAAAACCCTAAATGAAAATTGCAGATGCGGATGATAGAAATGAGACGAGGGGGTTATAAACTTGTGGTAATGTGATAGGTGAAGGCCGTTAGGTTGGTTAGCTGGTAAGGATTCGTTTAAATGCAGCAAACTGCATGCACAAGTTTTATGAGGAAAGGAGTGTTAGATCGATCTGTAATCAGAAATATCGCTGCCTAAAGTTCTCAACAGCTCGTCAAGCCTCAAGGACTCAATTCCCACACAATCTAATTATAATGGTTCATAAATAATCCATAAATTCGAGGGTCCACACATTGGCTCTCAGCTCGTATAAAAGTCGAATTTACATTTGTAGCCAACCTTTCGGCCCACCAAGGATGTGTTTGCCACATCAATGTCACTATACTGTAAGAGGGCTTTGACGCCAAGCCAGAGCACTGCTTGGCTGATTTAGAATAGGAGAAAATCTTGGGTGTTTTCATTTCTCTTCTTACACTATTTTTGTTTTTTAATACTTTTTAATCAATTTTGTTCTTTTTATTTCCTATTCTACCCTTACTCTACATTAATTTCTTTTTTACTTCACTTTTATATTATTTCTTTTTCTTTATACTTAATTTTCCAACTTACACTCTATTTTCTTCTTCTTTTTTTCCTTTTATCGAGTAAGAAATAATTAACACTTATATTTGTCTAGGCAAAATTACATGGTCTACCTGCAAAAATTCATGCCCCACGAATAAACCTTGCATCCATAGTTTTTTTTTTTTGTTTTTTTATTTTTATAAAAGGAAACAAATTTTAGGTGGCCACAAAGAAATAGAAATGCATCTAACTACAAGTTTTTACATTTTCTTTTTCCATGTTCTTCTCTGTCATAAACTTTCGGAAAACAGATATTGAATGAAATTGTGGACATGAATTGAGTTCTCAGAATTTCAGAAAATGAAATTGAGTTTGAGACTATGAGTTTCAAATACACATTAATGGAGTTCTCTTTGTTTCATATGAGATCATGTCATACATTCATTTTGTTTGGGTACCTTCTCAGAAAGTACAAACAACCAAGGATTGAAGAGAAAGAAAAAATAAAAAAATGGAAAAGAATCTTTCTTGTAGAAATCATTTGGGGCATTCCAAGTCTGTATGGGAATCCAAAAGCTTGGGTTTTATTGTTGTGGTACAGTGATGATGGAGAAATCCAAAAGCCTGGGTTTTGTTCACTCTCATTGAGTACCCATATCAAAACTTTAATGTAGGGTGAGGGTAGAATAGGAAAGAGAAAGAACACAAGAAAAAAATTGATTTAAAAAAAATTAATAAAAAAAAAGGGAGGTAAGTGGAGAAAATGAGTGGGAAAATCAACTCCCTTTATATATACTAGCCTCTTTAAGTGTGCTCCCGCATTTGCGAGAAATCTTTTTCTTTCAAGTCATTAAAAAGTAGACCCATACAACAAAAATACTCTACACAATAATCCGCTTATTTTATTACATTTAAATAAAATCTAATTTTGAATTGGATGGCAAAGTGTTTGTGTATTATGACATATTTACAAATCATGTCATCGACCCCTTTTTGTTGATGGATGTTTTTCTCTTTTAAAAAAATGGAGCTTCACTATTATACTCAATATAAGGGCTCACATTATAAAATAAATCCTACATGAAATACACTTTAGAGCATTTCCACCCATTTGCCATAGAAAAGGGCAAGGGGAGGCAAGGGTTGTTACTATTCATGTGAATAGTGCCAGCCCTTGCAAAAGACAAGTTGTGTTTCCACCCATTGCCATGGCAAAGGCCAATTACTATTCACTTTAAATTTTTTTTATTTTTTATACTTAAACAATTGATTTGGATAAGATTTTTGGATAAGAGAAATCCCAGCTCTTGTTTTGTCTTTGCCCTTCTCTTCGCCAAAAGGTTAAACTAGCCCCTTTCCAAGATTTAATTTGCTCACACATCAATTTACCCACGCTTGGGCAATCGTGAAACTCCTTGTTAGCTCACACCACATGTACTCGTTATCCCCTTTTTGACTTTCTTTCTTATCGCTCTTACTCACCCTCACATTTTAAATTCATTTCCAATATTAGTCAACCAGTGGAACATGATACTTTCATAAAGGTTGTTTCTAATCCACACTGGCAAAAGGCCATGCAATTTGAACTAGCGGCCTTGAAATCCAATCAGACTTGGTCCCTCACTTCTCTCCCTCTTGGGAATCAACCCATTAGATGCAAATGGGTCTATAAAATCAAGCACCACTCCAATGGCACCATTGAGTGCTATAAGGCTCGTCTCATGGCCAAAGGATATACTCAAACTAAAGGTCTTAACTACCATGACACATTTTCTCCTACTGACAAGATGGTTTATGTTTGATGTGTTCTGGCCTTTGCTGCTGCCCATAACTAGTGTTTGCATCAACTTAACGTCCGTAATGTATTCCTTCATGGTGATTTACATGAGGAAATCTATATGTCACCTCCTCTAGGTCTTCCGCAACATGGGGAGCATTTGGTATGTCGCCTTCACAAATCCTTGTACGGATGAAAGCAAGCACCTCGCCAATGGTTTTCTAAGTTCACTAAATCCTTGTACGAATTAAAATCAAGCATCGCTCCAATGGCACCATTGAGTGCTATAAGGCTCGTCTCATGGCCAAAGGATATACTCAAACTAAAGGTCTTGACTACCATGACACATTTTCTCCTACTACCAAGATGGTTTACGTTCGATGTGTTCTAGCCCTTGCCACTGCCCATAACTAGTGTTTGCATCAACTTGACGTCCACAATGTATTCCATCATGGTGATTTACATGAGGAAATTTATATGTCACCTCCTCTAAGTCTTCTGCAACATGAGGAGCATTTGGTATGTTGCCTTCACAAATCCTTGTACGGATTAAAGCAAGCATCTCGCCAATGGTTTTCTAAGTTCACTAAAGCCATACAAGCTGTTGGTTTTACTCCGTCCATAGCTAATTATTCACTTTTTACCTGCAAAAATGGCAAGTCATTCTGATCAGTTCATAATTGTATATTATTTTGTACCCTTCTAGCTTATGATTTGGTTATATTTTTTAGTTAAACTTGTTCTTTTAATCTCTTTTGTGTTTATCATTCAGTTATTTGAGCTTTAGGTAGCAATAGTGGCTTTGGATAGGAAAGATGTAAAGTGGTGCAAAAACATGCAGACTGAGTTAGCAATTTGTTTTGGCCTTAACATCTTCATCCGACCTTGGATTGGCCCAAATGGCATGAAGTTGGAAAGATGACATTCTGAACTTTAAGATGGAGGGCTCAAAGTCATCAGTTGCTTAAGAGAAGCCCAATTCGTGAGACCATGAAGTTGCTCGTCATGTTGACCTAAAGATGAGCTGATTGTTGCTTGGTCATGATGAGCTATGCATGAGCTATTGTTTCTGGTAGGATTTGTTGGTGAAGTGCAGCTGCCAAATAAGAAAATAAATTGATTTTGTATTGCATTTGCGTGTTAGGTAAGGTTGGTGAAGTGGGTATTGTAGGTGATAGCCATACTCAATTCAAATTTCTCACTTCATTCTCCCTAAATACCACTTTCATTCCACATTCAAAACACACATCCTGAGATTCACACTCCCAGAACCATATGTTGGGATTCACAATCCCACAAACCACTTCATCCTCCACACTCCCATCATTCCCCAAACACATGCAGAAATCACCCTTAAACACTTCCACAACCCCAAACACTCCAGCAATCAACCCAACACTCTAAACAGCCCTAAATCACCAAAACAGTTCTAGCAAGGCTTCCTTCCATTTCCCTACGAATTTCCTTTTTCTCAGCCATCACCACTCACTCAAACTCATCCCAAATCACCTCCTTAACCTTCATACATCCTTCTAGACATGAGGAAGCTCTTGGAGAAGCATTAGACGTAGAGAAGCTCTTGGAGAAGCATTGGACACCACAAGAACTTCATAAAAGAGTTTTTCTACTCTTATTGCATTCATTATGTTTTCTCATTTCTGTTTAAGTTTCCTTCCCATTATGAGTGGCTAAATCCATAACTAGGTTTCAATTTAACCTAACATGAATTTCTTGGGTTTATAAATTTCAAGTTTCAAGTTTGATTCATGATTCATGTTCTTATTCATTATGCCTACTTGCTTATATGCTAATCGGAATGCCTAGCTACCATTCAAGACTTGTGTATCTTAGTTGGAATTAAGAGTAGACACCATTTGCCTTAATTCCAATTGAACTATGAATAGGAAGAGTATGTATGGACATTAGACAACAGGGATTAGATATATGCTTGGTTGTTTAAAATATTTTTCTATGCTTAATGGATTTCTAATGCTTAATTTAGGTTCGACAACAAGGATCCAATTAGGGAATTAGGAATACAAGGTTAGGACCAGACACCATGGCTTAATCATACTTTAGCTAGAATCAATCTTTGAATTAGAATTAGACTTGTCACTTGAAACCTTATAACCTAGAATTGGATTGTTATGGTGAATCAAATGCCCTAGTCTCCGAATCTGTTTTCCAACCCTTAAGACCACTCTTTGTTACACTTGATTACTTGCTTTCATTTACAATTTCATTTTTTTCATTTGTTTTCATAATCACAAGCTTTCTCACTTCAAATTCCAATTTTATTTTGCTTCATTCATTTCCAAACTCAATCTCACTCTATAATTTGTTTTAGACCTAACTTCTTGTTTCTAGAATTGGGTAATCTACGTACATAATTAATTTGAATTTCTCAGTCCTCGTGGGTACGACCTTGTACCTGTCTTGCTATACTACTAATTGGCCCGTACAATTGCCAGTTAACATAACAACACATTCACCGCCCTTTTGATATGCAATTTCTTAAGACTCATTTTAAGATCAAACACCTTGATGATCTTAAATATTTTTAGTCCTAGATATTTCTATTTGTCAAAGGAAATATGCATTGGACATTATTAAAGATGGAGGAGCTTTGGGGGCACGTCCAGTAAGCTTTCCTATGGAACAAAATTCCAAAATGTCTTCTGATACATGAGAGATACTTCATGATCCATCAAAGTATAGAAGGTTGGTGGGACGTTTGATTTATCTCACCATAACAAATCCTGATATTATGTATTCAGTACCTATACTCAGTAGATTTATGCATGAGCCTCGCAAGCCACACTTAGATGTCATCATGAGAGTTTTTAAGGTATCTGAAAAATAACCCAGGACAAGGACCTTTTTTTCCTGTTGGAAATGAGATAAAGTTGACGGCATACTGTGATTCAGATTGGGCGGGATGTCCAACAACACGGAGGTCACAAGTGGCTATTGTGTGTTCCTTGGAAATTCTTTGATCTCGTGGAGAACAAAGACACAAAAAAACAATATCTCTTTCTTCAGCAGAGACTGAATATCGAGCAATGATGGGTGCTTGTTGTGAAATTACTTGGTTGCGTTATCTATTGCAAGATGTGCAACTTCTAGACCTAGAACCGGCTACTTTACACTTTGACAACCAAGCTGCGCTGCACATATCCGCCAATTCAATGTTCCAAGATATACTTCATCTAACAGCAAGTAGCAAGTTGGTAGTTCACAATATTCACTCTCCAACTTAAGGGGGAGTGTTGAGAAGTCAACTAAATCCCAATACATTAGGGATTGAACGATTAGCCAAATTATATGTAATTGATTGTACACGATTTGCTTTCCTTTATTCTTGATTGTAGGGAAACCTGTATATAAATTCCCTTGACATTGTAAAGAGAAAATCCTCCGGTAATCAAATATTCTTCCTTTGATTACAATTTTACAAATTTGGTCAAACTGTAGCGAAGTCAAATATGAATAGAGGTACCTGATGCAAGCGAATCGATGGAGTCCGCTCCCATTCAACATACACTACTAGAAATATGGCTACTAGCCACTGATTATTTAGAAACAAATTCATAACAGTGCCTTGTGATTTTTTTTTTTTGGATCCTAATTCTCCCACCATGCCTATTAAAGGTATTTGGAATAGATAACTGTGTGTAATACAAAAAAGTATTTTTCATTATTTTTCCTTAATAATTGGGCATTTTTATCAGTCTCAACTTGTTATTATCAGTCCCAACTTATCAAAAGAAGCCGGCTCCATTCACAAATAACACAAACAAGCTTGGTTGGCTCCCTTCACTCAGTTACTTTGGCATTTGGCCTTAAATTGGATACTGATAGCTTTTGTTAGTTTCTTCCATTGGATATTTTCACACAGCCCAATGTTAAAACACATTTTTTATTTCTCAACTTCAAACACTTGGACATAAGCAAAAGAGAGAAAAAAGAATGCTTTGTTTCACTTCTCTCTCTCTCTTCTCTTTTCTCTTATTCTTTTTGCGTGAATCACAAAGCCATCTAGCCACAAAAGGCTAGGTTGTGGCTTGAGATCCCGATCTGGAAATTGAAGAGTTGGAGCAGTGTGACTTGATAAGATGCCTATCTGGAAGTTGATGAGAGAAAATCTGGGACAAATACCGTGATGGTTTCGTTATGGAAGAAGGTGCTGATGAACTGGTAATTGAAAAATCATAATATCATTCTTTTTCAGTGTGCCTTTATTTATTTTGGTTCCAGCATCTGATTTTGACTTTGGTATGATATATATTTATATATGGTGTTTGTGCCTAGAAATCTCGGCTTATAAGGCCGACCGTAGGAGCAACCTCTCAGCCGAGGCGCTCACCTAAAAGAAGAAGGGGCCGAGCGCGTCGAGTTGTGGTTCGTTTCTCTCGTAGGATAAGGTTGAGCCGTGAAGGCAATACCATCACAGCCACGGCCACGGTGAGCATAAACGAAGAAATTAATACACTCCCAAGTACACAGCCAAAGCAGAAAAAATCAAGTGGCGTCGCCACGTGGCATCAAGGCCCCACTCTTCATTTAATGAAGTAATGCCCTTGACTACAACAGAGGGCCCACGGTCCGCGTGAGAGCATTTAATGCATAAGAAAAGAAGGGAAGTGATTGAAGTCAGGATTTGGTGAGTAAAATCAGGGTGATTAGGCATGAAAATCCTGCGACTTGTAAGATTGAGTCACCAAACATTAGACCAGAGCATTAAATGCTCCTCCAAGGCCCAAGACGTAGAAACCACGATCAGGGCGGCGGCCGGGATTTATGGGGGTCACACCACCATACTTCACGTTCCCAAATGTCGAACTCGACTACCCACTCTCTGATCAGCCTCATCAGGCGGATTTTCAGCCTCGTTTGTCTTCTCAGGACCTCTCCTATAAATACTGGGCTCCAACTACGATTAAAGGGTTCAACACCAAACACAAGCCTCCCGCGGAGCAAACTATATTTTCCTGTCATTTATCTTCTTGTAATGCATTTTCAATACTTTTACTAGCTTTCTTACGAGTAGTGACAGTTTGTAGGAAAATCCATTCATCAATATATCATACGGCCCTTGGTTTTCAAGGCGTTGGAGCACCCTCCTTGTTGTTTTTGTTTCATCCATCCCATATATCATACGACCGCTGCAACCCAGCAACGCACCGGAGTACCGCCCATAAATCCACCAGTTACGACATCATTTAATGGCCTTGTAGTTCAGGCCGTGAACCTGACGGCCGAGATCAGTTCCTCTCTCGGCCACAATCGCTCTGATTAGAAGTTAAGCTCAAACAAGCGCGCGGCTCATCCATCCATCCACTCTCATCATCCTCGAATGCACGGTAGACCGTGCTGGCACGCCTGCACACAAACGCGCCGCACCAAAGAAGGACGACCCGTGTTGACGCAGATCCCCTCGGCCCGGGCCACCAAGCCATGAGATTCGCGGTGGTCAACATATGGCTGTTACTGAATGCTTTTTTTTCTTTTTCTTTTTTAATTTTTGAGGAAAGGCAATGGAGAGCTTGGAAAGTGCATTGAACAGAGGAGCTTCAAAATATTTGTAAGAAATTTTTTATATAATTATTTTGTATAAAATTTGGTTTTAGTTTAGTTACATTAACCTGTTCATTATTTTTTTCAGCTCCTTCACACGATTGGAGCAACCCTCTAAAAGGAGAAAATGCCAGGATCACCTAATGATCCAAAGGAAATACTGTAAGGCTAATTTATAGTTGGATATAATATATATTTCTAATAAAGTTTAGGGTTTTTTTTAATTTTTTGTCAAAAAAAAAATTAGGGTTTTCGGTATATGATTCTCTGCTCATATGGGGATTTTCTGAATTTATTTTCTTCAGGTTTGTGACTTCAAATGGTTGGTGATCCTCTAAGAAATGGTTGACTTCGAGGACGAGGAATTGTTGCATATATGGCTTGCAGTTTTTGTAGGAGTGATTACCCAAAAATCCATCTTGAAAATTAGGAATTAATATTCAGAGAAGTGGTGCATAAATTTGGATTTTTTATTATTTTTTTTGGGATATATGGAATTGGGGACTGATGGGTTTAATTGTATTATTTGTTAAACATATATAATGAAGTAATGATATACTCACATGTCATTAGTCCCTAATTTAGAAGATAGGCTCTCATATAGCAGACCCTCTCCCAAGACCCCACGGCTTGGAAGAATTCAATATGGCTTGGCTTGGCTGATAATGTATTTGTTTATTTGAAAATATTGAAGGATTGACTCCCAAAATTGTACCTAATAAGCAATAGCAACCCCAAACTATGATACTAATACAAAAATAGTCGCCGCATAGTCTCTATTGCTTAATGGAGACAATTTATTGTCTCTAAAATCAACTTAGGTGACAAATTCATACTAGTGGCTAGTGTGTGTGTTTTTTAGTAGTGATATCTTATCCGTTTCAAATGTTCCCCAATGAAAAACGTTGTCCTGAAAAAAAAAGTAAAGCCCAAACTTCATCTCGAAAAGAAAGACGTGAAATATGAACATATATTAATATAAAAGATGAAAAGATAGCCACCACTTTTCTCAATGGGCATCTCCAAAAGCAGAAAACAAGGTTGGCCTAGTAGCCATATACCATGATGACTTTCCCTTACCAAGCAAAGTTTTGTCGTTATGGAGCTTATAATATTCCAGTTTCACACACAAACCCAATAGAGGAATCTCATTTAATTTCCCCACTTTCACACCATAACATACATACATACAAATATATATATATATATATATTATTTGTTTTCATATACAAGAATCTTATCTTACATTGAGAGATATCTCAAACTAATAACATGGGGAACACAATTGGAGGACGAAACAAAGCAAAGGTGATGAAGATCAGTGGGGAAACCTTCAAGGTCAAAACCCCAATAAGAGCATGGGATGTGGTGAAGGACTATCCAGGCCATGTGCTTTTGAACTCAGAAGCTGTAAAGCACTTTGGTGTGAGAGCAAAGCCATTGGAACCACAACAAGACCTAAGGCCCAGGAAAATATACTTCCTAGTCCAACTGCCAAAGTTTCCAGAGGAAGAGAAAAAAGTGCCAAGAAGAGTGCGTTCTGGCATTCAAGTCAGTGCCAAGGACAGGCTCGAGTGCCTGATGCTGTCTCGAAGATCCGTTTCGGACCTTACGACTGTCCGAGCTGCGTCTGCCGGCTCGGAAGGTCCGGTTAGGATGAAGGTGAGGGTGCCGAGGGCTCAAATGGTAAAATTGGTTGAAGAGAGCAATGATGACGTGGAAATTGCTGAGAGGATTATAGAGCTTTATATGGCTAATAATGGTGGGAAGGTGGATGCGGACATGGTGGAGGAGGAGGGTGAACAAGGTGTTTTGCAGCAGCGGAAAGCGGCAGGCCATGGTAGCATCAGAGTCAAAGAGAACCTCAAGCTGCGTCACGAGGTATTATCTTCTTCCTCATTTGTCCGCTTCCTTTTCTTTAACAAAAAAACAAAGAAGATATTAATTAGTTACTTTTTTTCTATTTTTTAGTGGGGAAAACTATTCGATTCACGTGAAGCGCTTGCTAAATAGAAGCACTTACTAAAAATCTGCTTAATTAGAAGCACTTCCTAAATACCAATTTTTTCATAAAGTGTTGTCTGAATAGGCATCTAAAATCCCCAAATTAGATGGGGAGATAAAGTTAAGAGTAATTTTGCATAGAAGTTAAATGAGCTTTAGGAGGAGGATCTTAACAAATGAAACACCATAATCACACATCAATTCTTTAAGGGTAATGCTAGGCTTACCACATTTTTATACCACATTGTGTACCACATCTCTAATAGAACTGGAGCCCACCAATACAATAAGGCCCACCTCTATTAGAGAGGTGATACAAAATATGATATAAAAATGTGGTAAGCCTAGCATTTTCCATTCTTTAATACTAATAATACTTCAACAAGTACATGGACAACGTCACAAGAATATATGGCATTGTTCCTTCTTCCTACCCTAATTGGTTTTTAATACACTCATATCTCAAATTTGACTTATGAGGGCTTGTACAGAATTTATATTTTGGTCAACTTTGCCGTTTTGCGAGATACATCGCATTCATTCTTAGATTAATGATGGCAGGGAGCTTCACTAGTTTCTTTATTATAAAATATATAATTGTTATTATTAAATAAAAGTTTCCATGTCGTACATGGGGTGGCTCCACATTGGAAAAGTGGGCCAAATTCTCCTCCTCCCCCAAAGTGCAATCGGATTCGATTCACGTAGAAGACAGTCTTAAGGCAACCCAATATAATACAACCCTCTCACCCTCCCTAACAAATGAAAAAAAAAAAAAAAAAAACAAGCCTCTATGTCAACTCCTTAGAATGTAAATGGGGATTTACAAATGTGGATAAATACCGAAATTTCTCTTTTTGGGTATCCTACATATGATGACTCTAATATTTTAGTGAAGGCTTCTGGAGGAGGGGTCTTCTACACTAGGAGGAGCCCTGCAATGAGAAGGGGAAGCGAAACATGGTTCCCCTGTAAAAATTTGAAGAAAAAAGAAAAAAGAGGGGGGTGGGGGGAGAATTTGGTCACTCCAAATATCATTATTCTATCTCACTAGGCAATTTATGCCAACCACAAATGTTTTGGTAGTTGTATAATGCACCGACATGGAAAACTCTCATAACCTCCCACAAAAATGGTCAAATGTTTTTTTTATTCGGCCTGTAAAATGGTCAAATATTTGATATATTTTCCCGATCGTTGACAAATACCAATCACAGTTGTCTACGTAGCTCTTGCTTTATGACCTTTTTTTGCAAAGTACTTGTCTGTAGATTGTACTACTAAATAAATATTAAATACAATGTCATGGAAGCAAAGTACCATGGGAAAAGAGCAGTACATTACATCATGGAGTCGATTATTCTTGTTGGACTTTTCTGCCTAAAATTCGCCATCTAAAATTCAAACTATTTTTTGAAAATGCATCTTTTATATTTCATACTCGTGGCGTAATATCATTGAATTTGTGAGCTCCTCATACGTTCTACTTCTGGAAACTGAAAGATTCTTTGATGGAATCCATCGGCAGAGACAAATATAATTATGTGTGACTGCTACATTCATACATTTTCTTTCTTTCCAGATACAATCATCCTTTTTATGGTTTTATATGCTATGAGTAGTTTACCACATCATATTGTTGCAGACAATATATCTTACATGAATTACATATGAATTTGCAGAAGCGAGTGAGTTTTGTTCCTGTGGAAGAAGGAGAAATTCGTTTAGATACAGCTCCTCAATAGCAGCCAATCAGAAGTCACAAAAATTGCAATCCACCTTCACCAGGACTTCTTTACTGGTGCCCTTAATTTGTATATATATACGAAACATACTTTCTTTTTGCATATATAGTATGATATTAATATTATTCAGCTCCTGTAATATTATTACTTTGTTAACATCTAGCGGCTCTTGTATGGAAGACGGGTTTTCTGTCTCGAAAGAGCTTCTCACATGTTGTTGGGGATGTATAAATTATAATTTGCCCAATTCAAAGTGACTCTCAACGAAAATGTGTTCCCGCATTTTTTGTGTAGTGAAAGAGCGATTAGAGAACACGCATACACAACAAATCAGTGTTCCAAAATATATGTATTTACGCATTCTACATTGTATGCCATCTCTATTGTGGAACGTATGGAGAGAGACAGGGCCGGTCTTGAGTTTTCTAGGACTTGGAGCGAAAATCTAAATTGTGCACCTTTATTACAAAAAAAAAAATTCACAGTGACATTCGAATAGGAACTGACCATAAATTTTAAAAACCAAGATTAATTCAAATCAAAAACAAAATAACATACCTACGTAGAGACTAGAGAATCAGATAGAACCTTAATTAACCTGCTAGTCTCAAACTTGTGACATATACATAATAAAAATTAACCAATAAACTACAATTAATTACTCTAAAATTGTAGCTGCACTAATAGTTTTAAAGTCAGTATGCCAAAGGGGTCTAGCCTAGTGAAAAAGGGCATTGACTAGCAAACAAAAGGTCTCAGGTTCGAATTCTCATGGCATCTTAGTTGTGTGTGTGTGTGAGAAATCCCCCTCCCTTTTAGTTTAGACTATCGCTTGTACTAAAAAAAAATGAGTAAAACTCATGAATGAACAATGCCCCTTGGAACTCTACATGTGAATGACAAATTTATCATTAATATGGTTTAACCAATCTAATTTTTCATATATTTTTAAACAAAAGTAGTCTTCATAGAAACAATGAGTGCTAAATTTAATTAATTAATATTCCTTAAAGGATCCATAGGTACCCTCCACTCCCCATCCATTTCTCCCTGCTCAGCTCCCTCACCTCATCACTTGCTCAGTTTCTCTCTTTCCTCCCTCATTCCAACACTAATCCATGTTCACACCTAATCTTCCTAAACGCGAGTTTTCGCGTATTTCTCGAAAGGTATGTAGAGTTTTGACTAGGATGCTTGCATTGCACAACCTACGTTCAGGTTGGTTTATGTTGGCTTTGTTGGTTGTGGGTGGGCTGGTTGTTGGCTTTGTGGTTGCAATCTCTTTGGTGCGATTTTGGGTTCCATCAGTGTGAAGTGGGTTCTTTGGGGGATTTCTAGCTTTTTCGCATGTTCAATTTTAGGGTTTTGCGTTGGTTGATTTGGGGCTTTTGTATGTTTTGGGCCATGCTTTGAGTTTGCTAGAATTTGGGCTTTCTGTTTTGTTTTGGGTCATGTTTTGACATTTTCGTTGTTCGACTTTATTTCTATGCTAGCTCAGTCTTTTGGATTAGAACATCTCCACGTTTAAGTTTTTTTCTCTTTCAAGGGAGTAGGCATTCAAGTAGGAAAAAATTTCATATGTTGCCTACTTAAAAAGCAATAGGTATAATATACCGCATTGCAAACTCCCACACAACTATACCTTGGTGCATTGCAAACTCCCTCGGAGTGACAAATTTTTTGATAAGGCAAATGGGTAAGACACATGCCACCTAAGTTGTTAAAATATAATTTTACTCCCTTGAATCTGCTCTTATACCTTTATGTCTTTTGTGCCTTTTGTTGGTTAGCTTTGTGTTTGGATGAGCCGAATACGTGTACATTATAGAACTTTGGGCGTACTTTATAAGTGCATTATTTTCTATATTTTTATACCTCTTATATTTGGTTTTTGTAGGGAAAGTTAATTAAACAGGACATTATTACCTTATTTTCTTATTTTCAGCTATTCTGCGCTCTTGGAAGGATTTCGACTAAAAATCGACTTTTCGAATGAATTTTAGCGCAAGACCAATTGGATAAGAAAGCTAAGACATTGAAGATCATTGTTTCAAAGTTTCATAATTTTCTACCAATCCAAATGCTCCAAACTTGCAAGTCAAGACAGCCTAAGTAAAATCCGGTCAGAACTGCTGTAGATGATTGAAGAGTTGAACACTTTTCCAATTTTTCCTAGTGGCGTGTGATATATGCTTAGAAATCTTAGAGATCAAGCTACAGTTCTCATATTTTTCCAGAATTTTCTAGGAAGTGGAAAGACCCAAAAATGTGAGTGAAAGTTGGCTGACGTTTTTCCAAGTCATAGAATGATTCTTTCCTACCTTGTTTTCTTAATTGTTTAGGATTTTGTTTTGCTTTAGGAGAGTTTTTCCATGCCTTTTTAGAGTAGGGTTTCGTTGTTTTACACTATAAAAGGCCACTCTAAAGCTTGCTCTAAGGGGACCATCTTCATACCAACAAACAAATATATCAGAGAGAGAGCCAAGAGTTGCTGTTGTTGTGCTTTTGGAGCTTACGAAGGTGTTGTTGTGGAGAATCCAAAGATCAAATCCATCTGTCAAATCGATTTTATGACGACAATTAATACTTCATTTTTATAGTTATATTAAATTATTATTACTATTCCATGTTGAGTATTTGTTACTATTCTTAATGCTTTGAATATCTAGCCAATATTTAATTGATTTGATGATCCAAGAGAAGACCAAGAGGAGATATTTGGTGGTTGCTTCTCATAACAAATACCATGTCTTGAATGAGTGCCCAAGAGGGACTAACATGACTCATGCAGTTTTTTTGCAAGTTCTCATAGAACTTAATGGGTTCTTGATTTTCTAAATCCGTTGCTCGAGAGAGAATGGGTTGTTAATTAAGAATACTTTTGGTTGAGCTCGAGAGGGGATATCGAATGAATTAGGGTTAATTGGTTATGGTGAAATCGGATGGTCTAGTGTCTCATCAACTTGATTTTCCACTGTTAATTAAATTGCTATTTTTCATATTTGTTTTAATTTAGTTTAATAAATCAATCACTCTCATTAATCAATTGTTCAAATAAACTTATGAATTAATCATAATTGGTACTTAAAAGGAAATTACAGTCTTCATGGAACGACACTTCACTTATCTTTATATTACTTGTGCAGATTGTGCGCTTACAATAATTTCACAACAAAAGCTTCCTTCTAACTTATTTTGGGCCTCACTATGCTATTTTTTTCTTTTAATATATATATATTACACTAGATAATGGGGGAGGGGAATACATATAAGAGGGTTCCTAGGGATACTCGGTAAAGGGATCGAACCCGAGTGGTGCACTGGAAGGTAGGGGTGGGCACTGGGAGGGTGAGAATATCTATTCGTTATCATAGCCTTAACTACCCATGATACTGTTTTGATAGTTTGTTTTTGGTTGCTAAAGTTAGGAAGGAGATGGGGGTTTTCTCACACACACAACCAAGGTGTCATAAGAATTCGAACCTGAGATCACTTGTCTGCAAGCCAATGTCATTTTTCATTAGCCTAAACCCCATTGGCCGTTTTGATAGTGTAATAAGACATCATTTGTTGGTAAGTCTTGTAGCAAGAACATGCGTTCACATTTTCTCTCCAAACCGAAAGATTATGATCTACCCTTAATAAGGAGGATGGCATTAATTAATCTATGACTATACTTTGATTAATATTTCATGATCTACCAATATGCAACTCATGCACTAAAACATTGAAGGTCTTGTGCATCTATATGCAAGTGTGTTCAAGGGTTCATGCAAAACTAAATTTAGAATGATGAAAAAGAAATTGAGTCAGAAAATTAAAGGCATATATATATAAATACCGAAATTCATTCTAACATGACACAAAAGAAGCATAAATATTTGTGCGATTTAAAAAACCTCAGTAGCTGAGCCTTTCCAAGAGAGAAGTAGCCATCTGCAAAACAAGGGAGAAACAAGATTAGTGATTTCGGTCAGGCGATTCGGGCTGCAGGTTTCCTTCAGAATCATAATCAATTTTCCCGGAAAAATTCAGTGGAGCACAACGTTCTCCCATAATTATGCTTTTCCTCCAAACTGCGTCATCACTATGATCATCATCATCTTTTAGATCTTCTTCTCCTGCCTCCATCTTCCTCCAAGAAACCATCTTCGCCATCGCCAGAGCTTTGCTGCTAATCTTGCTGTTTAACTTGGCAATGAACTTTACATCTTTCGACTTGGAGTTTGTGATCGCTTCCTCCTTTTTCTCGTGTGATTTTTTACTCTTGTGGGAAGCACAGAGAAATATTAAGAGAGAAAACATGGAGAAAAATACAACGAGGGCGAAGAGAAAATGTGACGGGTGTTGAAACAAGTGGTGAGAGGCCATGGAGAAGCTTGGAGCAAGAGGCCTTGCCATGGCTACAAGGAGGAGACGAGGGATGGATGAGGAAACAAAATTGGAGTTTAATTTATGATTTGCATGAGCTCTTAAAGAGTCGCAGAAAGTGATGAATATTAATGCATATCCTTTGAGCCTCTTGAAGGTATTTCTCATATCGACAACTATGGGGGTGAGTCATTCTATAGTGACGTGGCATCCTCCTGTTGCGTCGCTGAGAAAGTGGGGGCCATCCGGGCTCACCGTGTTATACAAGGCTACATGGACTTGACCGATTGACTTGGAGTCGTCTTTACAAGTTTTTGGAGCCATTGGCCTCTTCTGCATCCACAGATTCTTTTTTGAGATATTTAGTTATATATCCATTCTTAGTGATATAGATAAATCCTACACCATTTTATTTTTATATACAAACCCAAAAAATGATAGCTAGCCTTATTGAATTTAATTTTGATTATTAAATTACTTTGATACTAGATTGAGTGTTTTGGAATTTTTTATGAGGTTTTGGGATTAAGAAATCGATGCCAGTTTTGTAATTTATAGGAAGTTTGAAGCTTCTTTGTTATGTTGTAAATGGGCGTTGGGTGTGTTTCTAAAGTCCATTTTTTTATTGGGCGTTAGCCCCGTTTCGTCACCCAAAAAAAAAGAGTCCATTTCATGTGCGGTTTTTTATTGGGTATAATAGTAAATTTTCCCTTTTTTTTTCCCTTTCTTTATGTTTATTTTTTTTCCATTTCATGTGTGGTCCATATATAGGTACCCTTTTTCTTTTTCCTTGGCCTTACTTTGCTTGGTTTGAATAGGAAGGAAGAAATTGGAGAAACTTCTAAGCAAAACCATATACTCTTACCAAATAAAAATATTGAAAGGAATAGTGGTGGGCCTGTATGTACATCGCCAACATGTTAATTATATATCATTTATGTTATTATCAGATGATTTGATTATAGTTAGGGATGACAAAAATCCATGCAGGGGCGAGTCCCAGATCCTAACGAGAGGAGATTTCGGGGCAAAAAATATATCGGGTACGGGAATCTTCGAACTTGAAAAATCCCCCCAATCCTAACGAGAGGAGATTTTGGGGCAAAAAAGGTATCAGGTACTGGAATCTCCGAACTTGAAAATTCCCCGATGGGTATGTAAAGGGGATAGTATTAGCGTCCCCATCCCCAAACCCGATCCGAAAATATATATGTTTATATTTAAATAAATAATGACCAAAGATAATTTAGTGTAGGCCACAATGTTGGGTTGGGTGGGACCTGAGTTGCAAGACCAAAAAAGCCCATGGCAGATGTTGGCTTATTATGTAAAAAGAATTCCAAAAAGAAGCTGCAGGTCAGTTACCATTTGTTCTTACATTCGTAATTTACGGAAAATTCTAACAAAGTGTTTCCTATCCTAGCTTATTGTATATGCGGGTTATCTCAATCGGTCAAGACAGTTAGTCTGCTCCTTTTGTAGACAAGTTCAAATCCCCCTTCCCGAAAATTAAATTAATTTAGAGTAATTTAGACCATCGCTTGTATTATACGTTGTTATATTGCTGGTAATCAATGATAGAAAACAGATAACAGATAGAGCGCTAGAATTTAGAACAAAATGATGAGTTTCAATACAGATTAGGAAATAAACTGTGCTGTTATTAATGATAAGCAGATTGAAACTGCAGACATAGACAAAGCTTATACATATTACTAGTAAGCTTTTACACACACAAATGAAGATTAACCAAAAAAACTTTGATTAATTTTGCATCAAATTGGAATGGCTCTAGAGACCTTCGGATAAACAACAGTGGCCGGATGAGCCATGATTCTTCGACCCTTGACGTGCTTGAACAGGTAAACAAAAGCCCCAACAGGCCATTCAATAATGGCAGCTCCGAGAAAGGCTACACACCCTAAGGTAGGCCCCAGCACCTTGCACCTACATGGGTTGCTACGAGTGCCGCACTGCACACATCCCATTCCGGTCATAATGATGATGTGCTGCTGGGAATCGGATGATCAATGGAAACTCAAAGCAGCGATCGATCGATCAAAAGATTTTAATGGCTGTTTGTTCGTGTTTGAATGGAGATGGGGAGCTTGGTTTTTATAGGGATATAAATTTCTTGAGCAGTTTGAAATAATTCCAACTGTGGAAAGCATATTTTTATAAGCATTGGTAGGGTTGATGAGACAGGAATATATAAATACGTGTTATGTTTAGCAAAGGCATGGGCGACACGTGTCCTCTGTTTGGACAGGTGTTATGATTTCATAGTTTTTTACGTCGGTGCTGGCACTTATCCAGCTTGGTCCAATCAAAACATGGCACCAATCGTTCATCGTACATGTAACTATTTGCGATCTTTATTTGCTCTTTCCAATCGTTTACTGTCCTTTTACTTTTTGTATCATCGATGCTTGGGTTTGGTGGGGCCCTCTAGTGGGATTTTTTCAAAATATCTACGCGCTCTCTACTGTGCTTTTGTCGACTTGGGAGGGTTCTTGGGCTCATCCAATCGGGCTTTATGGAATTGGGTTTCAACAACCGACATATCTCGGGTGCTGTCGCTTATCATTTTGGATTCAAACACATCATTTCGGATGCATATGCAATTGTTCTTAACCACTTCAGCAACAAGCTCAATGCCAATGTACGTGCTTTTTTCGTCCCAAGCTTTAATTTAGGGTTAAACGATGGATTAATTTCTTAGCTTTTGGGAAATGTGTCTGCTGTTGTATGGTTGAATTTTCTTAGCCACCAAACATGTTTTTTTTGGCAACTCATTTTGTATTAAATCTTCTTTTGTATTTGTTACTAAAGTTGTGATTTTAATTTGAGCTCTAGTGTTGAGTAAATGAAGATTTTGTTCAATTTAGTTACTCTTTCTTTGCTTTTTGTTTATTTGTGGCCATCTTGGCTATCTATGTATTTTATTGTCTTTTGCATTAAAATTTGTTTCCTTTCAACAACAAAAAAAAAAACCTATGGTTGCAAGGTTTATTCTTAGGGCATGAGTTTTTGCAGCAGGTGCACCATATAATTTTGCATAGACAAATATACAGTGTTAATTATTTCTTACTCGATTAGTGCATTACATTTCTAAAGCTAAACCTCCAAGAAAAAGACAATGTTAAAAAGTGAAGTAAAAAGAAATTAATGTAGAGTAAGGGTAGAATAGGAAAGAGAAAGAACAAAAAAGAACAAAATTGATTAAAAAATATATTAAAAAGTAAAAATGAGTGTAAGTAGAGAAAAGAGGAGTCGAAAAATCAGCTCCCTTAAATAATTAACTAATTAAATGGAAACACTTGACATATTGTGGTTGTACCAATTGATCAACTATACAGAATTCTCTCTTAGTCTTCAAGTAGGTTAAGAATTCTTGAATCCTATATACAAAAGGTTGATCACTACATTGCTTATAAGAATAATCTGAATTACAAGATAGAATATTGAGTATATATACTCAGAAGACTAAAGCTAACACAGATAACTGCATTGCTTAACAACTAAGCAACCCCCTTAACAATTGACTAATTGGTGTTAATGGTGATGAAATGCATAAAACTCTAGCCTTTGAAAGTACTGAAAGTGGTTTGGCTGTCCTAGACATGTGACGGCATCTAGTTTTCATTCTGGTAAAAAAAAATTCTACTTTTCTTTCAATTCTGCATTGCTTAAAAAGAAACCAAAAAAGCTAGAGGCATTGGCTTTTGAATCGATCTTTTTGCCAGGGCATATGATTCCATTCTTTGTTAATGAAATGTAACCATAGCCTGAGAGTGCTGCTTTTGGAATCCACTTTCAATGCTTAGCATATTGGAATGCGATCTTGATCAAAACTTCACTACAAACTTTTTGGCAGATGGAACATATATTGTGAAACAATATTATATATAATTACAATAACGCTATTTGTACTACCTTTATTGACCACCTCTCTAATAGAGGAGGATCTCATCAGTGTATGTGAGACCCGCCTGTATTAAAGAATGGGTCAGTAAATGCGGTACAAATAACAATGTCCGTATAATAATTGGTTAAATCATTGATAGTGGCAAAAGTGGAAGAATAATGCCATTGCCAGCCACAGACTTTATTCCAAGGGGAAGCATTCTTGCTGGAGAGATATATAAAGCAATCTTAACTATCAAAATGCATAAAGTAAGTTAATATGCTTGAAAAATCCCTAAAGAAAGTTAATTTGAATGTCCCCTTTAAGCAGAGCATGCTAATTAAGTTACTTGGATTTGTTAATTAATTCTTTAAATTAATTATGTACCCATATTTAATTAATTGTAGAGCTAATGATTGGAAACACTTGCTAATTCATCCATTTGTTTAAATTAAATTAAATTCTGTATGTGAATGATTGAAAAGGTAGTTGTTGACATAATAAATAAAGGCACCTCATGCATTTACAACATCCACATGCAATTCGCTTTCAAAACATTTCAACACAACATCTAAAGCGGCTCACAATGAAGTCCCTCTCTTCCTTCAAACTATATGTTCCCCGAAATAACTAGAATTACCTAACCGCATGACCTCTCTCTTTATACCCTTTCATGCAACTAAACGTAAGCCACAAGCACCCACGTTAGGTATAGCTCAATCAGTTGAGCTCTTTCACCTCCACTTATATGAGCAGAAGTTCGAAGCCCAATCAAATAAAACAAACGTAAGCCACAATCACAACATACACAAGCACCCCTAAAAAAATTCCCACACATTCCTTTCCCTACCCACCACTCTCTCTCTCTCTCTCTCTCTCTCTCTCTCTCTCAAACTCCAGCCCTTACATTCCTTTCCCCACCCACTACTCTCTCTCTTTCAAACCCCAGCTGTATTTTCACTCAATCTTGCCAGAAGTTAATGGCATTGCATCCACATCAAACACTTGTTTTCATCATGATTTTGATTTGGTCTTCAAACAGTGTCATGACCACTTCTGATCATGAAAACCAAAATGATGATCATCAACAAACACTGGTATCTCAGAAGCAAGAAGTTGATACGGGAATAAAATGCGGATCATGCCCTTGTGTGAACCCATGTGAGCAGCAGCAGCTGCTTCCACCGCCGCCTCCTTCTCCTCCTCCTCCTCCTCCTCCTCCAAAGGCTCCAACAACAACACCTCAAGATTGCACGCCAAACAACCCATATGTCACGCCAAACCCATATGTACCGCCACCTCCTCCAAGGTTTGTTTACGTGACAGGTCTGCCAGGGGATGTGTATCAGTACCAAACAGATGCATATTACTCAGCTGCTCCACGTCATCTCTATAACTTGGGGCTGCTGCTTTTGGTGACATTAATTTGGCCAGGGTTTCAATATATATTACTTCTGTAAGTGCTAATGATATGAAGGCTGGCTAATTCGATCCAATTATATATTAATTAGGTCCGTTGTTAGAGATTATGCTGTTATTAGTAACTACTGTTGCTCTAATTCTCTTGTCTTTTTTTTGGTCAATTAATTCTCTTGTCTTGTTCGTTAATTTCTATATATCTTCTATTCCCGCTTCTACTGCCCAAATTAATAATTAATTAATTTTTTCCTCAATTACTGTTTACTGTTAATTTTGGGAGTTTTTAATTACTGCCCCTCCAACTTCCTATCTTTAGATTAAACATTTATTGGTAGAACTTGTTTATCTTTAGATAACTAATTAATGTGCTTTTTTTTTAATAAAACGCTTTGTAATTTAAAAGATTACTTTATAGTATTTATTTTCATGATAATAAATTGTGGTTTATTGGAAATTAGTCAAGTATAATATTTTTTAGGATTTGAATATTTCGTCAAACTTCCCTACTCCCTTGAAAATCGTTATCTCATTCCTTTTTCTTTTCTTTTTTTTTTTAAATTTATTAATTTAGACACATTAATTAGTTATCCCACTTCAAATTTTCTAGCTATATTGCATGTTGACGGCTTTTCTGTCTAGTCTAAGCTTTTATTAAAGAGTTATTTACACTAACACTCATGAGTTTTTTAGTGTTTTCACAAAATCTATTGAGGTTTTAAATTATTTTTACAAAAACCCCTTTTCGTTGAGTGTTTGTCCAAAAATTGATGATTTCATATAAAAAAAACTTATGCAAATGACAAATTAACCTCTATGAATGTATGTGTAATATAATCTCAAAGGCTAACTTTGTCATTTATATAATTTTTTTGGGGGGCTGATTTTTCCACTCCTCTTTTGTTCACTTACATTTCCTTGTATGTCATAGTAAAAAGTATTAAAAATCAAAAGGGAGTGTAAGTGAACAAAAGGAGAGTGGGAAAATTATCACCATTTTTTATATATAAAATCATTATTTTTTAGACAAAAAATAACAAAAAGATTTTGTGAAAACAATTTAAAACCTCAGAGAATGTTCGTGTAATTTATGAAATCTCAAGGAGTTTTGTGAAAAAACATAAAACCTCAAGGAATTTTAGTGTAAATAACTCTTTATTAAAAAGTAATTATGGATTAGATAGGTGGTGATGGTGTTAGAGATGTGGTGATGGTGATAGTGGTCCATCCTTATGTACAAGAGAGTGTGAGGAATTGACAAATGTCAAGACATGGTAACTATGTCTTGGGAACGTGACACCTCACAAGTACAAATGTAGGGTTAGCTAAAATTTATGTAAATGTCTATCAAGTTTACACCTACCATTAAACCAAAGGCTACTTGGTACTATACAAATTGTCTTTGCATTCAACCATGGAATTAGTTCGGAACTTGACACCCAAATGAACTTAGTGTTGTTGGCCTTCTAATTGACTAAACAATTATACGCGCAAGTCCACACCACACCATAAAAACCGAGTAATTAATTTAGGGTACTGATTTTCCCACTCCCTTTTTATCCACTTACACTCCATTTTTCTAAACAATTTTCTAAACAAAAAGGAGTGTAGGTGTATAAAAAGGGAGTAGGAAAATCATTTACCTTAATTTATCTTCCCTCTTATTTTTTCATAACTTAGTTTTTTTTCCTAACACCCATCTGAATGCCTTGCTTTCAGCCCCTCTGAGGTTAAATCCAAATAGCTTCCTTTAACCTTGCATGCCTGAGGGAAACTTAATCGACACGTTGAGCCATCACAAAGCTACCAATACGTTCAATCCAACGATACACAAACTGCAGGCAAACTTCAATGCCACGAAAACTCCATTAATATGATGAAAGTGGAATCTACATATTTCACTATGTAAACGGGATCAGTTACACATGATACAATCGCATACAGAAGATTCTCAAGCATTTTGCTAACAAAGCTTTCTGATACAAGAATATGGTAAAATCAGACTCATGTTTGGATGCCACCCAGCTAAGCCAAGTCATGGAGATTGAAACCCGACCACACTTTGAAAATGGAAGATTTACAAAACGAATAATGCTGGCTCATCCGGATCACAAACCAGTGTAAAATACGTTGCAATGGCACTCAGTAGTAAACATGGCTGTCATAGCCATTGGATTTCTACTCTGTCCTCAATTGCAATCACTCTGTACAGTATGAGTCGTCCAACGAACGGGAGGGTCTGTAGGGTCGAACGTTCCCGCAAGAATAAGTGAATTCCCACCAGCCAGCACAGTCCCATATTACATGAAACAAGGGGAACAAAGAATATACCCTTCTGAATTAATTTTAGCCTTCTAGATGCTGAATATGTATTTTTGCCGATACAATTACAAATTCCTCACCCAGAAAAAACAGGCCAAAACCACTATAAACAATCCCCTTTTTCACCTCCAAGGAAAACTCAGCCAGCTCGCATATGCACTTTTTGACCAACACTCACTGAGCTGGCTTTTCCGAACAAAACCATGTGATTATCAATGAATTCTAACCTCACAATATTCCATTCAAAACCCTCTGATAATAATCATACTGTCTTGTTCGCCATGCATCCAAGCTGCTGCTGATCAAAGAAAGCACCAAGGACACACATTGCTGATGGAAAATATCAAGCAACACTGTTACAACCGTAGCAATGAAACATAATACAGTTCAAGAACAAAACAAGAAAACAAAATCAAACCTCTTCTGTCAAACTCAGGTGAAATCGTTTCCGTAGGTTCTGTATTGTCCGTATACCACCTTTAAAGCATGGGAAACCAGAGTCCTGGTCCAAAAACATTTTCAAACAGTAGCCTGAGTCACCCAACCATAAAAGGAGGCATTTTTAGGATTCTTATTCTTTGTGAGAAGAGATTGTTTCTATTCTCTTGCATGGTCATCAATAGAGTAGCACATGCACACTTTTGAGTTTTGTCTCTTTTTCTTAATGAAACATTTTATTGAATTGAAAAAACCAAAACCAGTGCATCCATCAGTGGTCAAGATGTCCACTACAAACAGTATAACATACTGAACAAAGCTCAAACACCGAACAGTGGAAATAAAAACTACACTATAGATGCAACAGCTCTCCAATCTTCAAGAATACGGTAAAATAGTAATCCCTCAAATTCTGAAGCCACTGAGAGGCCCATAATAATATCTAATTATCCATTGTCTGGTTGGGTATACAGGACACCCACATTACCCTGATATAACATAATGGGTCCAAAATTAGAACTAGGGAATACTCTCTCTCTCCAAAAGTAGAGAGAGAGAGAGAGAGAGAGAGAGAGAACAGGGGGAGGAGAGCTAGGGGATTATTAAACCGTCCTAGCACCTAACATAAGAAGGCTGCGCCCAAACATTATGTCCAATAAGAGTCATTAGGGGCCGGTCCCAAAAAAGAGTTCTGCACTAAACATCCAGCCCAAAACTATGAGACCATAACAGAAACTGGCCATCTCGCTACAACAGGAATATTTTGGCCACAAATATGCTTAACATTACATCTAACGGTCATAGAATATTAATATATATATATGAGTTCATAGACAGCTAAAGTTGGTGTTACCTGCAACATCTCAACAAGAAGAATAATGCGCTCCGCATGCTTCCGACATGTAAGGAATCCTTGAATGCACAAAACCTGAAGACAGCAAAAGAGATTTACAAGACATCTAAAGACACATCTTTACAAAAAAATAAAAACACACACAAGTGTTTTCTCTTGTTACCTTAAAATAATCAAAAAACTCGCTCGGAACTCCCTCAGCATCAGAGTCCATGACCTAGCATAATCAGAATAGTCCATGAAATTCCACATTTAAAACTTAAAAGGCAAAATGATTCACCCTAATATGTTAAATACAAGCAGCAAGGAAGACTGTTGCACACAATATGACAAGAAAGATAAACAAAGTAAGCCTCCATCTCTTACCTCAAGAAGTTCACGTGTTAATTTGAATGGAGCACTCTCAAAATTTACACCCCCAGGTGAATTGGAGAGCATGAAGCCAAAATCAATATGTATAATATGACCCTCTTCGTCCATTAAGAGATTTCCATTGTGCCTATCCTTTATCTAAACAACAAACACGTAGATGGAAAACAATTACACCTCCTTCTTCAAAGACTAAACCAGGAGAAACTAAGGATAGAATGTATATGAGAAACTAAACGTCTCTCTAGCACATGCTTCTGAAAATGAGAACAAATGTAAAATATTTAGTAGATGTATTTCAATCTGCATTATCATATATGATTTTTTCACATCTATATCACATATGGCAGATGCTGGTATTAACTTAAAACACTCTCTCATGCAAATAATTACCAATTCCACACGATTACGAATGCACATCAATATTAGATTAATGTTCAGGAAAAAAAATAACCTTATTGTGAGAATCAAAGTACTGAAATTTTAGGGATTACAATCTTGCGTACAAATACTGGCATACATTTCTTGTCAGAAAGCCAAGTAATTCTTAATTACGTTGTTATTAAAACCTGTATACCCTTGTACCAGTGAGATAAATGTGTTTGCTAACATAAAGGAGTTTGCTATATTTGAAGTACAAGTTAATAAGCAACTAACATGAACAATTTTTTACCAATTCCAACTCTAAACATATTAAATCAAGAACTGATAAATGTAATGGTCGACTAGCCAACCAGCAGTGACATGCATATGAGATCACATATAGCCAAAGTGGGATATACGTAACATACATTATATATATATATATATATATATATATATATATATATATATATATATATATATATATATATATATATATACAGATGTTCTCCTATGCGGACGTCCAGACGTTATTATCGTGTGGACGCCATGTATTTTCTACTACCCCTCCCTGCTTTCCTCCTTGTTTACAATGGCATTCGAGTGGTAATAACGTCCGGACATCCACATAGGAGAATATATATATACACAACAAGCCATTTCTGAAACTAAGATTTGCTTTGAAGCTTAATTTTGTTTGAGTTGCCCTCTACACAACTCCATAACAGTAATATCACATTAACACGCTTTTGTTATACAGTTGAGAAAGGGAGGGGGGGAGAGAGAGAGAGAGAGAGAGGGAGAGAGAGAGACATACTTGCAGAAGGTAGCACACCAGGGAATATCCGGCCATACTTTCAACAAAATTCCTCTGCGGAAAAAATAGAAAGAAACAAAAAGTTCAATCCAAGCCTCTTTATTCACTAAGAACGTTAGGTTTCACTGAAACTAACTATAACTAACTAAATGTAACCAGGCGGCATGATAAAATTGGCTCTGAGCTGTTGCTCTTCTTGGATCTGCACAATTTTCCCACATGTGTGACTTTTTTTCTTTAGATTCATTTAGATGACCAAAAAATTGGTTGGGTTATTTAACTTGGTATGAGACTCGGTAATCGGTAATCTGGTACTTGAAAAAGAGAACTGAGAATATCTAAGATTTAATTTATATACACAGACCAAGATGAAAAACCTATTTCAACATTTGGCCACATCACGGCATCTGAAGTTCTTCTCTGTCAAGACTAATCAAAATCTGACAGAATAGGAGCAGATGCACAGACTTATCCACAACTTACATATGAAAATAGACCATCAACCCAAACTTATAATAGTGATGCATCTCATCAATATCAAATAAGCCGTTATTAGTATGTCAAAAGCTGTACACGAGTCATCCAGAAGTAACAATAAAGCTTTTTAGAATGGACAGGGTAAAGGCATGTATATGGCAAAAACTTCGAAAAGATAACATGGCTTCAGATACTGCCGAAAGAGCCTCAAACAGATATACATTTCCTGTACGTCAGGTAATTGAACAAATGACATTACAAGAGCCACTACAATTTGAGACCATATGACATGCTCTAGAGAATAAATATCTACAGTTTATAGGTAAAAAGGGCATTCAAATGATACCTCAATGTGAATTACATTTCTTATTTTCATCATAAATGCTATTGCTTCAGCAACCAATTGATCCAAGTCCTACAATGTCATCTAAGGTACAAACAACCTGAATCTGGACAACTCTGTATTCTCAGGACCTTTCGGAATCTATGGTCAAATAATTAAATGTTACTTTATTTGTTGAAGAACAGCTTAGTGACCATGCTTAATACTAAAGATCTTTTCACCCACAGATATACCATCATTTCACTTCTGGAGTTGTGAACAAATAACCATAATAAGGGAGGAGAGAGAGTTATTAAAGGCAATTCTTAAAGTTCCCAATTCCACTGAGAGTTTCCATATTCTTCCTATCAGTACTTCTAAATTTTAAAATAAATAAATGAAATAAGAAACGCAGCAGGCATTCCCCCATTGCAATAGATTGCAATGAATCATGATGAGGATAAAGCTGAGTTAATCAGAAGACATTTTTAAAGCAACCTGCTTCATCGGGTTGGAGATTACCTGGGCAAGTTTAAAACTTGGAGAATTTTCTTGATACTTAGCAACAAAGAAGTCTCGCAAGCTCGTGATATCGGGATATCTACTTTTGATAGAATGAAGTGAAGCCTATAATACAACAAAGGACATTATGAAAGAGGTGGTGAAGTTTTGAAATTATTAATTCACTTACACAAGGGTACAGGATTACCGTATCTGGAATTGTTTCAATGAGAGCTGTGTAGGAAGAAGTAACTAAGACTTCATAAGGGCGCAACCAGAGGGGAAGACCAGCTTCTTGGAATATATCTGCCATCAAATCCAATGATTATAGTCTTCAACTAGTTTTGATGAGTGGGTTCAACTACTGTGAAACAAAATGCAACAACGAAATGATTTGGATAAATTTGGAAACATACATAACAAGCAGTAATCAACTACTATTGCCAACTAGTCTAATTTATGTCTAATGTGGGGCCACTAGAGATAATTAATTGAACAAATATGAAAGTATTGAGGTTGATGGAAATAATAGTGGTTCATATTAACGAAAATATCAACGAACATATCAACATTGGTTGAACAGAAATGACAGATTTGGTTATGTTAAATCACTCAATTAACACATCGGTTGAACTATTTCATATAATAACATATCTATAATAAGGCTGGACCTCAACTGGCCTTTTATAGCCGATCGAGTTCCATAACTACCTATTTGGATCCCACTCCAACAGCTTTTTTTTCCCCTCTTAGTATCTTGTTCTATTTTAAGTGTTTAAAAAGAAAATAAATTGGGTTTGGGAGTTCTATGTGAAATCGGACAGTGTGATCTCTGTCTTAAGCCCAGCCCAAAAATCTGTGGCAGCCAACTCAATTTAATAAGCAGTCAAAACAAAGGGGCAATTCTCATCCTTAGATTACACAACACAAACTAAGAGCATTTCCTGAAACACTGGGTGCCCAGTAGAGGGTTACACAATCAAACTTATTGGGATGGTTGGTCCTCAACCTGGAACATCTGAGCAGGAGCTAACTCATTCATTATAGTGCAGTTGAGGAGACATGAAATCTGAACTGACACTAAAGAAAGAAAGAAAAAATTGCCAATCTGAGAATACTTAAAAAGATACTCCATGTTCTTGTAGGGTGAACTGAAGCACTATTGATGTACTACGAGTACAGATCAACAAAATATGGAAGAGAAAATGGAGTCAAAGTGAAAATAGGGTGGTACGAGAAGTATCTGAGTAATATCTGTTTATCATATAAATTCAATGTGAAAGTGAAGGAGATACTGTTAAAATATTGCGTTTTTTTTATTATGCTACTGGGTACTTGTGTTGTCTCAGATAGTAGTATCTGAGTAATAAATGTTTATCATATAAATTCATCGTGAAGGAGCTGATTTTATCAAACCGTAAGCCTACTCCCTAACCTCTTACTCTCTAATCTATCTTACTCCTCTATCTAACCTAGCCTTAGATTAACAAACTCTACCTGGAAGCAGAAACAAATCAATCCAGAAAGTTGTCCAGAAATTTGTAAACAAAAGAAAGGAAAAAAGCATACAATTATGTGAAGGTGAAATCAGCATGACATTATCATCACGGTGACTTGGTTTTTTGTACTGAGTTTTATGGTGATCCTTAGGAATTTGAAAAATCATACAATGCATTTTTCTAATCTTGACCTAATTTTGCACCCGTTTTTCAGTTGATTTTCTTGGCATGAACTAGACCTAGAGGTGCCAACTAGCTTTCTTCAAGTGGATTTCGACTGATTCTCCACAAACAACTCCAAAAGAAAGAAACAAGAGACAGCTTCTTTATCATCACCTAGTCATAGTGCAACACAAGTAACAAAGAGGACACTCAGAAAGGCACTTTATCTAGGCGCACTGTGCAGTTCAATGTTTCTACAATGCATCTGTTTTCCTAATAGTTTTAAAGAAAGTATATTGTTTGACCTAATCAAACCAAAGATTGAGTAGTAATAGAGGGAGATGGAGAGAGAGAGAGAGAGAGAGAGAGAGAGAGAGAGAGAGAGAGAGAGAGAACTACCATCCACAAAACAAAAATACTTAGAAAAAGGACACCTACCATAAAAGTGAGAAATAAGTTGCACAGCAAGATGCTCCTGCCTACAATCATCACCACTCTTCACAATAACCTGCACAAAGTACAGATGAAGCTAAATACAATATGATAACTTACACTTATACAACTGATAGAATGGCAGAGAATGTACACAAAACAAAAAAACCAAGGCCATTAAACTTAATAGTTACATAGCTAAAACATAAAACACCTCAAGCATTCATGAAAAGGAAATGGCAAGTGACCAAAAGCCAACCACAAATAAAATTTCCACCCATTCAAAGGGTGACTAAGTTAGTTTTTAACATACATTATTGTTTTATTTCCAAACAGCCAAAGCTTTTCAGGTCCACTACTAGTCCAATGTGGAAGTGAATCACTTGTTCCAAAAGTCCTGTGATCTAAACTCTCATTCCCAATCCCCAAGTTTGCAAGGTATACAGTGGGGCTGCAACCATATGCTTCTCTCTCGAGTCATTTACAGCTGCGCTACTCTTAAATCCCATTAAATCATTTTAAATTCAAAAAGTTTGGTATTAAACAAGATCAACATGCCGCTAAAAAATCCAAAAAGACAATAATAGTTTTGTCTTAACCAGCTTGATCAGAAAAACCAGAAGATAAATTTAAGAACGGTGTAATTTGTCAAAATCATGTTTCAACGTAAACTCATTTGAGTGAGACAGGGGTAGTCATTGAATTTCCAATTTCCCTCAACTTTACCAGAAATCTTTTTCATGATGAAACCTTTCCTTCACTATCTTGATGAGACTTTAAGTTAGTAATGCACACTCAGAATAACATATCACATGAGCTTTTTTTTTTTTTACTATAAGGCACTCCCTTGCATGCATATATCAAGCTTCCACTACCAAAAAGATGATTAATACTTGTGCACTGTGCTTGAAAGCATACAAACACCAGAGAGAGTGAGAGAAGGGAGAGAGAGAGAAGCAGGTTAGTACTCACAGAGCGCAAGTCCCAACCAGGTAGTTTTCCATGAACTGAAGCTTCACGTATCCTCTCCTTCTTTACCTCCCAAAGTTCGCCAGACAAGGCATTGCTGGCCCCGGGAGTACTGCCATTAGCCTGGTGAAAAATGTGAATGTCGTCAGACAATAGAATTCAGCATCTCCATGAGATAACTTCTAACACAATTTCAATTTTCATGAATTTTCACCATTGGCTGTGCATCTGACGAATCCTGACCAGCCCCTTTCAGAGGGAGTCCAGGAGGAGCTTCTCCTTTCGCTGCAGCAGCCTGAAGAAAGTAAAATTTAATGAACAAGGCAAGAAATTAGAAAGTAAGTTCAAGATTAAAATAATAATATCCATACACCATAAAAAGAAAATGCAAATTATACAGATACAGAATTATTTCAAAAGCACCATTTTGTCACTTGTTTAACTCGGCTTCTTCAACCAAAAAATAATAATAATAACTCGAGGCTTCAATACCATTACTTTTAATCTGTGCATAGAAAGTTTCTAGATTCAGACTAGCATATTACTGATTTTAAGGATTATGCTTGTTCTTCAATAATGTGGGATTTGTTAGCAGCTGTGAAGCGAGATTAGAATTCTTCGTTTAGTGAGCATGTTCTATTTTACATCCTTTTGAGTTGTACTTTCTTGTTTTTACTTCTTTCCAAGATTGTGGATTCCTTATCCACTCTTTGTAATTAGCTTTCCTACTTTAATAAAATCATGTTTCTTTTCCACAAAAAAACGACAATAGAACTTTCATGCTACTGCAATATCAATTTATGAGTTAAGGAATTGATATGATTTGTTCTCTAATAAAACTTATATAGAAAAAAAAAAGTTTCTCAGTCGTTCAAATCAAATGTAGATGACTAAAATACATTGTGCGTATTCATCCCTTACTTCAGCACCTCATTAAAAAAATCAGTAATGTTCAGACAATCTACAAGGCTACACATTCAGACAAGACAATGATTCAAATACACATTTTCAATATACAAAATAGCAGCCTGACTGGTAAGAGAGCATTGCCCCTTAGAAAATGACTATATGTATGTGTTTGTGTGTGTGTACATATATTCTTACCAGTCTATTGATATTGGGAAATGGAGAAACTAGACAAGTCCCTCTGGAAACAATTCCATCAACATTGGAAGATAACTTACAAAAAGCAACAAGAATAAATGACTTGTTTTCATTCAGAAATCAATAAATGCCAAATTAACATCAATAAGTGCTGATGACCAAACAAAGCCTACCTTTACTTCCTCTATAGCCACTGTACTTGGAACACGACGATGTTCCTTCCGTCGAGGGGGTCCTTGATCCTCAATGTCCTCCATTCTAACACCAGGATCTGCAGTAAGCACTACCCTTACCCACTCCAAATCACCCCCTTGTGCTACTTTTGACGCAGTTACAGCCTCTCCACGTTTACAACTCCCTGATATATTCTCTGCTTTCACTGTCTGGCCATGCAATTTCTTCTCCACAGATATTTTAACAGTAACAAATTTCACTTTTGCCTCTGACGTATGTGACATTGCCTGGTCAATTGCTTGAGCAGTAGAGCTCGACATCCTATCATTACTATTACGATAGACCTCCTGGACAGTCCACAATGGATATGCCCAGGGAGGTGGTCTTGTCAGAAGTGCATCCCCATTTGCTAAAGGAATTCCTCCTCGAGAAAGCTTTTGAGAACCGGATATGTCCTTTGGATTGCTTAAATAAGTTTTCACAAAATAAAATTAAAAAAACAAAAGAAGTGAAATGTCTCAGTTTCAAACAGATACAAGGACCCCTGCTTCCATTGTCTAACAATGAAACTTGTTTCAATCAGGGGAAAAACTATATCATAGTCAAATGCACAAATTAAGCAACTGTAAGCGTACCCTGGAATTTCACTTTTCAAGACTTCAACACAGATTAGATAAGGTGCCTTTTCCCTAGAATTCAAAAGAACAGCTTCATCTTCCGGAATATAAACCACGCGATACATCCCCTTCCCCATTGGAAAGCAAACTCCTAACATTATAATCAGCAATATTAAATTAAAGTATGGAGAAAACTGTTGATATAAATGCCATAAATATCATAACTTTATGTCGACAATACAAAGAAAAACTGCAGAATATGATAACTGAAAGGGTAAAATACAATTCAGAACAGTAGGTGACAGAATCCCTCAATTTTTTTATGCATTGGTTGTATATGCACATGCATTATCTGTGCAATCAAATTTCATACCTTGAAAAGAAATCCAATAAATATGATTTAGTTTAAAAGAGGCTGAATCTTAACTAGGATCGTCAGGTTCAATAAGAAATTTTCACTTTCAAGCTTTGATGAAAAGGAAACAGAATTTTATTGCAAAATGACAATAAAATAAAAAGCAAGGTGGCCAAGATGGCCACAAAAGAAAACTAAACAGCGAAATAGCAGTTAGACCAAGCAAAACGAAAAACTTCTAGCAAAAGAACAAAAACTCAAAATAAACTTCGACTGGAAAGCTAACGGATGGCTGCATCCCAATCCAGCCAAATGCTCCTAAAGGACATATCTATAAAGTCTGTAGAAGTCGAAGCCCATAGTGAGGAGCAACATATATGTGCCCCAGACCTTGTTAATAGTCCATTTTTTAAGTTCAAAACATTAATAGAAAAGACAAAAATATTTACACGTGTTTTAGAGTTATTGAGGGGTGAGAGGGAGGGGAAAGATGATAAACAGTTTTGGAGGAACTGGAAATGAAAGAACAAAATAAAATTTTGAGGAATAAAACAGAATACTATCTATAAACTGCAGAAGAGAATCAAAAAGATCAGTTATAACTTATATACTACATGATTCTCAGACAAAAAGATACAATGCCAGATATTGCAAACAGACATACAGAACACATTTTGCAAACCATTTCCAATATCTTGGAAACAATATATCGAGAATCAATATCTTGATAAGTAGTGGTTTTTAAAATGGGTCAGATATCATATACATAGAAGCAGGCAAAACATTTCTGACATTTTAAGAACCTAAATTTCTGCAATCTTCTCAATTCCCAAAAAATACTTTGGTAAATAAAACACAGAGTGCCTTGAAAAGCATTTGTCTTCAGAATATAAGATGTAACTTGAGAAACCATTTACATGAGAATATTGACTAAAGAAATACCTCCACTATTTTGAGCCTCATCAATGTGCAAATTGATCTCTGCAAGTGACTAGAAATGCAAGAATAACAAACACATGTCAGAAAAGAAAAAAGAAACATGCACATGTATTTATGATATCGAAAAAAAACTTATGTTAGATTACTTGTATTAGGTTTGTTAGGTTCCATTTAAAATTTTCATTTTTTTAGCATTTAGACCAATGGTCAAGACTTATCATTTTTCATATATTGATTACAATTTTAGATCAAATTACATATTAGAAAACGAAAAGAATCTATAGAAAAATAAAAATAAAAACTGGTTTCTCAACAAAAAGTCTACGGCTACAAAGTAATATCCAGCTGTGGACAAGAGGTCCAACCATCTAGACAAGTTGACCTTTTACTTCTATCATAAAATACTAATAAATTTACAACAGTTAATGAAAAGTTGATTAAATTATGCATTATAGTGATCATTTTTTAATGAATTTTGTGAATATGAAAACCTGAAGAACCTAACTGTATCTAAATCTACGTACATAGACACATAGATACACAAGGGGCACGCTAAACTGGCATCAGCATAAAACTAGCAAGTTTATACTGCTTAATAACTTTTTTATAGCAGTTCTTTTCAGCCACACTGACAGCTAGATCTAGTGCTTTAATAATGCACACAATGTTACCAAATTCAAGCTGACATGATATAAGCAGCCATTCCATCAACAAGACTCAATTTCTACTTTTAATATCAAATTTATAAGAAAAATTACTAATTCCAATACCATGTAGATACACTGGATTGACTTGAAATTTTATACACATGGTTAGCAGGATTAGAGCATTAATCAATTGGAGGACTGATGAAAAAGAAAATCTATAAATAAAATAAAAATAAAAATAAAACCACTAGTTTTATATCGGTGTCAATTAACCATGCGATCTTCAATTGGAAATATATGCTATGTGAGGGCAGAGTAAATCTAAATGATAAGCCAGATGAGCATAAACCTCACGAAGAGCACTCTTGCGATCTTCAATTGGAAATATATCCACTAAACCATACGACGTCTCACATAGTGACTGCACAAAGTCCAATGACTCATGATAAGCCCCTTTACGGTATTGGGATGCTGTATTATTTGGAAGTGGGGGTTTTGCACTTGACTTTTCATTTTGTTGCTTTGGAGAACCAGGGCGTTTCTGTCAAATCAAACAGTGGACAGATTCAGTACATGAAATAAGTTATGCATCTTTTCGAAAAGAACTTCTACCACTATGAATAAAATAGATGTAACTATTGCCTATAATCCCTTCATCTTGCACATGAGCATAGTCTAGGAGGCTATGTTGGTAGGATTAGAGATACTATCATGTCAATGCATCACTAAAATATCAGAAAATATAATATTAAAATATTAATATAATTAGCAGCTCGTCTGCTACTGAAAGTTGGGGGTGATAACTTCTCTTCCAGTTAAACTAGGGAAAAAACTCCAAAATGACCTGTACCCCTGTCAAAGTTCATGTTTGAACACCTCTACAGCTGATGCAGTATATCCATATACATGTTTAAAACTTTTAACTTAATATGGAGAGCTTAAGTTAATCTAACTCAGTACTTTCTAAGCTTCCTCCCCCACGAATATATGGAGATCATCATACAGCTTTAAGTTACTCACTACCTTCTAAGCTTCCTCTCCACAATTCTGAATCATTCAAAATTCCATGTCTTTAAATATTATCATCCCACAAAAAAGTTTTGTTAAGAGCCCTTTCCATTCCTATACTCTATCAGTCTTTTGGCTCCTGATCTAACAGAATCAAACACCTTATCAACATAATATTACTTTCTTCCATGATCATTTTCCTTTACTTCTCATCTCATTTCTTCAAACAATAATTTTCAGCTTCTAGTCCCACATCTACTTATTGGAATCCTGCACCCAATTCCCTTTCTGTGATACAATTTTAATTTGAATGTTTTTTTTCTCAGGGATCAGTCTCTCATCTGAAATCTCCTTCTTACCTCTTGTCTTTTCTACTTCAGAGTATAAATATATATTTATCATCCATATGAAGCACCTTTAAAATAACCAAATACTTGTCACTCTTTTTCGACACATGTGTATGTTATTATGAGGTAATATAAACAACTTAAGCCATAATTGGAAAAACTTAATGGTAAAAATAAGAATAAACTAGGAAATCTTTATGTGTTTGCACATATGTATATATCAAAACTACATCGCATATGAACGTATTTATCAAAGCCACATTACGAGCCACGTAAATCAGTATTTACAACTTCACTCAAACAGATTATGCATTTCAATCCGTCATCTCAGCCTAATACACTGCATATGAACGTATATATCAAAGCCACAGTACGACCCCCATAAATAAGTAATTACAACTTCATCATTCAAACGGGTTATGCATTTCAATCCATCATCTTAGCCTACTTATTTACGCTAACTTCTATACACCTATCCAATAAGTAAAGAAAACTCATTATCCACAACTACAAGTAGCCATAACATCTGCAACTGGAACTTATACACGAGAACGCATAATTTCAGTGGCCTTTTAGAACTGCCAAGCCAATAGCAGTGCCTATATGACCGAAACTGACAATCTAATGTTTGGTAACTTTCAAGAGAATGAATGACCAAAATCTAAAAATCTAAAAGTAAATTGAAAAGATTATACTGGATTACATACAACATTGAAAGAAACATAAGACATTGTAGTGTAATTCAAGAATTTCAAAGTTGACAGAATCCCTCAAAAAATCATCTAACAATTTACAACAAATCATTACTAAATATTTAGCTCATGTTACACAAAATCTAACAAAACTGCAGGAAAAGGCAGCCTCATTAATAATTTAATTAATTATGTAGTTGGGCAAAGAGCCGACACTGCATAACGAAGGCCATACTTCCACTACCAGCAAAGCAACAGATAGATAAGTAGATGCAAGCTTACCTCTTTGTGTTTTTTTGAACCAAATAGCTCCGAGTCTTCAACTGAACGGTCACGATCTTTAAACAATTTGCGGAAAAAACTCTCAGTCCCTGGACTACTTTCTAACAAGCCACCATTATTGCTGTTTTCAGTGGCAGCAGTACTTTTCGCATCTTCAGGGTGCACACGGAACAATCTTCGGAACAATGAAAAGTCAGAAGGCTCTTCTTCCTCTCCATTGGCACTCCCTTCCTCAGTTTTATCATTCCCATCTTTCTTGTCGTCAAACTTATCCCTGAAGAGTTTTCGGAAGAAACCCTCTTTTTCATCATCTTCAGCTGATCTTGAACATCTTTCTTCAGAGTACGGTGCATCCTCATCTATATTCTTATCAATTCGATCTTTTTTGTCCTCAAATTTATCTTTGAAAAATTTCCGAAAGAACCCATCTTTTTCTTCATCTTCCACTGATTTAGAAATTGATTTATCGTCAGAATCACTCTTACTATCACGAAACAATCTCTTAAAAAATCCGTCTGAGCTCGATGTCAATTCCTCATCATCACCTCTACTGTCCCTTAATAGCCTCTTAAAGAACCCATCCTTTTCTGCATCATCATCATCCTTCTCTGACGACTTCCTGAAAAGCAAAGAATCTCTAATCTTAGAACCCATCTCATCATCACCTCTACTGTCCCTTAAAAGCCTCTTAAAGAACCCATCTTTTTCAGAGTCATCCTCATCTTTCTCCACCGACTTCCTAAAGAGCAATGCATCTCGAACCTTTGGCCCTGGTATGAATTTTTTAAATATTTTGTTCTCATCAGGAGAGAACAGACCACCATCCTCTTGCAGATTGTTCCCTGATGAAGGCGAGAAAGAAAAAGACCTCTGAGCAGGTGGGGAAGACGTTAGTGACAACAACTTCTGTTTTGATGACAATATTTTATTCAATACCTGGTTCTTGCTCCCAGGGCTGGCCGACTCACTTTGAGGAGGTATCAAAGGCGGCCACTCACCCATCAAAGTGGCCGCAATCTGACACTTCTCTTGAATCCTACTAATTCCTTCATTATCATCAGAATCTTCAAGCTCCGCCAATAAAAACCAATGCACCTTCAGAGCTATCTTAAGCGACTTAGAGCACATATCAATCACAAACTTATCCAAAGACGGGCTAGGCTTGTGCACTGACATATAACATATTTGAAACAAGTAGCTCTCGATACCCGATAAGGGAAGAGTGTACATTCGATTACAAAGGTAGTCACGTACCCCCGAGTGCTCATGCTTGTATAGGTAGCTAACAGCGATCCACTCGCAGAAAAATGCCGAGTCAAAGAACCGAATGAGCCACCCATTCTCACCGGTGTCACTCGACAGGTTGGTGCTGGAGGTGATCTCTCGAGGCGAATCTCCCTGAGCTTTGGAGAATCCAAGGCGGAACTTTAAAATGGGGCCATCCATTCACATTCACTTTAAATTTAATTTTCTGGTAATTACCTACAAAAATTCAAGCAAAACAATTTCAAACTACAAACCTAGAAGAAGCAATGAGGTCAGATTATTAAACTGAATTTCCTCAACTGATAAACCTACACATTATACCTACTAATTTACAAAAATTAATTTACTGTGTACTACCATTCGAATTAAGGCGTGAAATTAGTACCGTATATGATTCTTTAAAAAGAAAAGAAATTGGTACTATATATAATGGTATAATAATCCAATTCTATCTGCTACTTAATACTTAATTGGTGAGTACATAGTTGCCTAATTCGCTCATCCCCTCCGAATTTCGATCTGGATCGAGCGTACGGTATCGATCTGGAAAGAAAGATTTAACAAATCAGATTTCTAGAGGAGAGAACATTACCTGGATGATCAACGTCGCTGCCAAAACTCCGGTCGTTCCAAGTGCAATCTGGTCACCACCGCCGAGAGCAGACGAGCAATAGAGGGAGAGTGCCGCGAAAAAGGATATCGGTGGAGAGAGCCATGGACAGAGCAGACGAACAATAGAGGGAGAGGAAGAGTGCGACAGCTGAGCCCACGTTTAATCTTGCGTGTACGATCTTTGGCAACGTAGGAGGTGGAGCGATAAATGGAGAGGCATAAGGGGGAAGATATTGGATTCGAAGAGGTTGGGTGGGTCTTTCAATATAAAAACAACACCCGCTCAACCAAGGGATTAAAAATGAGGACCTGTGAGCACGGCCTAGATTAAAACGTCACTTATACTCCCTATCTATCTTTACTCGAACAAATCCTAATTATTTAAAACTCTGCCCGTTTGACATCCAGTCTTTAATTTTTAATTTCTAAAAATTGGAAACTTGTTTGGTAACTAAATTTCAGTTTTTAAAAAAAGTGATAGCTAAAAGTGCATATTATAAAGAGTTCGTAGAATTTTTCGGTGAATTTTTTGAAATTAGGATGATTTTTTGTTTATGAATTTTGGATTTGGAGGTTCCCAAGCTTGAATTGAGTCTGTTGCCGAACGCAAGAATGGAGCAGTCGAGTCCAAATCAGGAGGTCCCAAATACAAGTTTTGGTAACTATAGTACATTTCATGTGTGGAGATGTAAAAATAATGAATGAAAAACGAGCGCAAACAAAGTGAAAAATAAAATATGTTTTCAGTTTTCAAAAATGAAAACTGAAAATTATAAATGAAATGGTTATCAAACAATCCCTAATTTTTTTTTAGGGGTTAGAATAATTAGAATTTGTCTTAGTAGGATAGGAGTTTTTATAAAAACTAGCCAAAATTACCCCCTACTTTCATAAATGTCAATTTTTATAAAACTTTCAAAAATAACCAAAAACTCACATAAATAGACTTCAATGCCCTTAAAAGTAAAACTCCCATAAATAAATAAAAGAGAGAGAGAGAGAGTGAGTGATTTTTTGAGCAACAATGGAGTTCAAGGGTCTCTCACGCAATAACTAAGAAAACAAGGCTAAGCTGAAACCAAAGACATAATTGAGAAAAGGAAGGCTATGGATGCACTGATAAAAGTAGCTTCTGCCAAAAAGCACCATCTTTCTGCTTTCCTTGCCTTTCACCATTACCAAATAAGTGGCCTATCTGCATTCTTGGAATTCAAAGGGGGGACAAGCTTTCCTCTTCTCTTAAGCAATACATATAAAATCTCCTCAAGGCCCATATGAAGGGGTCGTATGGATCTGAGTAAGGTGAAGCGCAAGGCAAGTTCAAGTGAATTCTTAACATATGAACGAGAAAATATCGTAACTAATTGGGTAAAGAAGAGAGGGCCCATAGTTGGGTTTGTGCCTTTTCGCTTTGTCACAGAGGAAGAATTGCATGCTCTTTATGTGTATATAAATTGCAACTCGAGCCTCATGAGTGAAGGAAATGTCAAAATTACAAGCAGAAGCCTTTAGGGAACGCATGCACAAGAGGTCAAAATAAAAGGAATTTGCTATAGATAATGGGATCCCATTCTCCCACAAACGGGAGGGATTAAGATCATGTCCTAGACTAGTAACAAAATCCGCAATGAAATTGGTCTCCTTGAAAAACATGACGAAATTGGACCTCTTCATAGAAAGAGCATAATAAAGCGTATATCTGAAATGAATATATGTAAGGTCCAAGGAGGCTCCACCTTAGCACATAAGCAGTCAATAACTATTTTGTTGTCGCCCTCAGCCTGAATCTTTCGCTAACCTTTGTTCATTGCAAAAGCTAGGCCGTCACAAATAGCAAGGCATTCCGCCACATTTATGGAAATTTTGCCAACCTTCTTATGAACATGACTGATCGGTGCATAATTACATACCATTTTGTACTTTTCTAGCTTATGATTTCATTATGTTTTTAGTTCAACTTATGCTTTTAATCTCTTTTGTGTTTGTTTCAGTGTTTTAAGCTTTAGGACTCATTTAATGCATTTTGGAGTCAAGTTAGCTCAAAATTGTGTCTGCAGATCAGTCAACTTCACGGATTGGACTGTACGTGCTCAGGAATAATCAACTAATGGTCCATACACCATTGGAAATATGTGGAAGTCTATTTTCTGCAGCATTTTACAGTTCATGATTCTGAGTCTTCTAGAGGAAGTTATGCAAGTTTTGGCAGTTTAAGGTCAAATTCGGCAGCATCTGCGTTACTATGCCAAAAATGATATTTGAAGGCCTTTCCGATTTTTCCTTGAGTTGGGTTACATATTGTTGGAAAGATAAGACAAAGAGCTTCAAGACCCATATTTTTCCAAAATTTTATCAATGGAGGAACAAGCCCAAAATGAGTCTACAAGCAGACTGCAATGCATTGTCATGCATGACAGATGCATGAGCTAATTTTTTTATTGGGGAAGTTAGGTAAAGTTGGTAAAGTGGGTGTTGTAGGTAGAGGTAATACTCAAATCGGATTTTTACTTCCCTTAGGCCTATACATAGTGAGGTTCTCCAAGCTCTCAAACATACTCCAAGGGGGGGAGCTCTCAAACATCTCTCTAGAACTCCTCTCCCTTCTCTTTCTCAAATTCTCTAAATTCTCAAACATACCCCAAGGGGGGAGCTCTCAAACACCTCTATAGAGCCATTCTCTTCCTCAAATTCTCTAAGTTCTCAAACACACCCCAAGAGGGGGTAACTCTCAAACACCTCTCTAGAGCTCCTCTTCCTTCTCTTCCTCAAATTCTCTAAATTCTCAAACACACCCCAAGGGGGGGAGCTCTCGAACGCCTCTCTAGAGCTCCTTTCCCTTCTCTTCCTCAAATTCTCTAAGTTCTCAAACACACCCCAAGGGGGGGCTCTCAAACACCTCTCTAGAGCTCTTCTCCCTTCTCTTCCTCAAATTCTCTTAAATTTTCTTTTAATTTCTCAATTGTTGTAACAAAACCATTTAGCTATTTTGGTTGGAATTAAGAGTAGACATCAAATGCTTTAATTCGAATTGAACTATGAATAGGAAGAGTATGTATGGACATTCGACAGCAGGGATTAGATACATGCTTGGTTGTTTAAAACATTCTTCTATGCTTAATAGATTTCTAATGCTTAATTTAGGTTCGACAACAATGATATAATTAGAGAATTAGGAATATAAGGTTAGGACCAGACATCATGGCTTAATCATTCTTTAGCTAGAATCAATTTGAGAATCTGAATTGAACTTGGTAACTTATTTGCTTGAGTTAGTTATTTTCTTTCTTTCTTGTTTTCAATCCTTGTACTTTTCACAATCATCTTTAAATCTTGTTTCCATTTCTGTTTTGTACAGGGAATCGAATTGAATCAACTTATCATCAATCCTCGTGGGATCAACCTCGCACTTACATATGCTACACTACCGAACGGCTTGTGCACTTACGAGTATCACAAGTTGAGGATATAACTGAATCAATTTTGGCGCAGCTGAATCTGACAACAACAATGACCATCCTCATCACTAATAAATATGTCGATATTGTTAATTAGGTACAAAATAATAACTTTGAGAGCATTTTCCATATTTAAATATTGTTTATTATTTACCTTTTCATCAACCTACGAAACCCCAAAAACCGCCACTTGATGAGGGCACCATCTACGGCGCACTAGTGCATTTGTTTTTATTTATTTATTTGAGTTTAAAATAAAAAGAATGGCAACCGGCTATTATAGGGAAATTGTTACTTGCATCCTAAAAAAAACCCAATGGGAGAAATACAATAGAGCCATTTAGTGAAAACATATAACCCAAACTGGGGATTCCCACCTAGACAATGGTAGAACAATGCTTCAACTCCTAGTCACTTCAACACTTCCGGGCCGTCATCGATCACCCACGAGAGAGATGTGCAAAACACTGGGTATTTAATGTGCAAAGCTTCTAACTTGAATGTTTCTTCCCTTCTTGTGAAATCATATGTGTTGCTAAAGTCAGACAAAGAAAAGTTATTGCTCAACTGTGGTGAAGATTTCTCCATTGATTGTCAGCTATTTCCTTAAGGTTTAAAGCACTGGGTTTGAAGTTTTGTAAGGTTAGTGTTGAGAAATCTCACTATATCTCTTAATAAACCCTAACCTTTTGTAAAATTAGTATTGAGTAATCTGACCTATGTTTTGCTAAACCCTAACCTCACCTCTTTAAGTTAATTTATGTTTGGTGAAATGTTAATCTCACACAATTTTTTAAAACCTAATATGAATTTAATTTCTTTGGGTGGGTTACCATATTCAAAATTGTAAAATTGTCATTAAAGTTAATAGGCTGAGAACAAGCATTGAAATAGTTTTGTAATGCCTGAGAATTCTATTTGACACATAGAAGGTGATATATTGGAGCATGAAAATGTAATTGCCTAGGAGTAATGCAATTTCATACCCCATGTTTGACAATTGATATATGAGACATGTTATTTTTCGATTGAGTTTATTTGATATAATTAAATGTTTTTTTAATTAATATGTTGCATTTAATTTCGTTAACATATTATTAAAAATTGTAAAATTGCCATGAAAGTCAATAGCATGAGAACAAGCATTGAAATAATTTTAGATGGTTGAGAATTGCGTTGGATATGTAGAAGGAGATATATTGGAGCACAAACATGCAACGATGTAGAACAGAGGGCGGAAGCAATTGAAGAGGAGCTAGAGCGATGCGTGCACAAATGCAAATTGGGTAAACTACAAATTTGGGCTTCGAGCTCAGAATCGGGCCCATAACCCATCAATTCAAAGAGAATGGTGTCACGAGTAAAACACATCGCTTTGCCATAACGTATGGGCTTTTGGGGACATCCGAGATCGTTTAGTAGCCTGAAATCCAGTTTTAAAGTTTTTATAGTTTTTGAAAACTTTGTTATTTTCCTATTTTAATTCCTTTGTTATTCCTAGGGTTTCTAAGAGTATTTAAGCATATTGTACCCATGGTTAGGGTTCTGTTTTGTTATTCCAATTTTATCAATAAATCTTAAGATTTTCTCATATCTTCCTTGTGGATTCCAAAGTTACATGTTTTAGACTAATTTTGTTGCTCTGTGTTGATCTGATCTAATTTTGTTTTTATATCTTCATATTTTAGATAGTTGTTGTAATCCTACTTTTCTGTTGCTATTTTTGAAAGTGCTCGATAACATCTCTGACTATAGGTTAGTATTTCATTCATTTTTTAAAAGACTATGCATAGTGGCTGTAACTTATTGATTATCAAATATTATGGCATTTAAAAATTCTTATTTATGTGGTTCTGTCAATATCACTGTGCATTTGCTTTGCTTAATTATAGTTTAACTACCACAACTCAACAAAAGTCAGAGAGATGTATATGATTGTGTCATCAACGTTGTGAATGAAAAAACGCCAGGCCTCTTTTTTGTTTATGGCCATGGAGGAATAGGAAAAACTTTTTCGTGGCATGCAATAATAAGTAAAATTAGATCTCAAGGAAAAATTGTTTTGGTTGTTGCTTCATCAGGAATAGAATCATTATTATTACCAGGTTGTAGAACAGCTTATTCTAGATTTAAGATCCCTTTAACTGTTAACAATTGCTCAACATGTCAGATAAAAAAGGGAACTCATCTTGCCCGACTACACATCCAATTATTACTTCAAATTTCCCAAACTCAAATTTGAACTTTCATGCTTCATAGTTGAAGATAATGTCGCAAGGAGTTTGTAGAAATTTTCAGAGTATTTTTTGATTTTTTATTCATTTTTTGTGTATTTCTTAAGATAAATACACACAAAATGAAACTCTAATAACATGTGGCGCAACACGAGAATGACACACGTATGAAGTACTGACGATGCACCAGTCAAGTGCTGCCACTTGTCATTCTCTTCCATTTATTACTACTTTTTAATGCTTTAAGTTCCAAAAATCATAATAAATTCAATAAAAAGCAGAAAAATAACCCCAAAAAATCTTATGAACTCTTTGTGACATTTTCTACATGTTCTGAAATTTAAAATATAATTTTGACTTATAAAAAAATCAAATAATTTTTCATAATAAAGTTTGTATAACACCAAGTGTAAATATCATTATTCTTCATCACTACATCTCTTCCTCTCATTATTACTTCAAATTTCCCAAACTCAAAATTGAAATTTTATGCTTCATAGTCAAATATAATGTCGCAAAGAATTTGTAAAAATTTCGGTGTATTTCATGATTTTTTTAATTAATTATTTTTTGTACAAAATGAAACTCTAATGACATGTGGCGCTACACGAGAATAGAGATGTCAAATGGGCCATGCCGGGCCGGCCTGTCCCATTTAAACTCGTGCTTAACATTTTCGTACAGTGCCGGGCCGGGCCGGCCCATTTAATTTATCGGGCCGTGCCGTGCCGGCCCATTTAATAAAATCATTGATCCCAGCCCGGCCCAAAGCCCATGTCCACATTGAAACAGGCTGGGCCGAGCTCGTGCCGTGCCCGTGCTCGTGCTCGTGCCATACTTGGGCCCAAGAACCAACCCATTTAATTTGAATTTTTTTCACTTGATTTTTTTTTTCCACTAGATTATTCAAATTATAAACATTAAAAATATAATTAGAGGCAAGAAATGATGAACTATTTGAAAACATTAATCAATCAAACATCCAAAAAATATGAAGGGGCAGAGGGAAAAAAGTTTCCGACTCCACAAAGTCCACTTCAACTTTTCATCTTTAAACAACTTATTATTTTATATGTGAAGAAATATCTTGCTTTGATTATAAGAGAAGCGTATATGTCATATGTATTGATTAGATATCAAGTCCAATGTTGTTTAATTAATTTATAGTTGATATGTTTAATTAATTAAGGACCCAAGCAATTTCCCTAAAATGAAAGACATCAAATATATGTTTATGATTTATAAAAAAAAACATATAAACAATGACATTAGATGTCAAATTATTGCATTTTGACTTTTTGAGAAGAAAAAAAAAAGCTAAATGGGCCGGGCTTGGGCTGTGCTTGGGCTCGTGCCGTGCTTGAAGCGGGCTCGTGCCAAGCCTGGCCCATGTCAGGCCATGGGTCGGCCCGATCCATTGGACCTATTTTTTGATCTCGGCCCGGCCCAAGTTTTCGTGCCGTGCCGAGCACGGCCCATTTATATTCGTGCTCGTGTCGTGCTGTGCCTAATTTAAACGGGCTGGGCTCGTGCCATGCTGGGCCGGCCCGTCCCGTTTGACACCTCTACGCAAGAATGACACATATTTGAAGAACTGACGCTGCACTATTTAGATCCTGCCACTTGTCATTCTCTTCCATTTATTACTATTTTTTAATGCTTTAACTTCCAAAAATCACAATAAATTTATTAAAAAGCAGAAAAGTACCCCAAAAAATCATACGAACTCCTTGTGACATTTTCTACATGTTTTGAGATTTAAAATATAATTTTGACTTATAAAAAAATCAAATAATTTATCAAAGTCCAGCTTGTATAACACCAAGTGTAAAGATCATTACCCTTTATCACTACAACTCTTCCTCCAATTATTGCTTCAAATTTTCTGAACTCAAATTTGAACTTTCATGCTTCATAGTCGAAGATAATGTTGCAAGGAGTTTGTAGAAATTTCTGATGTATTTTTTTATATTTTTTATTCATTTTTTGTGTATTTACTAAGATAAATACACCCAAAATGAAACTCTAATGACATGTGGCGCTATATGAGAATGACACACGTCTGAAGTACTGAAGATGCACCTGTCAGGTGTTGCCACTTGTCATTCTTTTCAATTCCAAAAATCATAATAAATTTATTAAAAAGCAGAAAAATACCCAAAAAAATCCTAACGAACTCCTTGTGACATTTTCTACATGTTTTGAGATTTAAAATATAATTTTGACTTATAAAAAAAATAAATAATTTTTCGAAGTCAAGTTTGTGTAACACTAAGTGTAAAGAACATTACACTTCATCACTAGAACTCTTCCTTCGATTATTACTTCAAATTTTCCTAACTCAAATTTGAACTTTCACGCTCCAATGTCGAATATAATATTGCAAGGAGTTTGTTGAAATTTTTTGTGTATTTTTCTGATTTTTTAATCATTTTTTATGGATTTATTAAGATAAATACATACAAAATGAAACTCTAATGACACGTGGCGCTACGCGAGAATGACACACGTCTAAAGTACTTACAATGCACCAGTCAGGTGCTGCCACTTGTCATTCTCTTCAATTTATTACAATTTTTAATGCTTTAACTTTCAAAAATCATAATAAATTTATTAAAAAGCATAAAAAAAAATCAATATTGCAATTTTTCATTTACCAAACAGGTAGGTGGACGAAAACTTTCCAAGAAAGTGATTTTTGCTCCAAATAAGCAATGCCAAACAGGCACTTAGAATGTAAACTAAAATTAATTAAATAAAAGTTACGGATTTTCAAAGGCTTTTTCTATTGAGGTGAGGCGATAGTATACTAAACTCACACACGCTACAAAGTTATACAAACTTGACTTTGAGAAATTATTTGATTTTTTTATATGTCAAAATTATATTTTAAATCTCAAAACATACAGAAAATGTCACAAGGAGTTCGTATGATTTTTTAGGAGTTGTAGAAATTTTCTTTGTATTTTGCTGATTTTTTTTATTCAATTTGTTGTGTATTTATGAAACTCTAATGACACATGGCGCTATGCGAGAATGACACACATCTGAAGTATTGATGATACACCATTCAGGTATTGCCACTTGTCATTCTCTTCCATTTATTACTATTTTTAAATGCTTTAACTTCCAAAAATTGTAATAAATTTATTAAAAAGCAGAAAAATACCCCAAAAAATTCTACAAACTCATTATGATATTTTCTACATGTGTTGATATTTAAAATATAATTTTGACTTACCAAAAATTCAAATAACCATAGTGATTTAACAGAGATGTTGCATGTGTTGTAAGGTGCATAACCATAACCATAACCATGATGATACATAAATGACCTATTATCCCCATAGACAGCCTGTAATATGCAACAAGCATGATACTCATTGATGCCATGATACAAAAAAGCATGATATACATGATGATACATAAATGACCCATTATCCCAATAGACAACCCAAAATATGCAACAAGCATGATATTCCAGGATACAAAAAAGTTTATCACGAAAGAGATGGTTTCTCATGTTCCTGAAATTTAAACCAAATTGGGTGATGAGTAGATTATCTTCAACTTTAAATCAGAAAAAGTTGAAGGTAAGTAGATTGTCTACAATAGACTAAGGGCATCAAACAGGGAGTGAGATATTGATGCAGCCCAAATTATAGAATAAGATATCAACAACCTAAATTATTGGATGACATACAAATCAACAAATCAACAACCCAAAATAAAAAATAAGATACCAAAATCCAAGAAATCCATATAAGAAAAACGCAAAAATGGAGTTGAGCAGCCAATGCTATATAAATCATTCCAGTAAGTAAAATCAAAACAAAGGGCATCGATCTGGACCTAATGCCCTCCCAATCCCCCTCCTGGGCATCACCGCCCCACATGGTCCACCCATTCCCACCAAAAACCATATCTAGACCCACCCAACACCCACCCGAAACCCAACCCAGATCTCATCCTCCACTCCTCACCTCTCATATCTCTCTTAAGAATCCCACAACCATCTCAAATCCAATTTTTTTTTTCAAAAAAAAAAAATCAGATTTGGAACTTGGGTTTGGTGGATGTTGAATAGGAAAAGAAAAAGAGGGAGATAGAAGGAGGAGGGTGGGTTGGGGGAGAAGAAACAGAAGGATGATGGTGGGATGGGGTTACTGGGTGTTGATTAACTCCTGATTCAGAGTCTCTTGTTTGTTTGAGAAAAAATAGTTGTTCCAGTGGGGTCTTGATAGAGAAGTTGGAGAGGATGGGGTCTTAGTTAGATATATGGGTTTTGTTTGACCTGTTTCTATGTGAAACCCTTTAAAACCATCTTTTAATATCAATTGTCCAAGTTTATTCAACAGTCTAGATACAAGTTTGCACTTTATGTTCGCATATAGTTGTTCTCACCTGATACGAGCACAACAACTAAAAGGACTTAAAGTCCAAGCCAATTCAAGCCAGTCCAGTCTAACACTTAAAAGTCCAATCCTAACCAATCTAGTCTAGCCCACCAAACTGGCCTAAATGTTTGTGAATGCCACCCATAACATTATTTACAACATAGAAAAAATACTTCTAAGGTAAATTTCTTTGTTTGGTCAATGGTAAAATTTCATTGACAGTTGAACTCGGGTCATCGGGGACAGTTGGACTCGGGTCATCGGGGACACCTGGACTCGGGTCCGTTGCTACTTTTCTTTTCCTCACAGACGCACAGTCAGAGTTCACTCAGCCAGAAACTTTGTTTTATATTCAAAGGAGCTTCTCAGGCAAAAGACAGAAAGAAAGTAAACCCTCTCTTCACTTCACTGCCATTCATTCAACTCACTGAGTCAGCGAGCGAGTTCGAATGGGCGATCCTCTGGAGAGGCTGGGATCGGAGGCCGAAGGGCTTGAATCGAGCATCAAGGACGACCTCTCCATGGAGATCGATCCTCCTTTCAAAGAGAACACGGCCACAGCCGACGACTGGAGAAAGGCGCTCAGCAAGGTCGTCCCCGCCGTCGTCGTTCTGAGGACAACCGCGTGTCGTGCCTTCGACACTGAGGCCGCTGGTGCTAGCTATGCCACTGGCTTTGTCGTCGATAAGCGCCGCGGGATCATCCTCACCAATCGCCATGTTGTCAAGCCTGGTATTTTTGCAGTTCTCAGCTTTCTTTTTCGTTTGGTTCCTGAGAAAGTGTGAGAGAAAGAAACAGAAACTAATGATTTTGAGTGTTTAAGTTAATTCGAGTTCAGAAAGTTTCCTTAAGTTTCTTCAAGTTCAAGTGCTTGGTAATGATTGTCTAGTCTGTTAATTTTCTGCCTATTTGGTAGCTGAAAAATGTGCGAAGTGAAAAGAAAGGGATTATCTCTTTGGGACAGGAGTAAAAGAGTAAATCTTGTCTTTCTTGGATTTGAAGTATTTTTGGTTACAGAAAATATTGCTACTGTACGGTCAATATTTACCCTGTGAGAAATTGCTTGTCTATGGTTTTTATGTTTACTGAGAAAATGGGAGTTTGATAGTCGTATTACGTTTTCTAATATTAAATTTGAAAACATCGATGGAAATGATTTCCACAATCGATACTGGTGCAGAACTTGGGTTTTCAATTCAACAAACTAATCTGGAGTCGGTGTAATTTATTTATTTATTTTAAAAATCAGATAAAAAGAATGTAAGAAAAATATGTCAAAACTTCAACTTTCAACTGTGTAATAATTGTCTGGAAAGAACAACATTTAGCGCTTTTTCTTTTTCTGTCTTTTCAACTGAACCTGATATAAGGATCTTCAACTGCTTTGCTATCCTTCTAATTCTGTTTCTTTGGTACTGTAGGACCTGTAGTTGCAGAAGCCATGTTTGTGAACCGTGAAGAAGTTCCAGTATACCCTATATACAGGGATCCGGTGAGTAAATTCTTCTTTTATGTTTGATTTATGATCTACCATATCACTGTGGTTTGGAAATTTTTTCTTGTTTTACACCATTAAATAATCTCATATCCACCCGGTGTGGCTTGGTTCCTCACGCCTCTACCGTTCTCTTAATTACCATAAAAAATGAAAAATTTGCATTGCAGATTGATCAGTTTATTTCTTTAATTGATTTAAGATTTGTCAACTTTCCAATTAAGTTCTTCAAATCGTAAGACATCATTGTGATTTTGGTAAAGCAAAAATAAGATTATCTGTTTATATTGTTCCTCATACAAGTATGACCACAATATGCACATGCAGTGGCGGATCCAAGAATTTTCTTTCCCGGGGGCAAGAAAACACTACTACCAAGTCACTAATAATGAAGATCAATCTACCTCTTAAATGTAAAAAGACACATCATATAAACATATCCATGCACAAACTAGATACAACAAACTTTACACCTTCTGCCTAATTCCTCTATTGGAAGAAGCAAAGAGAAGAATGAAATATGAAATAGTGAGTCCAGAGAACAATAACATAAGTAAAGGAGTAGAGCATGTTGTCTCCTTGCCCTGCATTAGTCTTCTTTGAGGCGTTTAATTAAATAGCTTGACCCTATATAGCAAAAAAATTCATGAAAACTTGGCACCTTGAACATGATTGAGTCAAGGCAAGTGCCTTCACTGGACCCTTAATGGATCCGTCAATGTGTACATGACATTTTCATTAGTCAGGAATGTACAATATTTTCCATTAGTCAACAAGTAGTCTGCAAGCAATAGCACAGCAAAAAGCAAAACACTAGTTTACTGCACTAGCCATTCTGTTCTTCAAATTGCATGTTATAGGCATTTTGGAAGTTTTAGCTTGACAATCAAATATTTTCTCACCTTTTCATAATAAAAACTATGACAATATTGACTAACACCTAGCTTTAATCAAACATGTTGGCCCTTTGTAACAGGCGCAAATATGATGTCTTTACAATCAATGCGTGTTACTGACATGTTGTGTATATTGGTAGCACTAATACATGTATATATTTTTTCAGGTACATGATTTTGGCTTCTTTTGTTATGATCCTGGTGCAATACAGTTTCTTAATTATGAAGAGATTTCTCTGGCCCCTGAGGCTGCTTGTGTTGGTCTAGAAATCAGGGTTGTCGGTAACGATAGTGGTGAAAAGGTATTCATTCGTGAATTTTGTGCTTTCACTTAATGCCTCTTAATTGTTTGTCGCACATTTAAGTGACTTGTTCTTTAGTTGACTCACTTCATTTTTCAGGTCTCTATTTTAGCTGGTACTATTGCTCGTTTGGATAGGGATGCTCCTCATTACAAAAAGTACGCATTGGCTTTACTAACATTTGCTATATTACTGTATTCTTTTTCTTTTATTCTTGAAAACTAATGAAATGACATACATTATCCTATATTTATAGCATAGTTATGTTCAAAATAAGAATGTTACATTTAATGGTAGTTGTTTGTTTTGGATAAGCAAAACTATTTTGAGGACAACTAGTGCATGGGACGTATACTAGACAGACAGATGTGTATAGTGAAAAGAAAGCTTGATGCTTTAGCATCTGATGGTCTAGGAAAAACCAGAGTTGACAAAATTAACAAACCGACACCCATGTGAAAGGAATATTCAAAAAGCTGTTTTTGTCATTCATGTAAGAGTGCATGGGATGCATGCTAGGCAGATATGTATAGTAAAAAGAAAGCTTGATGCTGATGCTTTAGCATCATATGGTCTAGGAAAAACCAGAGTTAATAAAATTAACAAACTGACACCCATGTGAGAGGAATATTAGAAAAAGCTGTCTTTGTCATTCATGTAAGAGGCTCCAACCCCACTGATGCTGTCTTGGTGTTTTTTGTTATAAAAGAAAAAAATAAAATAAACAAAAGCCCAAAGGAAGAGCTCATCAAGAAGTTTAACATTCTTGCTTACCTAAATTTTTAAGCAGAGCATCCATTGAACCATAGAATTTGGTGTTTCTAGTATGCCTTAGATGCTTACATCATATTTTGGATTTCCTCAGTGACAGGACAATGCAAAAGTAAATCATCCTCTGTTTTGATCATCATGCTTAACATATAAAGACCAACTATGGACAATCTGTTTTCTCCTTACTTGATTTTCCAGTGAATTTGTTCAAAGCAGCAGTTGATGGAAACAATAAAAGCCTTTGCTGGTACCCCCAGCTCTCCGAGTACTCTTAAATGGAAAAGTGCTTACAATAAACTTTACAGTGCTACTTCCTTTCTTCTTAGTGGAAATCTTGATTTCACCTAATCTGCAACCTCTAATTAAATGCAGGGATATGATTGTGAAAATTTAAACCAACCCGAACTAAAGGGAGCAAATTATAATTAGACCTTTTAATAAATTTATTTTCCAAAGGTTTGCCCAAATTAAGACAACACAACCGAGGCTGTTATATTATGCTAGTAACCTATGATAGGAAGTAACCTTAACCATCTGAGCGTTTGTTCTTCAGACTCTTTAATACAGGTTTACTGCCTTTTCTGGTTAATCATGATTGTGTTCTTGCGCAGGGATGGTTACAATGACTTCAATACATTCTACATGCAAGTAAGTGGCATTTTTTTTTATGCTACCTTATAATTTCGTGTATTCCTCCCACACTGGAGTAGTTTTTGGGTTTAAAGTTTTGTGATATTTCCATTTGAGTCTGCTTCAGAGTATTTCTTTTTGTCAAAAATGCTCCTATGAGCGATATATTCTAAGCGCCTCTCAGTGCTCTAAACATCCAGCTTTTGGATGGATTTGAATGATCGGTATACCTAAGTGTTTGTATTCTTTCTAACCACTGAAAGTGGTTGGCGCTTATAGACGCTTAAATGCGTCACTTATATGAGCGTTCCTGTTTCTTTTGTAGGGTAGATATTTTGGGCTATACTTGGGCCGTATTGTTCTGCTTTATTGGTTGTTGGGTGAGGATGAAGATATAAGGTACAACAAAGGGAAGGAGATTCCATTTACAAAAAGGTAATTGGAAGGATAATTTAATCGACAAGAGAAGAAGATTGATGAGTAGAAAACAGAAGTTTGTTGCTTCAACATATATTAATCTTAATATATGGCAATTTCTGACTGGCTGAGGGTTTTTAATTGTACACATGCAATATTTTTTTAAGGGCTTTTTTTTCCCACTTTGATACCTGAAGCTATACCCATTTATCAATTCAGTACATGAAGAATAATTTGTCCCCCTTTAGTCCCTCTATTAATTTTGTGTCTAATAAATAAAAATTTCATTAGAACGGTTAACATATCTCAGGGGCAATTTTGTGTCTTGCTTATTATTATTGAAGCCACATTTGATGAACAATATGTAAGTACCAAAATTGTGCCGGAGATTTGTTAACCATTTGTATGAAAGTTTGATTTGATATTCAAAAAATTAAATTTGGGCATAAATTGGAACAAATTATTGTTCAGGAACTTAATTGAGGCCGAAGTGTAAAAAACCCTTTTAAACTAGGTAGTAGATGCTGTTATAAAATAAAATGGAACACGGAACATAATCTGAGGTGAGCATTTATGCCTTTATAAATGCCCTTCGTCCTCCTTGCTCCATGTTGGCCATGTTTGCCCCAAGAAATTGTTTATAGTACCAAACAGCACTTCTTCAGAAAAATAAGCCAAAGCCCTATCTAAGGATGATGTAATGTTAATGTTATCTGCTGAAAGTCTTGATTGCAAAGAATATAGTGTCATTCTAATTTCTTTATTGTTATGGGAGGAAAATTAGTTCTTAAAAGGGTACATTAATGCATTACTGGTTTTTTCTTGAAACATTCAAAGCCTTTTCTGACATTTCTATCTCAGTTCTCTGGAGTGGAACTTTTTCTTTCCTTTTTTATTTTACAACAAACTAGTGTATTTCCAACTCATGTGAGTTGGGAGCAATTTCTGTGGTCCTTTTAAATGATGCTCGGGGGAAATAGTGATTCCTTGTAAAACTTACTCGTGCAAAAGTTTGTACGTAAGGTAATTGTCTTTATGCTTTAATTTATGTTACTGATAAATCAAATAGAGTCCATCAAGGGCATAAATGTAATGTTAGAATCTGGCAGAGTTTAGATGTGAATATTACGTTGCACTGGCAGAGGATTTACAGATGAGGCTTTAAGATATGGGCAAATATACATTTTTGGTCCTTTGTGACAATAAGGACTGGATCATTACTGATTCTGTTATTGAATGACTTTGCATTTTTCTTTTTGTCTGGGAAATGTTTCTTTCGCTGCTAGAAGCTTTAGCTAAAATTTCACATTTATATTTATTTGTTAATTGTATTTGTTATAGGCTGCATCTGGCACTAAAGGTGGTTCCAGTGGATCTCCTGTGGTTGATTGGTTAGGCAGGGCGGTGGCCTTGAATGCTGGTAGCAAGTCATCAAGCGCTTCAGCTTTTTTTTTACCCTTAGAACGAGTAAGTGCATTATATATCTCCTGAATCTTTATTGGTTCTGCATGGTGATTAAATAATTTAGTTTTGTAACAATTATTATTTGTAACATGGAGTTGTTCAAACTGCAGGTTGTGAGGGCATTGAAGTTTCTCCAGAAAGGCAGAGATTCCTTTGTCAATAAATGGGAGGCAGTCTCTATACCTCGTGGTACGCTTCAGGTTTGTGTTAGAATTATCCTGAAAGGGAATCACTTCAATTAAATTGTTTCCCAATTTTTAAGAGTTTCATATACAGAAGAGTACTGCTTTTTTGGTGGGGAGTTAACCAAATTCCTCCCAGAGCGATTTTTACCTTGTAGGTCGCCTTTTTTAGGTAACAGAAATGGTGTTATTTACAAATTATTTGTATGCAGGCATACAAAAACTGTCTACACTGAAATGAAGTATTGAAAACAATTTATTTAAATTTTTTTTTTATGGAGGGTAGGTAGGATAAATACATAAAGGTACAGGGAATTCTTGATTATAGTACCTGATTAATTTGAGTTTTTGATAAGAAACAAAGAATTTCATGCTGTTCAGAAAACAAAGAATTTCATGCTGTTCAGAATTTTTCTACCCTGGTTTACTTTATCTTAGTTTTTTTTACATTATTTGAGGAATTATTATTTTGACGCAGCTTATGTTATTTATAATATAGGTGACTTTTGTCCATAAAGGATTTGATGAGACACGCCGACTTGGCCTTCAGAGTGAAACAGAGCAGGTTTTAATTTTTTTTTTCTGTCTGCTTTTCCCATGCTTCACAATTCCCATGAAAAGTAGGGTGCCTCAAATAACTTGTTGTTTTGATTTGTTTAGTTAGTTCGTCATGCATCTCCCCTGGGCGAAACTGGGATGCTTGTTGTTGAGAATGTGGTAAGTATTCCTGTGGACTTTGAAATTGTACCAAATTTGTCCTTTTTTTTTTCCCATGGCGATACAATGCTCACTTCTAGGATGCATATGATGCTGGACTTGTTTCAGGTACCTGGTGGTCCAGCTTACAAGTGTTTGGAGCCAGGTGATGTTCTTGTTTGCATGAATGGGGAAGTAAGTTATGCTTTTCATCTCAGATTAACTTTATCATTTATAGAAATAAGCTGTTCTTAGATGACGTGCATAATCATTGCTACATCGGGTTTTGTTCTTTATGCATCTGACCACCACTTCATTTGCGAATGTCGGAATCACATTATAAAACTTACTTTTCCCACTTGCCAACCATCTATATGGGGCTACAAATCTATAAATAAAAGTCTCATTGATGAGTTATGCGATGCCATTAACTTGATGTTCACTACATAACACCGTAGTATTACTTGTTTTGAATGGTTTCTCCTTTTGCAAAATGTTTTTTCAGATTCCATAAATATGTAATGAACATTTTTCGTGGTCCATATGTTTATTTTAGATGACATATGCTAGGATTTAACTTTTTCATTTGTCTTTGTTTATGATCATTCCAAAGTAATTACTTTTAGGCTCTATATGATTTTGGGGGAAATAGACCTGAAAGTCTTTTCCTGCAGGATAGTACTTACACGAGTGAATCTAACATATTGAATTCCTTGTGCAGGTAATTACCCAATTCCTGAAAATGGAGACCTTACTTGATGACAGTGTTAATCAAAAGATTGAAATGCAAATTGAAAGGGGTGGCAAACCGTTAACTGTAGATTTGGTGGTGAGAGTTTTTCTTGTTTGGTATTGGTGTTTTGCTACAGAAAAGTCTCTTATGTTTGTCTAAATAATTTAGTGCAGTGGCCACCATTTGGTGCAATGTTCTGTATTTCTTAATGGAGGTGCTGCAAGGTTTCCCCCTAAAACCAACTGCAAAAAGTTGTCCCTCTAACTCAAAAATAGTGTCTAACCACCTCAAAGGACTTATTGTCCATCTCTAGATATAGGCATTCAAAATTGATATATTCAATTTCTTGGATATGAACTCCTTGATGATTGGGTTAAAGTTCAGTTTTGTTTCTTAAAATGGAGCCAAGTTTATTATGTGTTTGATTTTCTTAATTGGTCGACTTATTTGGTAATTTTGTGTAACAACTATTTGACTACTTGGAACAACATCAAAAACAAAAATCATAGGTGACAGTGACACTATGAAAATATTACTAGGAGTTGAAAACTTATAAAACCTCTTTAAAAAACATTTGGGGAAGAAAAAAGGAAAGTAAAAACAACAACAGTTAGAGTTGGAAACATCCCTAGTGTATTTAGATGAAAGCACTGAAACAGGTGGATCAGGTGTCTAGAACTTAAGGTAATTTGAAACATCCTTAGTCTATTTAGATGAAATCACTGAAACAGGTGGATTGGTCGTCTAGAAATTGAGGTAATTCACCCGTTAATGATGCTCTGATGGCGCTTTAGACATGGCTAGGTTAGAGGTGTTTTCTCTGAAAAAATTTTCATGTCACAAGTCAACTTTTCTTGTGTAAGCCTTTGTTGGGAAGCACTTGGTTTAGATAGAGTTAATTTTCTTAGATGGATGCTTGGCAAATTGCATCTTGAGTTTTTATCTCTGAAATTTTGCCTCTCATTAACATTGGATGTGAAATCGCTGCTTCATAAAACGGTGGCCCTCCTTCCTCCTGCTTCATAAAATGGTGAAGGAGAGACTAATTCCTAATTTCCTATATTACGCTGCAGACTCTTAAGACCTTTCATTTTCTCCAGTGGGCTAGCTTTGAACTTAAACTTATTGAGGTCTCAATTAACACATAATTTATTCATGTGCATTATGTGCTTGGTTGCAGTTTGGTGGTATTCCTTTAGTTTGTTGCTGTGTTTTTATTGCTGTTCCATAAAGAAAATTTGCCATCTTGTTTATTTCAGGTGCAGGATTTACACTCAATAACCCCTAATTACTTCTTAGAAGTAAGTGGTGCAGTGATACACCCTCTCTCCTACCAACAGGTTGGTGGATTTTGTGGTTTTTGTTTAGTATTTTTGAGTGATCTAACAATTTGGTGCAGTGTTATTGTTCTCTTAGTCGTGTTTGTTTGCATTTGTGTTTGTACTCAGTATTTGGCATGCCGTTAACAAGCCAAGTGCATTTCTTTTGCATATATTGCATGTTTATATTATCCTATATTCTATGGAGATAGTTGATTAAAGGGTGATAAGAGGCCTTATTTGAAATATGTTGGGCCTGCCTACTGAAATACTACTTCCTCGTGTTTTAATGCCTTTCACCATGGATTTTCATCTTAATTTGCCTGACTTGTATTAAACCTTTCACTTAATATCATGACATTTTGGCTTCTAAAACACTTTTTTTTTTCATACAGGCTAGAAATTTTCGTTTCCATTGTGGCCTTGTGTATGTGTCAGAACCAGGGTATGTTCTCTTGATCTTGTGCTATATGTTTAGCTTATTGTTATTACTTGAATTCAGAAACTATGGCGTAAGGGATAATGTTATCAGTTTTCTGTATCATCGGTTGCCATTTTTCCCTAAAAAACTTTTCCCTAAAAAAATCAGTTGCGCATAATGATAATTAATGATTCCCCATAACTTTTTCTGTAAGAAGCAAATGTATTCTGGGGTTTATCTATCATGAATTGTGTTTAGCAGCCAAAGAGGATTTATTAATCAAATGTTAGGAGTAGGCTTCCACCCCCAAATATATATATATATATATATATATATATATATATTTGAAAAGGGTGAAACTCCATATAGCAAGTTGACTGAAGAAGGGATTCAACGAGGTGAGAATTAAAGACTTTTGTCTCTTAAACCTTCTATGCTAAATAGAAAGATCTCAAACATGGTTATGTGACCATAAAAAGAAATGAGAAACATAAAGACTTTTGTCGCTGCATAAATGTACTGAAAACCTATTCACTTCAACTTTGAAATTTCAAAATCATAGTTGTTACCAGTGTAATCTGTGTTTGTCATGTGTCATATGTTTTAATTCAGAAATTTTGAAGGGTGAATTTGGAAAGTAGAATAGGCCATGGTCTTTCTCTCTTTATTTCGTTTTGCAGTAGGCCTCTTGACATAATTGATATATTATTTTAAATTGTTGCAGATATATGCTCTTTAGAGCTGGAGTTCCTCGCCATGCTATCATTAAGAAGTTTGCTGGTGAGGAAATATCAGGACTTGAGGATCTAATTTCAGTTCTATGCAAGCTATCTCGGGGTGCTCGAGTGCCATTAGAATATATAAGCTACATGGATCGTCATCGAAGGAAGGTATATGTTGATTTAATCTATGATAATCTTCCACCAACGTATGAAAATATTTGCCCCCTCTCCTGGTTTCCAAAATTCATCTTTAAGATTACATAAAGGAAAAGCAACATAGAGTCATTAGTCCGAGGTTAAGGGTCTAGTTCTGATTTCTGAAAGATAGAGTCCACTAGTCTGAGGTTTTTTTGATGAAACTCGGCAGAGGCTTGCAATGAGCTGCCCCATTAGAGTCATTAGCAAAATCAGCTAATTGAATTCTTTTCTTTTCTTTTTTTGAATAAGAAACACAGAAGTTTTTAATGAAAAGAAAGAATATACAGGTAGGATGGAGAAGTCTATCATGCCCAAATTAACACCCTCAAGAATCGCAAATTTTATTCGAATTGAAACATCCAATCTAAAAGAATTACACGAAGGGAAGATGCCCAAATAGAAGCTAAAAAAATTAATTCTAACCAAAATAATTCCACTTACCCCTCCTCTCTTCCAACAAATAAATCTTTTATCATATACATTATGATTGTGTTTGGATTCTACAGAAGTAGAAAACATTGGTTCACATTATTATATACAAGCATCCTTATCCTATTATTATGAGGGATCTTGTAGCTGTTGTGAAGTGATCTGCCTTTAGTGTTGGGTTTCTGGGTATTCTCTGGGAACTTGTTTCGTTTCTTTGTTTTTGCATGGGTTTCGTGTTTTTGTTTCTTTTGTTTGCTCTGTTCGTGTTGGTTGTTGTGTGAGGATTTCTCATCCTCTTCTTTCCCCCGCTGAGTTTTTTTTAAATATATTCTACATTTCTATTTTTTTTTAAAAATTATTATATACAAGCAAGATCTCTTTCTTTCTCTTCTCTCTCTCCCCCTCCCCTTGGCTATTGGTTCTGTTTTGCTGACTGTTTTGGTGGCTGGGCTGCAGTCAGTCCTGGTCACGGTTGATCGCCATGAATGGTATGCCCCTCCACAGATATACACACGTGATGATTGTACAGGCCTTTGGACTGCCAAGCCTGCTTTTCAGCCTGATGCCATTCTGCTATCATCTGGTATCAATGATCTCGGAGGTACAGGAAGCCAAGCAGGTCCTCCAAGTAGCGAGGTCATTTCTGTGGGACACATACATCGCGATAGCCACGAGGAATTGACTGATGGTGTCGCTAGTATGGAAACCAGTTATGAGCATGCTTCTGAAGGAGCACATTCTCGGGATGAATTTGATGCTGGAACAAAGAAGCGGCGAGTGAAGGAGAATTTTTCATCTGATGGAAGTGTTGTTGCTGACTGTTCTTTCCCTGAAACAAATGAAGGTAACCTGGAGGATCCAAATACCATGGAGAATGCTGTTATGGGAGATTTTCAAGCTGCAAATTTAGCAACTGCTAATGCTTCATTAGCTGAACGTGCTATAGAGCCAACTCTTGTTATGCTTGAGGTACCCATATTGGAGATTTTATATCATTTTAAGTATGCAAAGTCCTTTCTTCTATTTATTTATTTTTTAGGGTTGGGGGGAAAGTCACTTCCCTGAGTGTTAAACTCTTTGTTTTCAAAGGAAAATGGCATTATTCTTTGTCTTTGTAGTATGCTCTCTCTCTCTCTCTCTCTCTCTCTCTATCACACACACACACACACACACACACACACACAAAGTCACAATTTTTCCAGAGGCAGAAGCACAATGGCAGAGAGATATGTTTTCTCTCTCTCTCTCTCTCTCTCTCTCTCACACACACACACACACACACACACACACAAAGTCACAATTTTTCCAGAGGCAGAAGCACAATGGCAGAGAGATATGTTGCAAGGCAATCTTGGCAATCTTGGCAATCTTAAGAAGTGATCTCATATAATTGCAGGTTCATGTACCACCATCTTGTATGCTCGATGGTGTACATTCACAACATTTTTTTGGGACTGGTGTAATTATCTATCATTCTCAAAACATGGGATTGGTTGCTGTTGACAAGAACACAGTTGCAATATCTGCCTCTGATGTGATGCTTTCATTCGCTGCTTTTCCAATTGAAATTCCAGGCGAGGTAAATCAATAACATGTAAGCAGATATAGATAATGATTGTTAGATATTTTGCCTAAGCTGCCTACTTTAAATTTCAGGTGGTTTTTCTCCACCCTGTTCACAATTATGCCCTCATTTCGTATGATCCCTTGGCCCTGGGAGCTATTGGTACCTCTGTTGTTCGTGCTGCTGAACTACTTCCTGGTAGGTTTTTCTTTTCACCTAATTTCTCTATTTTTAACTTTCAGTTTTCATGCATTGCATGTGTGTTGTTATAGATTACAATTATATTATTGCTAATAATTATATATATATTTTTTCATCTTGCATAATTATGTATCTAAATTGAAATTTTCGTTAATTATTAGATTTATTTACCGAAAAGCATTGATTAAGGATTTGGTTGAATGGTTTTTTAATATTTTAAACATGTATAATTATTTAAGTGAAATTGGAGTTTTATTCTATGAAAGCGTTTGTTACAACACTTGTTTAGGTAATGTTGGGTAAGAATTCTCACTTCTATAGATAATATGGATATGTACTGGTTTGTCAACTTCCTGATTCATTATCCATTTCTACTTTTGTATTGTTAGAATATAAAAGTATTGTGCTATGTACTACTAACTGTTAAAGTTGTTACAAACAGTGGTAAACCAACAAAATTTAACATGGTATTAGAGCTTAAAACCCTGAGTTCGAATCCTTGCAACTCCGACCTCCCAATAGACGTTGAATTCCATGTTTTGGGTTCTCTAGCTCTGAAGAGAGGTTCATATGTGAGGAGTGGTAGAACTTAGACTTTAAAAATAATAGATGAATAACAGGTTATACTTTTGTGAACAATGGTAAACCAACGAAGTTTACATTTCTACATGGTTCTGTTCCTTTGGATCTCTATCTATATTTTGACATTAAAAGGGACGTTAATGGGTAGTGGAGGGTTCCAGTCTCCATATAAAAAGCTATTCTTTGTGATTCTTGTCCTTGAGTATGGATTTGAGCAATTGTATACTCACCTTCTTGATAGAAAACCATGGAGGGTTTCCCAGGAAAAAGAGGTTGCACTTGGCTCATAACATTCATCTGTGTGCTTGCACTAATCCATAGATATGGTGCTTTGTGTACTTATTTTAGGGTGTTTTGTTACTGTTCTGTGGTTTTTAAAGGAGCATAAGGTTGTGTTTCAGATTGTTGACTGATTTTTTAAATACAAGCGATAATCTAAACTACAAGGGTGGGGATTGTTTTCTCACACACACACACACACACACACACACACACAAAATGCCAAGATGCCAAGGGGTTCGAACTTGAGACCACTGGTCTGCAAGTCAAGACCCTTTTCTGCTGGGCTAGATCCCGTTGGCTTGTTGGCTTTATATCTTTGTAATATCTTGAAGTTTTGAAACTTTGATAGTTTGAGTAATTTCTGGTGTCCCAGCATGTGGCGGTTTGTCTATTTTGTGTCTTTTCTGTTATGTTCTACTCCATTAATGTGTTTAAACAAATATACTTAAAAAAACTACTGTTTGAGGCAGATCCTGCATTACGTCGTGGGGATTCTGTGTATCTTGTGGGGTTAAGTAGAAGCCTACAAGCAACATCTAGAAAGTCCACTGTGACCAACCCTTCTGCTGCATTAAATATTGGCTCCGCTGATTGTCCACGGTACAGAGCAACCAATATGGAAGTCATCGAGCTTGATACTGGTAACTGGAATTCTCATTGTTTAAAGTTGAACTTGATTTTGCAGTGTTGATTTGATTGATTTTTCATTGTTTTATGTTGTGCTGTGTTCAGATTTTGGTAGTACATTTTCTGGTGTGCTAACTGATGAGCATGGAAGGGTCCAAGCCATCTGGGGTAGCTTTTCAACTCAGGTTTATACTGTTTCCCTCAGCAAAAGAAAAAGAAAAACTAAAAATAAATCCAGGTATTTCCTTTAACTTCGGTTAATTTGATTTTTGTTATTGATTCGTATTTGCAGCTGAAATTTGGTTGCAGTAGCTCTGAAGATCATCAATTTGTTAGAGGCATCCCAATTTATGCAATCAGCCAAGTCCTAGAAAAAATCATTTCTGGTGCTCAAGGCCCTCCTCTTCTCATAAATCGTGTCAAAAGGCCAATGCCTCTAGTAAGAATTTTAGAGGTCGAACTATACCCTACATTGCTTTCAAAAGCCCGAAGTTTTGGTCTGAGTGATGATTGGGTCCAAGTACGTCTTCTTCCTGATACTAAATATTTCTTCTATCTGCATCTGTGATTCATACCTGTTGTTCTTTTATGTTGGCCTATGAAATCACTATGACGCTTTTGGAATGCATTTTCTGTTGCTTTTATGATTTGCTCCATACCTGCTTTGTGAGTACTTGTTGCTTTTTGACTTTGGCCTTCTTACCCTTGCATACCCTTACCTTGCTTAACTCATGAATATTGAATCTCATTCCATCAAATGTTCCATATCATAGAGTTCGGTATGTAGAAACAAGTTTAACCCTTCTTTCCTAAGGGAGTATCATATAATCAGAAAATGTTGGAAATCAGATTGCCACCGAATAAAAGCTTATCTTGATGATGTCCCTAATGTTACATTGGTATTTTTTCATGATTGATTCCTTAAATTAAGAACTCATCACCATTTTCATACCTACTTCTGCAAGAATGAGCCTGGCTGGATAGGAGCAGCCCTCCCTAGTTATTAGGTCTGTTCTCTTCCAACTGAGGTATGGAGAGTTGGAGCTGTACACAAAACCCCACACTCATAATGCTTCCTCCATGTGTCCTCTTATTGACTGAAGCATCAGGGAGTTTAGACTGGATACCTCACCAAATTTTGAACATTTTTAGTGACCTCCCTTTTTCACAATGACCTTTGATCGTGGATTCTGCAACTACTCTTTGTGGCTTCTAGGGCCACGCTTTGTATATAGCTGCTGCTGGATAAAGAATGGCTACCTTCATGGATCTGTTGGCATTAAAGGTAGAACTTTGTAGAGGCTTGTTTGATGTGAAAACTTATTATTAGTGATTATTGGGGAATCGTCTAAGTTGTTTTCTTTTTTGTGAAAGGAAATTTGGGGTACTAGTGTTGCCTACTCCTAGTGTGGATTTCTTGGCATGTATGATCTCTTTGGAGAAGTTTTGATAGTGCCTAATTCATTAGACGGGGAGCCATATTTATAAGTTGGTATTATCCTAGGAGGCAGCTGAATGTTTGACCGACTTGTGATCGTAGTCCTGTCTCGTGATAGTTGTGGGGATCCTTCTCATCAGTCTTTAAACTCTGTTGGATGTTCTGCTCATCTTTTAATCCCTTATGGGCATCTTGACGTATTTTGTGTATTTAGATGGAGAGGAGCAGTCAAATCCTTTGATGGGGTGGATTGTTCCATGATAGAGATCCAGCTGTAACCCTTTAGGAAACTCTATTCTTTTGAAGGTCCTTGGTCCTCTTTTAGGAGATATTCTTCTGTATGTGGGCTGTGTCCTCTGTGGCATATTTTTTGAAATAAAATTTACTTGAGAAATCTTGTTAGACTGCTAGGGATGAATATAATTTTCTCCTACTCTCTGGATGGGGGAATGGTCTGCCAGTTTATTATAAACAGTTTGATTTGGTATGTTGATATCCTTTGATCTTTTGTTTTTACTGTTCAACTGAGGAGCCTTATTTCTGATCCATGATTGCGATTGTGCAATTTGCTATTCTTTTCTGTTCATTACTTGAATTTATATATCAACTTTTGGAAAATCATCTTTAGACTGCCATTATCGCTGTCATTGTAGGCTCTTGTCAAGAAAGATCCAATTAGACGACAAGTTTTACGTGTCAAAGGATGTTTAGCTGGATCTAAAGCTGAAAATCTCTTAGAGCAGGGAGACATGGTTTTGGCGATCAATAAGGAGCCAGTTACATGCTTCCGTGATGTGGAAAATGTCTGCCAAGCATTAGACAAAAATGAAAACAAAGATGGCAAGCTTGACATGACCATTTTTCGGCAGGTAAAAAGAATTTAGTATTTTTAGACTCCTTTTCCAGTCATTGCAAAATGATCTTTGGGTTAGGGGAAGGCTTGAAAGAACATTTGTGTTTAGGGATGCCTATTACGTTATTGTTATTATTATGCATTGATCTTTAATTTGCTTCTCTTTTAAGTCTGATCTCCATGGTTTTCCAGGGACGTGAAATTGATCTTCTTGTGGGAACTGATGTTAGGGATGGGAGTGGTACTACTCGTGTAGTAAATTGGTGTGGGTGTATCGTTCAGGATCCACATCCAGCAGTGCGTGCTCTTGGGTTTCTTCCAGAAGAAGGTCATGGCGTATATGTGGCTAGGTAGGAATTTTTCTTCAAGTTCTTATTAGCAAATTAAATTCAGGGTGTTACAATGGAAGTGATAAAAAGTAAAATTTAACAATGAAGTTAAATGTATAAACTTCAATACTTTAACCAGAATTCACTTTTAGAGTTTCAAGGTCAGAAAGGAGATATAATAAGAATGATAAAACATGCATAAAGAATTATAAGAAAAAAAGCCTATTTCCGTGCCCCCCACTACATGTGTTAACTTTTAGACATTGACTGTATGTCAGTGTTGGAACTGTGTTGTACCCAGAGGACGTGCCCGTGTCGATCCTTCATGGATTTGTATATTAGCTGATTTTTTACAGCCTGGTTTTTAGGGGCAGATATGTTTGAAGAATCAGGCTAATTTGGGTATCCGGGCTACTAGTCTAAAGCTGGTCAGGCATCCGTTATTTAGACTCTGGTATAATGGTGTTCTATGTACAGAGGATTATTCTAGGCCCAAATCCAATGTTTTACTCCCCAAACTGTCTGCCCGAACTTTGTGAAAGTCCAGGATTTTCACTTAATTACTCGGGCTTTTCTAAAAGAAATTTGGTGGTATTTTGTAACTGACTATGTTATGTTCTATTGTTCAATTTTCTCAATATGCTGACGGATTGTCAAATTTACCAGGTGGTGTCATGGTAGTCCAGTGCATAGGTATGGTCTATATGCTCTTCAGTGGATAGTTGAAGTCAATGGAAAACAGACCCCTGATTTAGATGCTTTTGTGAATGTAACAAAGGTACACTTCACTTTATATGTATATATGTGTTTTCTGGCTTATATTCCCCGTTACGAGTATGGAGTGGTAAACTGATAATTTACTGAACTGGTAAAAAAAATAAAATGATCGTGAAGAGAAATAAAGAACTATGTTTCAGTTTTATGTTGAAATACGTTTCTTGCCCATTGTTTTTCTTGTTCATGTGCACTAGTCAATCTGTTTGTATTTTTCTTGTTCATGTGATTGTAGAGGAAGCATTTGTTGGCTGGCTGGGCTGGGCTGTAGCCCGGCCAATCCGTAAAATAATAAAGAACTTAGGTATATAAATTTGGCCCCATTAGCTCCAGCCCTTACCTTCAGCCCAAAAATAAGATATTCTCTTTTTCCTTCTAAATATTTGCTCCAAAATTGCTGCGGCTACTTCTTTCTTCCATGTAACTTCTAATTATTCTTGGGTTCTTTAAGTTTTTAGCAACTTTTGGCAGAAAACTTTCATTCAAAAGAAAAAAATTAGTCTGGAAGTTGAGCCCACGACACTTTGAATCCTGGCTGCAGCCATGTCCCCAGATTAGTGATCTGTATGAGGGTTTTTGTTACATCCAACGAAAGCTGTAGTTTCTATATATATCTTTTGTCACAGAATTACGAGTGGGTGTAGTATTTTAAGATATATATTGGATCCATGAGTTGCTTATGATATTTTGTAATGTTGCTTTGAAAATTGCGCCAGGAATTAGAACATGGACAGTTTGTTCGCGTGAGGACAGTCCACCTAAACGGGAAGCCCAGAGTTCTAACATTGAAGCAGGACTTGCACTACTGGCCCACTTGGGAGCTGAGATTTGATCCTGATTCTGCTATGTGGTGCCGAAAGACAATTAAGGCGCTAGATTATACTGGCATATAAACAATGCGTGTTCGTCTCGTGACACAGTTAGTGTTGGAAGCAGGAGGTAGAAATGCTTAAAAAAATTCAGAAGCCCCTGCAAGTCAGGATTTCAGCATCTTGGCTCTTGGGCATCATACATGGAGTTTATTATATTCAGGCAGACAGATATCTGCATTATCTATTCAATCATTGGTTTTAGGGGTTATATAGACTGGAACGATTCCTATAGATGTGATGTGAATTTGTTTAAATGAAGAAAATAAAGGAAAAATGGAAATTCGATGTCACACAGCATTTGATAAGGCATTGTTTTAGGACATCTAATACCGTTTATGTCCTATTTGGTTGCTAAAGGCTCCTATTAGCTCGCATAATCTTGTTTAATCTAATTCCAAGGTACCACAACAAATTGAAAGGGCATTTGCGTCATGCATGTTTATAAAGAATCTAGAGGGAACTGCAAATTGAGTGAGGCTAGTTGGCCGAGGCAGTATGTGTCCCTTTAAACCAGAGCTCAAACCCTCTCTTCTGTATATTAAAACCCTCTCTCCGTATATTAAAATAGTTTAGAATATCGTTCTTGTACATGTTTTTGGGTTACCCCATGTGATCAACATTAGCTTAACACTAACAAAGAGAATAACTCACATAATGACTTGATTTTGGTTAATTTATGAAATAGCAATAGCTTGCCTGCAAACTATATTTAATTCAACTAATTAAATTTGAAGACGCATGATCTTTCTGCAATAAAGCCTAATAAACTAGAAGTCGAAGTAATTTGAAATGATGAGGGTGCAAATTACAGTTAGTTTGGTGCATGCAGAAACAGCCCTAGTCCTAGAGTCAACTGGCGAGTGGTTTGGACCTGATGAAATTGTATGCAATTCCTCCTGCAAGGCATCCAGTTATTGGTCCTACTATATACACCCATAACCCTTTGTACACATGCTTCACAATCGCTGGCCCCAAGCTCCTCGCCGGGTTCATCGAAGCCCCTGAAACTGGCCTGCAATTTTTATCATTTTTTGTGGCTTTAATTAATATATATATTATTTGGAATATAAGAAAAGTTACCGCGGATCTTATAACCGTACATATCAAACTTAATTCTACGTAAAACGGAAAAACAAAAATTACAAAACTAGATACAAGGATGTGAGTAACTATGTCCGATCTTTGCTAAATTATCGACTACCATATTAGCGTCTTAAAAAATATGATGTATAAGTTCATTAATTTTGTACCTATAACCTATAATAATATGTTTCATAGCAAGAAAGGAAGATGAGAGAGATCATGAACAAGAAAGGAAGGAAGAATTACCCAGCAATGAAGACATTTAATAGTATTGTCATTCCAACGGCAACCCCAGCTAGATCACCAATCTGTCAAAAAGAAAAGGAAAAAAAAACTTGAAATAATTTAACTTTTATTTTTTTTTTTGGGTTATATCAGAAGAGAATTGGAATTAAAAATGTAAATCCAAAGCCCGTCCGTATATATTTACCGCTCTACTATCTGTGGAAGCTCCAGAGATGACAAACATCAAGAGGAAGGAGATGATAATTTCAAAGACCAAGGACTGGACACTAGATCCAACTGGAACAGTTCCAAAGTAAGCTTGTGGGGTTACATCAAGAAGTAGAGCAATTGTGCCGCTAGCCATGATTGATCCCAATACTTGAGCTACTATATATAATGGGACCTGTACAAATACATTAGTGTGAATATCAATAAAAACTTTACAGTACCCGAGAAATAACATTACAATTGCAAGGGGTTTGTAGCTTGAGTGATTAAGAATAACATTTTTCGCTTATGTGCGAGTATTGCAAAGGTCTGTAAGTCCTAGATTCGATATCCTCCCTCTCTCAATGTCGTATGTGTGCAAGTATTGATAATGAAATCCACATTTGAGTTTGACTAAACAAAAAAGAAATATAAGTTCAATATCTTGCAACCGAATAAAAGAAAAAAATCAACAACTTTCGCTTTTCTAAGTAATGTGATTTCAATTGATGCGATTGACAGTACATCTTTTTTCATCTAGTAGATAACAGTGAACTCGTCAATCTAATAGCTACAACCGTTTTTATATACAATACTATTAATTAAAGAAGTTGGCTAAGCGACAACCCTGTTTATATACAGTACTACTAATTAAGGAAGTTGGCTAACTTACTATAAACATGAGGCTTAAAAGTATATCATTACGAAAAAATGGATAAACAGGAAAAGATAATTAAAGAGACTAATTAATAATTAACCTCCCGGAAAGAGAACCGGCGAAGGACGGCGAAGGTTATGGTGACGGCCGGATTGAAGTGTGCCCCAGAAATATGGCCGACTGAATATATCATGGCCATGACAATGAGACCCCATGTTACACATACGCCAGGAAACGTGACGTTCCCATATATTTTGTTCACAGCCACCGAACCACACCCAGCAAATATCACAAAGTATGTACCAATCAACTCTGCAATCAACTGACGATCAAAAATCGATCGAAAAATTAGACACAATAGTTTTGAGACCTTGATAATGTGCGAGAAACCCCTCCCGTTGTAGTTTAGACTATCGCTTGTATTATAAATAAAAAATACTATCGGGGTCTAATGGCTAACTGTCACGAGTCACGACTATTACCTTTTGAGGGAGGCTTGGGGGTGCAGCTGATGAACGAAAATCATCGCTTGTGTTGGTTCTTGGCGTATGAGAGGTGCTTACAAGACCTTTTTCTATCTCCGAAATTTCTTCTTCAATTCCATCAGATTTTTCTGGCGCCAATGCCATTGTTAGCAAAAGCAAGGACTGATGCTGGTGGACTCCCAGAAAATTGTTGAAGAAAGAATGGAAGTTTTTTTTTTGCTATTTAGGTTGAAATGGTGTAAAGTGGTATATTATCATTAGTCAGTTTTAACTTGTTTTTGGATATACTCGGAGAAAGAGATAATTAAGGAGATTTTGCTGACTTTGAAAGCGGATAATTAGCTTCACAGAAAAAAAAAAACATGGGATAATTCCTTACAAATCGCCCTTAAAGGTTTTATAATTAAATATTTCTCTTTTATTTAAAAGGTTTTATAATTCTTTTAGTTGGTTTTTATAATTTTTTTTAAATTTTGGAGAAAAAGGAATTTCAATAAATCATCAAAACCGGCACAAAGATGTAGCAGCATGTATTTGCATACATAAATATATTTTGTTTTTGACAAAAGAAGTATCTTTTCTTTTAAATAGTTGGTCATTTAACAACTAGTAGCTCATTGGTTCGAACCGTGCGTGTGTAATCCCCCTCCCTTGTGTGTGTAATCGCTTGTACTAAAAAAAAACAAAAAAAGGAAAAGCCAAAACCCCAAAAGCATGAAAGAGCCATAAAACTTGAATAAGATTTATAAGGGGGAGTTTTAAAAGAATTGCAAAAATTTACAGAAAATATGTTTGTATGCTCTCTAACCATCCCTTTCAAGAAGAGGGTAACATCTTACCAAGATTTAGAAATGAATTAAATAAGTCTAATAACGGGAAGATCCAGCTCCAGATTGCATTGCAAGCAAATTCGTCCACTCTTCTGTATGATTCTAAATTCAACAATGAATTGAAATCAACATCTGACAGTGACAGAAATTGATGGGGATAATGTTGCTTTCACTAAATTATTATATATAAAAATACAACATATGCTTTACAAACCAGCTAATCAGACATTTTCTATCTATCAGCCTCATACATTTTTCACTTTATTGACACTTACCAGTCACTCGGCATCACAACAAAGGCCTGGACTGGCATAACTTTTACTAAATTATTCCTTCTTCTTTTTTGCCTTTTTCTGGTACACCATGGAAATTTTATCTCACAGGAGGCCGTGTAAAAAAGACAAAGCTAGTTAAACCAAAACCAGTCATTTCAAAGAAACTTCAGAGGTGCAAGTACTGATAGGCAGATCAGTTGGTGTGCATACCAGAGCCCTTTGCTGCAAATGTCTCAGGCTCTGCTCCATGCTAACTTGAACCATCTCGGCCAGCATTTTCTTCGCTTTACCGGACTGATCATCACCGTCAATCTGGGAAATAATGTTGCATACAATGTTCTCCAGTGTGTCTGCTTGAAGCTCTGATCTTGGATATGGGGAATCCCTCAATAAGTGCAAAAGCGTGTGTGCTTTTGTCTGAGACTTTGGTGTTCCTTGAACTGTGAGCTCGAGAAGTCCAGGGATCACACCATCTTTCAGAATTGCTTCTCTATATCTGCATCTGTCACTCTGGCACATTGTTAGCAGAGCACCAACTGCATGCTCCCGACTTTGCAGCGATCCATTTTCGAGCACCTCAATCACTGCAAGCACTCCACCTTCTTCAGATGTCAATGCAGTTCTGCCCTCATCAAATCCCACCAGAGACTCTATCAGAGCACAGCATTTTTCGGCCGTCTTTGAAGATTTCTTGCAGGGTTTTAATAAAGTGACTATAGAAGGGATTGGTTTTGCTTCAAGAATGATGGTAAGGTTACTTGGGTGTGTTGAGAGATTGGAAAGAGCCATTACTGAATCAACTTTGGCTTGTGGGCTTCCATGTCTAAGGGTTTCCACCAGAAGAGGAATGGCACCAGAAGAACCGATGATTGGCTTGTTGACCGCAGAAGCCGATAGAGTGAGTAGAGATGCAGCTGCATACTCCTGCAGGTTGGAACTTTGTGACTCAAGGAAAGAAATTATTGGTTCTAAAGCACCAGCTTCCACAATCTTAATTTTATTCCTGTCAGATCAAATTCAAAGAAACAAAATCAGCAGATGAAAAACTAAGATTTACAAAATAGTGAACTTGTTTGTTCTTTCTTATTCTAGAAGGTATACAACATTATATTTCTTCCTCACCAAACAAAAAACCCTTTATTATAATATGATACCTTCAGGGAGAAGATAGAAAAAGAAAAAGCTAAAAAAAACGATAGAGTAAGAACCAAAGAAAAAGAACAACCACCCCTCGAATCTTCGTTGGCTCCTCGAACCATAAAGCATCCAATTCCTTTCAAAACAAGTCTAACATAAAGCAAGCCCTCCTTTTTGTTTTCTTAATATATACGAGTTTGTTCTATGATGGCTTCCTGTTTGCCTTTTACTCCCTCATAGTGCACCTTTTGGTTGCTACTAATTAAAAATATAATTCTCTTTAATCACATGGTGGATTTCATTTTAGTCTTTACAGGCAACCGACAGTTTATTTTCTACAGTCATAGCAGACCCAATACACAGTTCTTCTTCTATGCGGACGTTCGGACATTATTAACATCATTGTAAACAGAACGTCCGCATAGAAGAAAATCTTTATATATATATATATATATATTCCTTTTAATATCAATATTTACTAAGAAATTTAGACCAGTATCAAATTTCCTTTCTTTCTTCCTTGAGCCAGTATAACCAGTTTCAAATTTGCCCTTATTTGGTCTCTCATAACATGAACAAATTTATTTTGACAAGTCCAAAACGTTTGATGATAAGAAAACAAAATCTGACCCACAACTTTAGCAAATTGTTTCCCCCACAATTTTCTCGGCTAGCAATCAGAAAAAAGAAAAAGTAAAGTGGAAAAGAAAAGAGAGAAAAAGATAGAAGAGGAAAAAAGAGAATCCCCCGAATAAGATCCTGTGCGACCTATTATTTAATACTAAATTCAAATATTTTTCTTCTTGGATTGAGGAATCCGAGGAAGAAAATTCCAAACCTCAGAAAAAAATCAATTCACAAATTCCAAGAGATTTATTAGTCTCCAACAAATTCCAACAAAAAAGAAAAGAGTTTTAATTAAATAAAATTCAAAAGAAAAAATAAAAAGGAGTTGGGTGGGGAATGTTTTACGTACGTCTCATCCTTGACGGCGAGATTGAGGAGAGCGAGGAGGGCGGACTCGTGAGACTCGGCCGAGTCGCGGACTCGGAGCATGGACACGAGCGGGCCCACCGAGGCCGACAGCTGGCGCCGACACCTGTGCGAGGTCTTGGTGAGGCGGCGGATTTCCTGAGCGCCCTGGAGCTTGGAATTCTGGTCGTCGGATTCGATAAGTTGCAGAGCGCGTTGGACGGCTGAGGACGGTGAGGAAGTGGGGGAGGATGATGAGTCTGGAGTTGAATTCAGACCGTCGGATGAAGAGCGGGAATCCATTGAATTGTAAGAAGAAAAGAGAATAGGTGAAGAAATGGGTATAATTTAGTTTGGTGGTGGAGTTAGAAAAAAACAGAGAGAGAGAGAGAGAGAGAGAGGAAATATCTGAGTTGGGGATTTAGAGGCTGAGAAGCTCAGCCAGCCCTCAAAGAGAAAGAGAGAGAGAGAGAGAGAGTTGGCGTTAAGCAACAGTTCGAAACTTTTATTAAGACATGAGCCAGTCCTTTTCCGTTGGCTTGTCATTTGAAGATTTGTCTACTTTTTTTCTTTATTTTTTTTTAATTTTTTGCTGGGAGCTTACTAGCTTTTGCCTTGTGTCTTGTTTCTATTGGCCAATGGCCATTTGTGTCACCATACTGTACTTGAGAAAGTTGATTTGAGGATGATATTGTTTTGCTCGTTCGGGCACGTGTTCGTTTATGATTTGAACCACGATTATTCGTGCCAATTGAATTAGTCAAATAATAATAAACTCTTTACTTATCAGATATTTACAAGAATTGTTTTGGAAGACAAGCCGACGAAGAGGAAGAGAGAGGGAGAGGGCTTGCTTCAGATCCGGCAGTGTTCTCCGATTTTTGGCGGATCTATGCCGATATGCTCCTTCTTTGGCAAATTTATTGTCTCTATCACGAATACGGGCTGATTTTGAATGTGCCTTATGTTGCATGACTGCTTTTTCAGGTGTTGATGCTTGGTTCTGGTAAATCTACAATTGATTGACGTGTTAGGGTCATGGAGTGACTAGGTGTCACCATCTATATCATGTGTCAGTGAATTATTAGCGGCATTTGCTCTTCGTTTGTCAACGTTGTTTTAGATTTTAGTCTTGGTCTGTTTTTGTCAATAGAGTTCATAAACTCTATGAGTTTTCTATGTTTTTTCTCTCATAATTCCAGAAACTTAGTTGAGTTGTTGGTTGTTCTTAGTCTATTTAGGAGAGTTTCGCCTTTATATAGAACAAAAAAGAAAAAAAAAATTCTGGAAGACAAGGGCGAAACCATGAATTTTTCAACAGATTGGCTGGCTAAAATTGTTCATTGGTTCCACCGAATGCTCCTATCTCTCGGCAAAGATCTGGTGAGTGTTATGTTATGCTTCAAATGGTTCGCCATAAAATAGATTGACGTACTTCCCGTTCTTTTCCGATGCACTCGGTTTATATCTTTGACACAACTTAAAAATCTAATGATCAATTTTTTTTTTACTACAATTTCTATAGTCTTTCTACATATAAAAGTATACATTAAATCATTTAAACCATGCTAGTTCATAACTCTTTGGACTAATTCCAATAAGCTCTAATATGAAACAAATACATAGTAAATGCAATCGAAAAACACATTATAAAAATGCAAATATGTTCAACAACAGAATTGAAAGTGTACAAATTTTAATGTGTATTTTTTATTGCTGCCTTGCAACTAAATTAGGGTTTTAGGATTAAAACTTGTTTGGAATCCTACTCAAGTAAGGAACTCAAAAACTTTGATTTTTCTTAAAAACAAACAGTCCTAAAATACATGTTTTAAGATTCAAAAACTTGTTTGGTATGCCGAAGAGAAAAAAAAATCTTTAAAAACTCATTTTTTTTTTCATTTTCAAATGTATTTTTATTTTTATATTTTTAAGTTTAGGTTTTCAAAACTAGGCCTACTAAACAAATCTTTTGAGTTTGACTCAATTCTATTTTTAAATTTAAAAATTTGGATTCAAATAGAATACCAAACATGCCCTATATTTTTATGTCTATAGCTATTACCTTAACATCAAAGAAGAGTTCGACCCAATTTTTTTAAATCTATGTCATAGTTGATTTGATTCGACAACTGAAGTATATTGACTTTACAAGGCCTTACATGTTCTGCAATACCCCGTGAAGATATATAATTCTACTTTCTATGTAAGCTCTTTCACAAGATATCGTCTCTCAAGAGGTGGATAGGTAAGACTACTAGTTGCTTGATCGGGACCCTAGCTTTATTGTGAGCCAAAAATTGTAAGTGGAATTCTCCCTTGACTTGATATTTAATTGAATTATGGAATTCTCTCCCAGAGCTACGGAACTAACGACTCTATTAGAAAGTAGAATTACCAACTTTTACACGAATTTTCAAGTGAATGAGATCAGTCGAGTGGTCTAAATTGGAGATGGGATTGCATGTGTTGATGGATTGAACGAGACTCAAGCTAGGGAAATGTGAATTTGCGAGCAACGTGAAAGGAATAGCGTTGAATCTTGAGAATAAGCATGTAGGGATTGTTGTCTTTGGTAGTGATACCGCTATTAAAGAAGGAGATCTTGTCAAGTGCATTGGATCAATTGTGGATGTTCTTGCTGGAAAGGCTATGCTAAGGCGTGTGGCCACTACTTTTGATCCAACTCCTCTGCAATTTCTTGCCTCATATTCTGGGTGTGCCATAGGGAAATATTTCCTTGATAATGGAATACACACATTAATAATAATCTATGATGATCTTAGTAAACAGGCGGTGGCATATTGACAAATGTTATTATTGTTACGGACCATATTCTATATTTTTACAGATTTGGATTTAAAAGAGACTTCGCTTAGTCCCTTAATTTTATAGGCTCTAGCATCACCAATTGTTACTTGTGTTGGCGAGTCCTTACTTAGTTAGGATTTTGGTTCCTTACTATATTAGGATTTTGGTTACTTACCTATTTATCTAGTTCTATTATAATTGAAATTTATTCTATTGTAATTTATATTTATTTTCTATTCTAATTTGAATTTATTTCCTATTTTATTTAGGGTTGTTCTTCTTTATAAATACCTCCATATTGGAGAAGAATAAAGACATGACCATATATGAGCATATCTAAATATTTGCCCTACTTGTTTGACATGATATCAGAGCCAGGTTTTCTTGTGATCTATGCTTGAGTTCTCCTTGCAATTTAAGTGCTCTCCTCCCCTCCTCTTCAAAGGGGGAAGGGGGAGTGAAAAAATATATGTTTCTCTTTCTTATGGCGATATTGCTTTTTTCTTGACTTCGACAACCCCTTCTCTTCAGGGGGAGATGGGGAGTGAAGAGAAGTTGTGTCTACGTGAATTAGCTAAAGTTGATACACAAGAATTTGTTGCCGTTTTTATGTTGATGTTGTCGTTGCCGTTTTTGTTGCCGTTGATGTTGCCTTCGCCCTTGCCTTCGCTTGCTTCGTTTTCCGTTGTTGTCGCTGTCGCCGTTGACCTTGCCTTTATTTGCCCTGGCTTTGCCTTTGACCTTGCCTTGTCTTTGCCTTGCCTTGATTTGCCTTGCCTTGCCTTTGCCTTGTCTTACCCTATTTTTTAGGGTTTGGTTTTGCCTTTGTCATGCCATGATTCGTCTTACCTTGCCTTTGCCTTGCCTTACCTTATTTTTAAGGTTTGGTTTTGCCTTGCCTTGATTCGCCTTTGCCTTGCCTTACCCTATTTTTATGGTTTGGTTTTGCCTTGCCTTTGCCATGTTCACAAGGTTTCTGTGTTCTGCTTTATCTATTGTAGTGCTCACAGAGTTTCTATGTTCTACCTTACCTATTGTCGTGTTCACATAGTTTTTGTATTCTACCTTACCTACTGTCGTGCTCATAAGGTTTATGTGTTCTGCTTTTATGTGCCCTATTTGTTAGGGTTTGTTAGTTGTTTCACTTGTGGTTTATGACAAGGCCTTCTCTTCAATTCAACTGCCCCATTTTGCTTTCATGCATATCTCCATGACATGTGCCCAGTCTTGTCACATTAATAATACTTGAAATAACCATGTTCTCTTCCTTTTTGAAAGCCATTTTCTCTTCCTCTATATGATGACGACGAACTAGAATTTTCTCACCTTCACTTGAATTGTTTGACGAGACTCTTCCACTTTGAAAATAAGAATTTCTTCCTCTTTCTCTTCCGCCTCTACCACCTCGACCGTGACTGCGACCACAACTTTGACCAGAACCAATAGCTTGATTTTGATTGCCTCCCGTATATGTAACTTAGGTTTTTAGAGCCTAATCGGATTGTGTGGGAGGTGGATTCCTCAAATTTATTTTGATTTCATGGGCTTCTAATTTTTCTTGCAAACTTCTATGGAAAGAGCAGAAATATCATTTGACTATTCAATGGCAGCCACAACATAATCAAATTTCAGTGGTAAACTACGAAGAACCTTTTCAACAATTTTCAAAATCTCCCCATTTGACGACATTAGATTAACAATTATTGTAACCTTTGTAAAAAAAAACTTTTCAATGCTTTCACTTTCTTGCTTCTCAAACTTCTCAAATTCTCTCCTCAAATTCTGGAGTTGAACCTTCTTCACACTTTGTTTGCCTTGATTGGTGGTCTGAACTTTCTCCCATACTTCCTTTGCATTTGCAACTTCGGAAATTCTCTCATACACTAGCATCTCAATTGTTTGATAGATGTGGAAAAGGTCTTGCTATCCTTCTTTCGATTTTCCTTCAATGCATTTCTTTGTGCTTGAGTGAGCGCCTGTTCATCTTCAGGCTCCTCATAACCGTCTTCAACCATATTCCACAACTCCACGGCTTTTAGCAGCATCTTCACATTGTTGCTCCAATAATCGTAATTATCATCGTTGAATCGAGGAATAAGTGAAACAAAATTGCACCCATTGTTCGAGTTTGCATTTGACATATTGAAAGTACTTCAACTAGGCTCTGATGCCAATTTGTAGGAGGAAGAGAAACAAAACAATACAAATGGACACTAATTTCTTAGGAGAATAGACTCTTTCATTATAATTTGTTTCATTAAATAGCAATGATAAAAGACCTATTTAAAGACTTCTCTTATCATAACCATTTAACCCACTCTCATATCTTAGACTCTTCATCAACCCACTAATACATGAAAATGACAATTTATTCAATTCATTAATACGTGAACTTATTGAATCATAGAACAAAAACAGACTCAACATAATACTATATTGAAACTTCTTGAATGCAATAATGATGCATATTTGGTTTAGTTCTCCAACAATCAAAAAATAAATGCCTTTGTTTGTACCATATTTGGAAAATGGGCCAAAAATGGTTTAATTCTTGAAAAGGATTTATTAAGCCTAGGTTTGTCAATATCTTTCCTTTAGAAAAAGACCAAAGAACCTTTTGATTTTGGGCCAATAGTGGGTAAAAACTTAGTACATGCCCATAGTGCTAAGAAGATCTAACTTTGGTTCACACTGAACGTTAAGAAAATTGGTAACCGTTGCACATCGACCCACGTGAGGGTTTGAAGAAGGATTGTCACCATTAATGGCAACTTGACCGTCTTCTCTCCCAACAAGAAAAGCAAGCTGGATAATAGCCACCAGGAACAGAAGAAACAGATTACCAAGTGGATTTCCAGCTATAAATGACTCAAGTTAGAAAAACATCTCGTATAGCCAGTAGTTTTGTCCGAGATATTCCGTCCTCTCACCTGTAAACCGGTTCAGGAAGACAAACCAACAACTGACTTTGGGTAACAACCAACTATCCTCTTTCAACTTTCATCATTAGGAATTCTTGCCTATAAATATAGAAGCTCCACAACAGTAGAAGAGGACTCTCTCTCCAAAAACCAGACACAATGTCTTGAAAATACTTGAAAAAAGCTCAAGATCTTTTCAAATAAGCTTACTTAATATTCAGATAATCAGTTGACAACTCCTGCATTTATATTGTGTCACTCTGCCATTCTTATGGTATGATTTCTTTTAAATAATCAGTTTGAATTGTTATAGACAAATGCATTGCTCAAACTGGATAGAGAAATCTCCAGTTTTTTCCTATGTTGTAATCGGTGTTTTGAATTAGTTAAATGGAGAAATCTGTGACTCTTATCTTTTCTTTGCTATCAAGCTGAAATTGGATAGAGAGATCTTTAAGTTTGTCTTAGTTATTTTATCTAATATATGCTATTTAACTATTTTTATATATATCCTTATAGAATAATTTACTTTCTGGCCTTTATATTATTCAAGCCTATTATTCGGGCCCAAAATAGAGGTCTAGGCCCGAATAGGGCTCTGTTAGTCCGAAAGTACGGGCTAGTTCAAGCCTGAATCAACTAAAATCTTGACCCAATCTAGGGTCATTTTGGATTTAAGTTATGTTTCTGAACCCAAATAAGGTAACATTAACCACAACGTTGGTTTCCCTCATGTTTGATCAAGTACGGTTCGTATCTATTGAACTGACAACATACGAATGAAAGAATATTGAAGTCTTCTTAATTGAGGCATATAAAAGAATTTATCCAGGGCAGTACGCCCATGGAGCACAATGGCTTGAGCAGAAGTCTAGAACAAGCGCGAATCCAACAAAATGATACCCTACACTATATATACCAGATCTATTTGGTTGGTCTCATACCCAATTGTGGCACGCCTACACAATCCATGATTAGGGCAAAAGAACAAGTCGTCAAGGTCCAGCCCGAGCTCGCTCGTCCTTTTCAACCTAATCTAACTTTAAATTTTGTTTAGAAGTTGAAAGAATCCCTTCGCATGCTAGAAATTCAATCGGGGCATTGATGTTGACCCGACAACCTTCCCACTCTCCAGAGCAACTCGATGCAGAGTGTCACTCAGAGTTTCGGAAAAAGAGACCAACAACTTCCTAAACCTAATTATCTTTTAGAATCTTATAAATTATGAGGCATACAAGAAGATGTTGAGAGGTGTTGGATTAGGGTTTGAAAACATTTCTGCATGTCTAAATGATTGTGTGTTGTTTTACGAGGAGCATGAAAAAAAGGACAAGTGTACTGTGTATAATGAGCCAAGACATAAGCACAGTATTCGCAAGCAGAGAATAGAGGTTCCCCAAAAAGTGTCGCATCACAAAATTACACTATTGGGTTGTTTGACCGTATGACTTCCCATGAGATTTTAGTGGTCTTTTATTTGGGCTTGAATGGGCCCTCCTGGTCCTCCTTTCTTAATCATGACTCTACCCATGGTCCACTCATAGGACTTTGGTGTCCTTTCCTTTGGGCTCCCATGGCCCTTGCCCCTTAAGTCATCTGAAATTTCTTGGGGTTTGGTGAAAAACGTTACCAAACATCTGTATCTTGTAGAAAAGCCAAAATTTTATGTTTCACGAGAAGCACGAATTGTCAGATTATGTAGATCGAAGTGTTTGATCGAAATTGAAACAAACAGGAGTCTGTATGACTAGCATATGCGACTAGATTGCAATCTCAGCATCCATTATGTATATAGATTATGAGAGCATTTTTGCTCACCACTTTAACTCAATGTGTGCTCTTATCACCCTTCTCAACATTTGACACGTGTCTATTGATATGACCATAGTTTCATAAATACAAAGTAAAGAGTTAACTAGGATTATGCAAATCGACATATATAAAGTGTTGAGAAGGATGGTGATGGTACATCTTGGATAATTAAAGTGGTAAGCAAAAATATTTCCATAGATCATAGAAGCTTAATTGGGTCGCATCATGGTATAACCAAAAATGAAAACAAATGTTATTAGTTCATTGCCAACTTCCATGTATGACAAAGCTTTTCCTTTGCCTACGCAGTAATTACTCTAACTTGTTTTTTTATTATTCTTCTAATGCCTCCTTTTCAAGCCCTTTACTTTGAGCTTGAACTTGTGTCTCTCTGAGATGAGAGGATGGCATCAATTGCTTCCTTCACTTGAGAAATATCCGGAGCTTTCCCACCTTGAACCGGCCAAAATTCATCGGTCGCCAACACCTGAATTCAGATCTCACGATATAAGCCTCTGGTATGTGATTTAAAGGCAATAGAAAAAAAAAATTACAAGAGAAATGTTGATGTCACACCTTGACTTGCAATTGAAGAAACTTGACATAACTAATGGCTTTCTCTAGCATGGTTACCAAATCAACCTGCATATATAACACAATGCTAAGAATCACATATATATCATTGATGGCCTTATGTCATGATCTACAAGTTAAGAAATTTAGTCCAACCTTGCAGCCATTCGGCACCAATTCTTGTAGTATCTTAAGGCGTTCGCTAATCCGCTCTCTACGATGCTGGAAGGCAAACATTCTTTCACTATTAAATCCCATTTTTTTAGATTTTACTTGAGTTGCAACCAACCAAATATAATATATGCATCAAAATCTGATCATTCTGTTAAAGTGAAACTGAAGCAAACCTTGGCTGCAATACTTTGGGGGTCCTTTGAGGAACTTGATGACTTGGGTTTGGGCTTCTTAGTACCACTATTAGTGCATTGCTTCTTTAAAGGTTGCATGGTCTCTCCCTGTGAACAAATTCCTTCTATATCAAGACCATGATATAGATTTGGTACTAACTTAAAAAAAAGAAAAAAAGAAGCAAAGGGAGTGCTAACCGTATGCGGACGCTTGTGGAAGCCTTCTTGTGATTCGGGTTCCTGGAAGCCATCTGCAACTACAGTGGCTTCAGAGTATAACCACCCATAAGCCTCATCTCCCTGGTCATCTTTTGAGGTGTTGGGTATGGAGCTGTAATTGCTTGCTGTCTGAAAACAATTGAAATCCCCTGAGAGCCGCGGATCGCTGACACTAGCCGTGTGGTTCCACTGGTAATTACCATGATGCAAATCATCATCACAATTGAAGTGCTTATCTTTGTCATTTCTGGTCTTCAAAATGTTCTGCTTACTGTTTTTCTCAAAACTAAGCAAAGATTCACTGTTCTGGAAGAAACTATTGTACCCACTACTTTTGAAGTTTATGACTGAGTGGGCTACCTGATGATCAGGTTGATGGTAATTAGATGTGGCCCTAAACACAAAACCATTAGAAAGATCAGATGAAACTTGAAGAGACTCATGAGTGCATGAGTCTATAGGCATTCTCATATCCTTGGCTAGAGCCATTGAGAGAGAGAAATTAAATGATCTTGAAATGTCTATAAAGCTAAACTAAACTAGCTCAAGTAGTTAATTAGCTAGGCATGCATATGTAGAATGACACATAGGTAGAAGCCCTATTTGTAGGGATCTAGACTGAAAAGATTATTATATAAATATTGTTATTATTATATATTTATATATATTTTTATGACCTTTCTTATTGAGATGGACGATAATATATTAAACTCACATACACTACACGAATGCTAGGACTGGAACCCAGGACCCTTCCTCGGGAAACAATTCCTCTAAACCACACTAGTGGGTTATTATTATATTATTGGTTATGGGTCTGATTGCATTATTATTTATTTAAACTAAAATGAATTATTAAAATGTGTGACACTGAAAGTAGCTAGCAAGTCTTAGTTATACTGCTCATGGGAACAAGAAAAGTGAACAAATTAATTAATATTGTGGAGATGTATATGAACTTGCATTCTAATAATTAAATAATTAATTAATTTGTGTTGGGATTGTTAGCTGGCAGAAGTGAATATAAATAGAAGAAGATTGGAAGATTAGAAGAGCTAAGCATGCAGCAGAAGGGTCGCCGGATCTTTCGCCATCCCCACGTCGCTCAGATTCCTCTCTTTCACCTCCGGAACCTGGACCACTGCTTTAACGCAGCTTCCTGCCTGCTTTCCTTCTCCCACATCGGCACGTGGACTGTGGCTGTATTTTATGTCTTTTAATACTGTATTTTACATTCTCTATTCTCTACATGCATAGGCCATGGCTATTAGGGTTGTGTCTGGTTATTTTAGCTGACGTGGGGCCTATTTGGTTTGCATAATGAGTTTTATGAGATGTAATTAAAGTTATATGTTCATTTCTAGGCAGGGTAGGTGTTGATATTTTGAATGTCATGTTTGAAATTTAAACTAGGAATCTCACATGATCTAACTAGAGCACTTCTTTTCGTTGTTGGAACAAACTGAAAAAAGAAATCATTGCAACTATCTTCCATATGATGTGATAAAAACTTACTTGACACGGGGTGTTAGATCAGCAATCCGCTTCAGTATCCTAAGCCACTTAAATGCTGCTAGTTGTAAGTTATTTTGATTTGTTTTTCCTCTTCCTTTCCGTTCTCCCGGGCTTGCACTTCTTCAACTTTTTTTTTTTTGATCTTAATTACCAAAATTACTTATAACTGGCAGCATGTAAGTGGTCTGGGATACTGAGGTGGATTGCTAACTTGACACCCGTGCCAAGTAAGTTTTTCTCCCATTTTGTGGAGAAATTTTTGTAACTTCGAAAAAAGAAGTAAATCAATCTCGCCACTTCATGGCCAACCGTGCTTGTAGGGAATGCAAACTACACTACGAATCCTACACTATATTCTCATTCCTTTTGTATAGTATTAGGAATCAAAATTTCTTGAGTGTTTTAGTAATACCCTCATAAACAATACTAGGAGTTTTGAAGGATAAAAAAGTATTTTAGTTTATAATGTGAATTAGTTGGTTAAAAAATGCAATAAAATGCATTTCCCATACATGAGAACAAGCATATATCCATGCTAGTCAAGAGTTCTATTTTCCCCTATCGTGAAAAATATATACATGTATACATTATCAAACATAATAATGCAATCTTATACACATTCTCGAGCCTCTAATGTGCGAACCTAATGACCTAAGTTCATAAACTAAAGATTTTGAACCTAGGAGTTAGGATCCAAGTGCTCGGTCTCAAGTCCAAGGTTCATATCAATAGCCGATGTTTCAATTACAGATCGAGCTCGGGATTTTGCTTTAATGTGGCTTAAGTCCAATTAATTGTCATGGGATTCGGAAATAGCACATGTTCAGGTTGAATTTTTGGAGTACAAGTAATAGTCTAAATTAGGGGAGGGGGATTTTTCACATACACACACAACTATAATGCCGTGAGGATTCGAATATGAGACTTTTGGTCTACAAGTCAATGCCCTTTTTCACTGAGTTAGACCCCGTTGACCAGGTGGAATTTAAAAATGATATTTAGGCTTTCAAATTTGATCAATTAATTTCAATTAATTCCTCTATATAGATTTTCAAACCTCATCATAAGTCCCCAAAAGAAGTACTAGCATGGGAGTTAATCTCATCTTAATTACATCCACTTCCCTTATCACACATTATAAAACTTTGCAGGCAGACCAAAATGAGCACAAAAAGAGAGTATTAAGTACTTAACCTTTCTTTGTACCACTTTATACCAAACTGAAAATTTTATTGAGCCAACTCAAAGTTGAATCCAAATTAAATTAATCATTTCTTGAAGTCAAATAACATGTAAAGAATATTTACATGCACTGAACATTTGGCTGCTTGTCAAAGACAGTTGAGTATATATATATATATATTTATATCTTCTGCAACCCATTCAAGATCATCTCGATATATCCACATGCATGTTGTGTCTTTGACAAAAACAACGGAGGAAAAAGGGAAACCCAAAGCTGGCATTGAAAAAAGAGAAATTCCTTGTCTCAAGGAGAGATTGTGGTGTTCCTTACCTTGGAACGTTCTCTTTCTTTTTGGTCTCAATGAACCTCCCTTTATTACAACAGATCATAATCTCTTGAACCAATTAATTAATATTTATTTTAATGTCAGTTCCCCTTATGTCCTTGCTGGTTGATAATCATTTTTATTGAGAGAGGCGATAGTATACTAAAGTCACACATGCTATATGGATGCAAGAGAACTCGAACCCAAGACCTTGCCTGATAAAGTAAATACTCCAAACTACTACATTAGTGGATCCTTTGCGGTTGATATTGATAATCACTTAAAATTAGTAAAGTCATCGTAATTCTGGAACTGCTTAGGCTCTTAGTATAGACTATTTATTGAACCCCCCTGGCAGTTTAAGTTCCTAATGATTCTTAATTATGTTTTAGATCAGAGCTGGTCCGAATCCTTGTTGAAGATTAAACTACCTTATCTTCATCTCTATCATATAAACATGCCCGGAAATATTGAATTAGTACGCGAATTGTCTCACATGATAGCTTGACAAGATCAATACTGTTTTAGCAACTATCTATGAGGTTTAGAGCGCCTTTTTGAGACCTATATAAATTACAATACGCCTGTTTGAAGTTGAATATACGGCTGATAGTGAGCCAAATGCTAACATAAACATAAAAAGGCATGTTAATTCCAAATGATTACTCTTAGACCCATATATTAACAAACATATCAATGTTAGAAATTTCATAATAATTAAATTCTTAGTCTAAGATCACACAAATAATCAAGAGAAAATAGTTAGTAGAAAACAACAAAAGAATGAGCCAACTAGCTCTTAGTCTAGTGACTTCTCTTTCCAAAGTTGGAAGAGGTTTCGCCCCACGAGAACTTAAGAAGGTTCATCCCAAAATGGGCAACGTCCCCTATTGGCGATGACGAGGACATTAACTGTTGCAAAAGAAATAAGATTACAATGAAGACGAAATAGCCTCTTCTTTTTTTTTTTTTTCTTTTTCTTTTTGGTCGGAATCAAGTTTCATTGTTAGAAAGGCAATGCCAATTACAAGATAGTGGAACTCATAAAAATGAATACAGACAAATGCAACCATAAAAGCCCACTAGAATAAAACTCAAATAGGCATAAAGTCTACAATTGACATAAAGCTAGAGTTCAAAACAGGCATAAGGTCAGAGTACAAAACTGGCATAAAGTTAGAGCCAACCAAAAGCAGAAACACCACTAAACTTCCATGAAGATCGAGACATCGCCACCAGGACTAATGATGAGTAAAAGAATTGCAAACACACCAAAACACACAAAACAAATACAAAAACTACAAATCTGAAAATCACTCGCAATACATAAACTGACCATCAAAGACTCAATAACTCCTTAAAAAACGAAACCACCAAAGCACCAAGAAGGAAACAACAACCAATCCAAGAACAAACCTAGGAAAACCCTTCCCAAAGCCAAAGAAACCAACATCCTAAGCAAGGAAGGAGGTAGTAACAACCCAAGAATGGAAGGAGGTGGTGCTAGCACCCGAGCAAGAGCTTTACACATCTTCTGAAAAGGGACACGAAAAATCGTGTTTGGGATTAGTTGCTCTAGCCCATGGGGGTCGATAGGTCCAAGAGGGAGATAGAATCCTTGAAGAAGCCATATAAGGAAGGAGGAATTTAAAGGGATTTGGGAAATTAAAAATAAAAAGAAAGGAAGATAACAGAGATGGAATGAAGAGGATGATGGAAGATGGATGATAATAGAGATGGAATGAAGAGGAAGATGGAAGATGGAAATTGGAAATTGAAAGGAGTATCAGGGGGGGAGGGAAGGAGGGGTAGTGACCACCTCCCCCTTGCTACGTTGAAAGACTATGAGGGTTTGAGAGACAGGGTGCATCGCTTGGTAGGGTTTAGACGAAATAGCCTCTTCAATCACTAACTCTTAGGCAATCTCACTCCTCTCAACCTTCTCAATAGAGAATTCCTATGAGCCCCAAAAAAATCTTTGTATTATTCATTGGATCCATCTGCGTGAAATAAATTTTTGGCTCAAAGTGGTGATAAGTATGAGCTTATGGGCGTTTTAAAATCGTTGAAAATGAAGTTGAATTATTTGAAGGTTGTTTTAATTTATTGGAGATGTTAGAAATTTATTTGGAAAAATTTTGGGGTTATTGGGAGAAATAGAGGTGATAGAAAAGAGTAGAAGTGAATCGGAGTTGGCATCGTTTTTCTGGGGATTGGAGGTGTTTTTAGTGAATTTTAGAAGTTTGGGGAAATTAGTAAATGCCAAAAAATTCAAAAAAGTGGCACATGCCACAATTTGTGTAGTCGGATCATGATGATACGACACATCTAATAGTCCAGATGCGCTGACAAGAGTTGATACATCGTCATGTGATTGACCGAAGCATGCTAACACATCCTGCGAATTCGAAGCCTTTTCCATGTAGCTCAACAAGAGCCATCATATTGCATTGACCCCAAAGACTGCTCAATGGTCACAAGTTTAGGGGGCCTAAGGCCCATTTAGACTCGAAAGCCTTGAACCCCAAATATAAACGAAATTTTAGGGCACGTAAAATCCGTTTAGGCTTGAAGGCAAGTAAGATCGGCTTAATGTTTTCTGATTAGGGTTTCACCTCAACCTATGGTTAGCGAAACATAATCGGACCTAGCACTAGCTAGTTAAGAATGTCTTCACTACTTAGTTAAACTCTTATATTTTTTAGCTTAATTGTACTAATCACGATGAATTCTTACAATTGTCTGCATGAACTACAAGGTTCGATCCACAATCATCGATTGAATTCCTGGTGTACATAATGAAGACATGTAACCAAATATGGAGATATGCATATCAGTGTCTAGATTGATATGTGAGAATGCTAAAGATGATCGATTGTTTTTTTATGTATATGAGGGTCATCAGGTTACGTCTCATGGTCACTGGGTCGAGTCAATAGGTCACCAGATCAAACATGGAGCTGATTCGTTTGCGCATGGAATTTACTCATTTGCGCTTGTGGCGAATCTAATAGTTAGAAGGAAAGATTTGGGGGTCACAAGGAATGGTCTAGGGCCCATAGGGGTGAGTCCATGGTCAAGGGTGCGGGACAAGACCAGCCTCGAATTTTCCCTCGAAATTCGTGACAAACCCTGCTTCCCTTCTGACATCCGCCTGATGTCAGACCCTCTTTACTAAGAAGCCATTTAGCCCTAATTAAACTTATGAAGACTTTACAAGTTAGACTCTACCGAAAGTTTTGCTAGAAGTTGAAGTCTTTATCGGCGAGCTCTACGCAACGGTGCCGCTCAATTCCCCAAAATCCTTCCGAAACCAAAAGTGACTAAAGTGTCCCTACCCCCAAGGACAAAAATAAAATTTCACAATTAAATAATTAAATAAAAATAATTAGTTGGGTCGGGGTGTTACAGTGCGCATGTGGGCCTTAGTATCATGTGAACGAGTCTGATAGTCATTGTGGGATGGTCTAAGGATAAAGGGTAGATGCTCACTGAAGGTGGCAAGTCCTAGCGTATATTAGTTTTGACTTGGTTCAGTTATAATGTAACTTTAAAATAATACCTATTTAAGCAAGACTTAGAAATGAAAATCCTTTTTAGGTCAATTGTGAAGTTGAGGTCATCGAATGAAAATGCATGTTACAAAGAGTATGGATGTTCCAGTTCCTACTCAAGCACTGGTGAACCTATGTCTAGTGTGGGCAGCTGGCAACACTTAAATTTTTTCTTCACTCATCTAGCTAGACACTTGGCCAATATTTTGCATGCCTAGCCCCCACTCAGCCCACTAAATAAGTAAAACTTTCAAGAGTTTAGCTTGTTGGGGTCTTTTTCCGTCGGAAGGCTCGTTCGGGCTTATTGATTCTCGGACCGCCATAGAGTGGTGGATCAAGCCTTCGTTGCCCCTTTTTCTGAGTTAGCAAGGACTAGGCCCAAAGCGTCCCGAGGGAGAAGCATGTCCCAGGGGAGTACTATGTTCTTCTTCCAGCGGCTGCGTGTTTGGTGCTGACGTTTCCGGCAGCTTGATGAAGAGTTGAAGATGACTTGCTGATGTTGATATGAAATTATATGAGCTTGGCATGAGAGCTTGGAGTGTGGGAGCTAAAGATCCACAAGTTTAGCAAATGAGAATGCATGTGCTTGGCTTGGTGTTGGATATGCTTGTTGTTGTTTGTGGCTATGGTGTTTATAGCTTGGAAGGAAGGGAAAGCTTGGAGTTATGCTTGGCGAAGCTTTATGGATTTAAGAGTTTCAAGAGAAGGATAATGGGAGGAAAAACTTGAGGTTTGAAGGCTATGGTGTTTATGGCTTGGAAGGAAGGAACGTGGTTTGATGGTTGCTAGGGTGCTTGAGCAACCAAGAGGTGTTGGTCGATGGCTGCTGGGATGCTTGCAGCAGCCAAAGGATGAAGGTTGATGGTTGGGATGGCTGCTGGAACGCTTGCAACAGCTGAAAGGAGGAAGGAAGATGAGTTCTCATGGTTGCTAAGAAGCTTGCAGCCACCAAGAAAAACTGATTTTGCCCAGCAAATGCCTCCCAATTTATAGAGGGTGAGAGTTTTCCTTTATTTCCAATAGGCAAAGAGAGGTGCTGGAACCATCCTATTTTCAATGGGTAAAAGGGAGCGCTGTGGCATGCTATTTTCCAGCAGGCGAAGCTAGGTACCGTAAACTGATTATTTCCTATGGGTAAAAGGAAGCGCTGGAAATGGCTTGTTTCCAGCGGGTAATAGGGAGTGCTGGAAAAGGCTTGTTTCCAACAGGTAAAGCTAGGCATTTGGAAAATGGCTATTTACTATGGGTAAAAGGAAGTGCTTGAAAAATATCTCATTTGCTCACCCAAATTGGAGAACTCTAAGTAATGGACTTTGGTGCTCCCAATTAGCTAGCCCAAAGTCTCCATTATCCAAGAGCTTCAATGGGCCTTGTGGATCTCCGTAACCTTCCACACCACAATCCCTCGTGCAAGCCCCGTAAACCACATGACTTGGGTTTATGTGAGCTTGGTAGGTGATTGACATATGAAAATTGTATTAGTGGCATGGCATGCACACTATTTATATATTTAATGAATTAATTCCCAAAATACAGCTTGGATTAACGCAGGACCAACATTATATGTTATATTAGGCTTTAAATGTCTTTGGGCTTCTCGTGACTTTTTTGAGCCTCAACATAGCTCAAAATCTCTCCCATATTGAAAATATTATAGCCCAAACTCGATAAACATGTGGTCTAGTGCATAAAGCCTTAGACTTTGGCCCAAAACCATATGTTATTGAGGACAATGAGCCAATACATAAAAACCTTAGATTTTGGCCTAAAACCTAGACTTTGGCGGAGTCAGCTATTAAATATTTTTTAGGCCCCTACATGAACAAAATTTTGGGTTCACCATTGGTTCCAAGGATGGGTATGAGTCCACAATGATGCTCCAAAGTTGAGGCACCTTATACAATTTCAGAACCATATATCGGATTTTGGGCCTAGAGTGCGCACATGTGTACTGGCGTACGTAAAATTGGTTAATGAGAAATTAGGGGGGGAAAAAACAGAAAATTGAAAACTGAAAAATTAAAGCCTCCTAAATCTATTTTTTTTTATAAAAATTATCCTTATTTTGGAAACTTTTTCTCTTTCTTTTTTTTAAACTCACAGACACCCAACTAATTTCACAAAAATGAAACTAGAGAGTTTCTCGATCCCACCAGAAGTCAGCTATTATAAAACTTCCACGCAATAGTCTCCTCGCAATACTTAGGGGGGTGTATTCAATTATAACTTTTAAAGACTTTTTATAAGTGAGTGACTTTCATAGAGTTGACATATTCTTAATGACTTTTACATACTTTATAAAGTTAGTGATATACTTTCATATACTTTTATCATAGAGTTTTACATACTTTTATCTACTTTTTTTTTAATATTTATTTTGTGAATAGTATTTATCTTTTAATATTTATCATAGGGTAGTATAACCAGAGGAAATTGCTTCTATTATTTATCTCCAGCATTGATAAATTTTGGATGCAACTAGCAACGTGCAACCAACTAGTTTGGAATTACAGCCTCAGCCTCCCAGCATATAGCAACACTAGTTATATCATGGTGTACTAGCTTGGTTCGTGTAGATGCTTTGTCTCTCATGTCATGCTGTTCTTTCATCAGGTCTTCACAGCTACTGTAGCTGATGAGCGGAAAAATAGTCTTGTTGGCCTTTGAGACCATGGAAAAAATCGTCAGAGAATATTTCCCTCATAGAACAGAGACAGAGACATTGACTTTTACTGATTGTGTTAAGTGCCTCTTAACCTTCGCCAATAGCAGATTCAATAGTGATGTTAGCCTCAATGCCATTGCATTTCTCCGGTTCTGTGCTGTCAAACTTGCAGAAGGAGGCCTTGTTTACAATAAGAGGAGTGAGGTCAATGTGTCATCCATTCCAAATGTAAATGACGATGGTTCAGATGTAGCGACTTTCAACGAGAAAGATGAGCATGCATCTTTTTGGGTTCCATTGTTAACAGGTAACACGATTTTGAAGTCACTGATAAAATCTTGGGTAAATTAGCAAGACTTTTGTTATTGAGAATTAGCTTTAAAAGTATTGAAAAGTCATTCATTTAACAAAGTTTTCAAAAGTCATTAACTTTTTGAATACCCCAAAACTTTTAAATACTTTTTAAAATCACAATTGAATACCACTGAACTTTTAAAGACTATTTAAAAGTCATAGTTGAATACCTCCAGACTTTTAAACTCATTAAAAGTCTTTAAAAGTTATAATTGAATACACCCCCCTTATTCTTTCTCATCATGTTAGTTGCCAAAAACAGAAAAAGAAAAAGAAAGATTAGGTTATAGTTTGGGTGGGATAGAGAAGTTGCAACTACAAGAACTATATATTAGTGCAGGCATTCCACGGAATCCACGTCAGAAATTTTAGTACGATGAACAACTTTCTGAGAAATGCGCATCACTTTTCATATTTATTTTAATTAATTTCTATTTTTTTGTTTATGCATGTTAGGGTAGAGCTCATGCTTTACAAGAAATTTGTCATCACCATGTGTAAATTGTCATTCTAGTACACCTAATATGCATGCCGCTGAGACAAAAAGGAATCCACCACGCCAGAATTGTAAGGGCATTCAATACTTTTTCTCTGTTATTTGAATTAGTTTTATGTTGTTTGGGCCTTGGGCCCCACTATTGTACAACAAAAGAGAAAGTATAGAACAAAAATAAAAGAAAATACCTTTTTTCTGTTACTTACCTTGGCCCAACAGAATAAAAGTCCAAACACAAATTTGCTAAAGTTTTTTTCTTTTTTTGGCTCTATCATCAATGTAATGACCAACAAATTCGCTTGTGAAATTGCACATATGTATGGCAATTTTTTGGCTCTTTCCTCTCTTTTGTTAAGTTATCTGCAATGTGGTGTGTATCTTTTTGTGTCTATCTCTATTCTCACGTGACATATATATATCATGTGAGGAGAGAGATAGACACACATGAGAAGAGAGATATACAAAATAAGATACAATGAGTTATATCCCTCTCATTCTTGTCATGTCAGCACATATATTATTGTTCTTTGCTCCAAACGTTACAACTAATTGAGATTTGTGAGGAACTAAGAAAGGCCATAAGAGCAACTCCACCCATTTGCCCCTTGCCATGGCAAGGGGGGGGGGCTAGGGCAGCCACTATTCATGTGAATAGTGGTTGCCCTTGCAAATAGTATATTTTGTGTTTCCACCCGTTGCCATGGCTAAGGGCAATTACTATTCATTTTTTTGTTTTTTTCACAAATTTTTTTACCTCAATAATTAATTTGGATAATATTTTCGGGTTCCTACGTGTCAATACTATTCATATCTCATAATCGGATACAATTTTCAATTTCAAATTTCAGATAAATTTTTTTAAAAAATTGGATGGTATTTATAGAAAAAAATTCATTAATTTTTGGGTATTTTTAAAAAAAATTTCCGAATTTTTTCCAGTATTTTATTGCAAAAAAATTGGCTGCCGTTGGATTGGAGGAAAAAATCAGATCGGAGAGTCCAGACGACGCCACGTGGCAACAGAAAAAAAAAAATCAAATGAGTGGGCTGACGCCAGCCTGACGTCAGCACCAGCCTGCGTTTTGGACCTTAGGCTGAACTGGCCTTCGGGCCAGCCCGAGTTGCGTGGGACCCACTCCAGCCTTTGCTTGGGCTCACCGCTGGAAACCAATTTTTGCGAAAAACTCCCCCAGCCCGAGGCAAGGGGGCCTCGGTGGAACTGCTCTAAAGGGAACCACAATTCATGAGTCATGACCCCATGAGCTCATAAATCTGTATATATTTTCATTTATATTGTTTTGAAAACAGAATTTAGTTGCTGCAAAATTGTCACTAGGAGTCAAAATAGAGCTAACCGTTTGAAATGACTATAGCTTGAGGAGCTACACTTCTCATCTGCACCATATAAAGAAGCTCCATTGCCTCATTCCCTCCAATCCAAACCATTCTATAAACAGGCCACTGCAGATCATCAAACAATGGCACCAATGCTCAAATTCACTGTGCAAGTCAGCAAACCAGAACTGATTCGACCAGAGAAACCAACCCCGAGAGAATTCAAATATTTGTCCAACATTGATGACCAAAAAGGCCTAAGAAACCACATACCTTTTGTGCATTTCTATCCCCCAAGCACAGCCTCATCACAGACTCATGATCAAGACCCAGTTGGGCTGATAAAACAGGCCTTGCCCAGGGCTCTTGTTTACTACTACCCCGTGGCCGGGCGGCTCCGGCATGCTGATAAGGGCAAGCTCGTTGTGGACTGTTGTGGTGAGGGAGTGATTTTTCGTGAAGGCAATGCTGATATCAAATTGGCACAGTTGCGTGAAGCTGATGGTGGACTGAAGCCACCATTTACTCAATGGGAGAGTTTGCTTGTGGATGATTTGTGGGGAAGTGTTCTTGTCACTGATTCACCTTTGCTTCGCATGCAGGTTTGTGATGACTATTCAGACTCCATTGACCACGTAATCAATTGATTAAAACTTTAACCATCTAATTAGCAGAGTATTCTAAATATCATATATAAGTATTTTCACAATTGAAATTCCTCTTAGGACTAGGCAGGAAAAGTCACCAGTTTGCGAATATCTTTAAAGACGACACAATAATAAGTTGTTTTCCTTCATGACGGAAGAATTCGAATTTAGGACATCTTCCAACATTGAAAAGAGACAAAATATACGACTAGATCGACCAGTTTTTCCATTCAATTATTAATGAGCGGAGTCACAAAGATACCATTTACAGGCCTCACTTCTATTATAAGATATGATTCAAGATGTAATTCATACCTGAATTAGTCAAAAGAAAGAATTTGATAACTTGAAAGTGAGAGGGAAGTGTAGATACGTCGGATTCTTCACCTTAACTAACCAGAGCTATGCATTTCATTAACTTGAAATGATCAAACACCTTTTAGTTGGTTTTGCTGCTGTAAGATGCTTGCTGATGATGAGAAAAAACAGTTGGCTCCAAATTGGATAATTTCTTTTTTGTTATAATTAATTAATTGTGTCATCAAACTTTTGCAGGTCACAAGACTTGCATGTGGAGGCTTTGTCTTGGCATACACATTGAACCACTGCATCTGTGATGCCTAGGGCGCCTACATCTTGATAAAAGCCATTTCAGAATTCTGCTTAAACCCAACTCAAGTATAGCTCCTTCATTGTTACCAGCTTGGGGAAGACAAGCCCTCCACCCAAGGTCACCTCCCACCATCTCCTACCCCCACCATGAATATGACGTCACATCATCATCCCCTCATGATCCTGAAGATCCTACCGCTGCCTACACCGAAACCGACTTCAAGTCTCTTGCTCAAACTTCAGTCTTCCTCTCTCAGGCCGACATATCATCTCTCAAGAACCAAACTTACTCCCAGAAAAGCCCCGCCTTCCACGCAATAGCGGGGTGTCTGTGGAGAGCAAGGACTAGAACCCTAATGAGCCCTCAGTCCACCACGAGGCTTCTCTTCCCTATCGACACCCGCTTTCGGTCCACCCCTTCCCTCCCTGAAGGCTACTACGGAAGCGCTGTCGTGTTCGCCTGCGCCATTGCCAAGGCAGGCGAACTAGTGGACAGCCCGTTACATTATGCTTCAAACTTGATATCACAAGTGAAGAAGGTCGTCACTGAAAATGAGTATAGAGCCTCAATGCTGGACTTCATCGAGATGAACAGGCGCAGAGAGTTAGTTGCGGATGGGGGGTTTGCGGTTTCGGATATGAGCAAATTGAGGTTTGTTGATTTGGATTTTGGGTGGGGAAAAGGTTTGTATGGTGGACCAGGAGGAGCTGGAACTGGGCTTGTTCCTGGGATGGTGACTTCAGTTATTGGGCACAAAAATGAGGAGGGTGTTGAAGGGGTTTTGGCTCTGGTTTCACTGCCTGCGGAGTATGTAGAGAAGTTTCGTAAGGAGGTAAGGAAAGAGATCGACTGTGGTAATTCTTTGCCAAACATATTTCTGCACTGTAGAGGATAAAGAAGAAGAAGAAACAGAATAAAAATAATTTATTGTTTGAGGTCAACCAATAAGCTCTCATAGCTCAGTTGGTTAGAGCACCCGTTTAGTAAGCGGGAGGTCTTGAGTTCAACTCTCAATGAGAGCACTTTATTTTGTTCAATTTGTTTGACTCTCAACGAGAGCACTTTATTTTGTTCTATTTTTTACTTAATAAAACGAAGTTGTACTTTAGAGCATTCTCTATCATTATATTTTGTTTTGTTTTATTTGTTACTCAAGCAAATTTGGTCACCATAGTATCAATTTCGTCAATTTTATTCGTGTAGTTTTTAATTTAGTCAATTTAGCTCCTCTCAACTTCATTTAATTTTGACCACATGCTCTCATGTAGAGGGTATTTTAATTCTTTCGAGCCAAATTCACCCAAATTTTAGCCCAGAGATGCAAATTTTATTTGTTACTCAAGCAAATAAAGTTGTCCCTTAGAGAACTCTCCTATATTTCATTTGTTTTTTCACTTGAGGAAACGAAGTTGTACTTTAGAGCATTCTCTATTGCTATATTTTATTTTATTTGTTACTTTTTCTTAATAAATTCATTAAGTAAGGGTCATTTTTAATTTTTTGAATTTTTCATCATTTTATATATATAGATGAATCAACATATTATTCTTTGTAAAATGGGTTGGTGTTGGGTTGAGCTGTAGGTGAGTTTGCGGGTTGAACCCAACCTAGCCCAACCCAATAAAGCTAGGCAACTCGAGCCTTACCTAAGTTAGCCTGAATTCATCATAGGTTGGGTTCGGTTCATTTGTTTTGAACTCAACTGAACCCGAACCCAAATTCACTACAAAACAAGGAAAGAAATAGTCACATTTTTTTAAGTAAATTAATTTATTTTGGTGACATGATATGGGTGGTCAACTAGTTTACAAAATTAGTCACTATTACGAACTCAACTCAATCCCTTACCTTTCTTCTTTCTCACTTTCTAATCCAACTTCTTTCACCATTCTATCTTCTCCTTCTTCTCCCTTTAATCTTGGAATTATCAATCCTTGGTATGTTGTTAGTTCATCTTGCCTTTCTTTGTTTCTCTGTAATCTTATATTCCTAACTCAAATTTTTAGATCTGAACCGCATCTCCCCTTAGAAAGGTAAAGGTTTTGTTTTTTGAAGTTTTCATGTGGGTTTAATTTCAGGAATGGTTTTGGGTTTTATTTCTATGTGGGTTTGATTTATGAGACTCAATTGGAAAACTTACATCTCTCAATCTTCTATTGAAATCCTTTTCAGATCAGGATTTTTTCTATGCGAAGCAAATTTAACATCTACTTTAACCCAACAATGAGGACATTTTAGTAATTAGTGCCACTCTTATCCTAATTCCATATGGTTTAGTACACAACTTCAATAAGAATCCGGAATCTAAATCTCCTCAATCCTTATGATTTAGCAAACAACTTCAATAGGAATCCGGAATCTAATTCTCCTTAATCCAACTCCTCCTCAATTCAATTCATCCTCAATTTAATTCCTCCTAATCAAATTACGGATTAGTAAACATACCATAAAGGCAAAAAGTCATTTTTGGTCCATATAGTGTACCACTTTTACCACTTTGGTCCTTGTAGTTTCAATTTGATCAATTTTGTCATTGTAGTTTCAATTCTGAGCAATTCAAGGACAATCCCTAATTTTTTTGTTATATCACTCTAATATGGAGGGGTATTTTGGTCCAACTCACAACCCCTCCACAACCACCCCCACAAAAACCCAGCAGCCCCTACCCAACCACCTTCTCTCATCCCGCCTCCCTCCTCCCCTTCCCCACCCAACCTCCTCCTCCTCCTCCTCCTCCTCCTCCTCCTAACTCAACCCACTCCATATCTTATAGCCACGACCGAACCACCCCACAATCACCTTATCCCCTCCCTCCACAACCACATTTTCCCTTCACTATATATATATATATATATATATCTCTCTCTCTCTCTCTCTCTCTCTAATCATAACTAACCATCATCATCGTCATTGTTAGATGGAGCAACAGAAATTTCTGTCGAAAGAAATAATAACTCAAATAACTCAAATTATGCAATTGCCTTACAATTTGGTTGGAAGTTGTCTCCACTAGTTTGTATTTACTTGTAAGATGTAACCTCTGCTTTTGAAATTTGTACGCAGAAAAGTCAACACGTGTGAACTAGTAGTACTATGTGCATGTGATGGATGATGAGTTAGATTTCATTATTCTCCACCAACACCAACACCAACACCGACAAAGCAGATATAGAGAGGTTCATTACTAAGTAGTTGTGGAGGGGATGCAAGATTGGGCCGAAATGCCCCTCCATATTAAAGTAATTTGACAAAAAATTGGGGATTGTTCTTGAATTGCTCGGAATTGAAACTACAGGGACAAAATTGATCAAATTGAAACGACATTGACCAAAGTAGTAAAAGTGGCAAACTACAGGAACCAAAAATAACTTTTTGCTTGTATTAAACTCATGAGAAGACTCGAACCCATGATACGACCTTTCATGTGAGAATAATTATTCCAAATCATTATAGTGGTCCTTTGCCAATTTTATTTATTATAATAGCAACCAATGGGGACGCATTGAACTCTCCACAGGCCCCACTCCCCACAACCAAACCGACACTTTTATTTTATATAATTGAGAAGTGAAAGGTGCTTCTAATTTGTATGGCCAGAGTGGCTCTTTGATGTCTGGCTACAGATAAACTTCCCTATCGTTTGATTTTGAAAAAAAAAAGATATGTGAAACGTGCTTCTAATTTTAATTAAATAAGTTGGCACAGAACTCAGATTATTTATACACACAATTCTTGGCTGAAAGTAGAAAGAAAGCAATTTCTTGAGCAATAATCAAAGTTCAACTTCTATTTGTGTGTTCACCCTTGTCTCTCTTTTTAATCCATGGCTAGAGTCTCCAAAGTCAAAGTTCTTGAGCAATGCCAAGTCTCTCCCCCACCAAACTCCTGCTCACCTGATATTTCACAAACCTCTCTCCCTCTGACCTTCCTTGACATACCATGGCTCTTCTTCTCTCCAAGCCTACCTCTTTTCTTCTATGAATTCCCATTTCCCACTTGTCATTTCACTTCCACCGTCCTCCCAAACCTCAAGCACTCTCTCTCCCTCACTCTCCAACACTTTTACCCTTTCGCCGGAACCCTAGTGGCCCGGCCCAAACCCGGCATTCCCGAGCTCATCTACACCCAAGGTGACTCGGTTTCGGTGACCGTTGTCGAGTCAGATGGAGACTTTGTATATCTTTCAAGCAATTTCCTAAGAGAAGTGGAGGAATTTTACACACTTGTGCCTGAACTAGCATCAAGTAGTAGTTTTGCACCTATTAGTAATGCTACACAAGCAGCCAAACTTCCTTTGTTAAGTGTTCAAATTACAGTGTTCCCAAATTGTGGGATTTGCATTGGACTTGCATATCATCATGTTGTTGCTGATGGGAGGACCTTCAACAATTTCATCAAGGCTTGGGCCTCATTCTCTAGGCTTGGAGATTCATCGTCAAAAGTAGACGTACGATCAAAGCCCTCTTATGATCGTACGGCTATTGTTGATCCATATGGGTTGGAGGCTATTTTCTTGAAGGAGTGGTGGAAGCGAATTTCTTCACAAGGCTTGGTTCTTCTTGGTCCTAGATATAATAAAAGACATTCAATGAACGTGGTTAGGGCCACTTTTTTGGTGGACTTGGCCCAAATGGAGGGCATCAAGAACTGGATTATTACTTTATGCAACAAGGGACATGAGCCACATCCGGTACATTTATCGCCATATGTCCTAACATGTGCATTTGTGTGGGTTTGCTTGGTCAAAAGCCAAGAAAATTATCTTAATCACAACATTTGGTGTGGTGAAGATCCAAACTTTTTTGGGTTCATTGCGGGCGGGTTAACCCGTATGGGTCATCCAGTACCGCCTACATATGTCGGTAATTGCGTCGGGTTTGGCCGGTCGATGGCGGTGAGGAAGGACTTGTTGGGGGAAAATGGAATTGTTGTTGCGGCAAGGGCAATTGGAAACACTATTAAGAAGCTAGACAAGGCAATTTTGGGAGGGGCAGAGAGGTGGGTATTAGAGTGGGAGGTGATGTTCAGGTCGGAGCTTCATGTTATGGTTTTCGGGTCACCTAAGGTGGATCTTTATGAGACAAATTTTGGATGGGGAAGGCCCAAAAAGATAGAGGATATTGGAATTGATGGTGCGAAAGCTATTTCACTCACTGAGAGTAGAGACATATTGGGTGGGATTGAGGTTGGCTTGGTCCTACCAAAGCCTCAAATGGAGGCTTTTACAACTTTTCTCATTGAGGGACTCGATGCTTTTTCTTGACTTCATCTTTGTATTGTAGGCGTGTGTATATAATTATTGAGACTCTTTTCTTTTTTTTTTGCCCTTTTGATTTGTCAGTTTATGGTTTGAGTGGTGATTTTCCCACTCCAATTTTGTCCACTTACACTTCATTTTATAACTGAAAAAGGAATGTAAGTGGTCAAAATGGGAGTGGGGAAATCATTACCCTATGGTTATTGGGGCGTGAGTGAACTGTTAAAATGGGGCCAATGAATTTATATTTTCAATGAAGAATTTATTTTTACATTAGTGCCCCCATTTTTTTTAACTGTCATCACATTACACATGCATTTTATGTGTCATCTATTTGATAAAAGTGCTATTTTTGAGAGGGAAGGGGGTTTGAAATCGAATCTAGTGCCTCGAATGCAGAAGTAAATGCTCTTAATCACTTGTTATCTATATAATAGAATAAATGAAACATCATCGCATGATTTGAAAGAAAATTCTAGTCACTCCAATTCCCCCCATTAGGCCCATAGTACCACCGACCTCACCTGCAAGGTCTTATTACTTCTCAGCTAAGAAGAACAATGATTTATGCAGAAGGCAATTGTGGGAAGAAAATAAGGTAAGTTGGTGAACCAACGGCTTTCGAAATTAAAAATCAAAGCAAATTCTAGCCGTTAGTTTTCTGCTTTTGTGACAACACAACGTGGCCAGCCCATAAATCCAGCTCTTGACCCATGTTCTCTCTCCACTCTTTGGGGAAGCAAGCAATCAGCCCAACTCTCTTATTTATTTGTTCTCTCAAGCTAAAGCTAAAAGCTTTTCTTTTCTTCATTAAAATTAAATCTTTGATTTGAAATGGCACATTTGAGCAGTAGTGTGGTGAAGATGAAGGCCTTGGTCTTTGCATTTGCCGTGGTGCCTTTCTTTGCGGCTGTATCTTCGGCCCAAGATTTTGATGTGATACCATATTATAAATACAGACAAGTATTGAAGGTTCTGAAACAAATTATAGTTTTGGGTGAATTTGTAAGCACTGCTTAATAAAACTAACACAGTCCCTCCAGTTGGGTGATTGTGAGCCATCCGGGTGATTAAATGATTTAGATTTGATAAACGAAGGACAAACAAACAAACATTCAGACACAAATCAAACACCACAGTTTTACGTGGTTCACTCATAATTGAGCTACGTCCACGAGGTTGCTAGGGTTTTTCACTAATTAAATAAGAAGATTACAAGTACAACAGCACTCAAGTCTGTTCCAATCTGGTTCGGAATAGGAAACAAAACAATATAAAACAAAAAAATAAATTAAAAAACACGAAATCAGAACAGAGGAACGTTGCTCGACACTGCAGCACAAGATACCACACTTGGGATACTGAAGCTCTCTCAACTGCTGAAGTGCCCAACAAGACTTGAGCACACTTCGAACCACTCTTCCGGCACTGCAATTTTCCAGTACTCTTACAAGGTCCCTGTTCCACAAAAGTTATTATCAACTTAATAGAACTAGAATGAAGTTTATGCAAGTGTAGGATATAACCAAGCACAAAAAGTGATAATGCACGCAAACCAGACACAAGGATATAATATGTGAAACAAAAATCACATGCACATCATATAGAATGGAACATTATCTATCTGTTTGTGTATATAAGCCTAAATGTAGTAGCTCAAGGGTCGAGTCAATCTTATGATCAAAACCCAGGTGCATTAACAGGGAACATACATTTGAATGATGGCTATTGGCTTTCTTCACTCCATCTGTTTCTTCTTCTTTCCACTGCATATGTATGAAAGTAACTAGATCGAAAGTAAACCAATGTTAGTACCATATGAACAATTTTGTTGAGAATTGAATAATTGAAAAATATTTGTTTGATCCGTGGAAATATATAGCAATTACATATGATGAAGTAGTTACCTATTATTCTTTTGCTAGTTCTTCAGAAGCCATAACGCCATCTAAGCTTAAAGAACACTTGGTCATGTTCGTTTTAGTATTTTATTTATGCTCATGAATATGGTTCAAGTGAACTTCAATTCTCCTCACCGTTCAAGGGAACTTCATTTCTCACACGGGACCTGAAAAGACGAGGAAGAAGGGAGAGTTAGCTGGGAATTGATTTCTTTAGAAAAGGACAAAGAAACAGAGATGTACAAACCCCGAAAAATCTGCCCTCTTTGTTTTTGCTTTTCTGTATAAAGGAATAGTATCCAATTTCGAACTGGCTTAAAACGGTGGGGCGGAGCACTACTCTCTCCACCCAGGCATCTCGCTACACTGCATGTTCAAAAACCAATGAAAACTCTCATTTATGCATTCAAAGTATAAACCAGCACAGGAAATGAAAATGCATGCAAAGAAGACAGAAGGATATGATGGGGTAAATGAGAATCAAAGAAACAAACAACACAATTAACTTCATTGGAACAACAAGTCGGTATATATGCTAGCAGAGGGCAGCATGATAGAAGTATCAATGTTTTAAATAACGCGCCCAAGTAATAGGTGCGCTTTGTGGCGGGCCTCTTGGCGAGGTGGTTTTCTAGTGTTTTCTCCAGCACCATAGTGGCTATTGTATAATTTCTCAAAGTAATCCCCAAGTACAAAAACAAAAACAAAAATTCAAGATTTTCCAAAAAACAAAAACAAAAACAAAAATTACTAGCACCCAAGTAATTGGGCTAATTCTTCATCAGCTTTGTGAAGAAGCAACATGACTGCTCTTCAATCTTGCAGAAATGGCATTGGCTTGGTAAAAACTGAGAAGTTTCTCGGACGGTGAGGTTAACACCAATTAATGTTACTTCTCTCTATTGTAGTTGCTGCCCAGATGTCATTATCTCATTCGTCCGTACTACCACACGGCAACACGTGGTACTACGGTGTTATTGTATAAATTCTCCAGAAGTGGAGAGGAAGACATTGGGTCCTTCAATTTAATAAAGAGAGTGGGTGTCTCGAAGCAACTGTTGGAAAAAAGCCTTCTTTTTAATAATAGATCTAGAGTACAAAGAACATATCTATAAACTATGTTATTTTTATGTTTTATATATATGAGTATTTAATATAGAAATTTAGTGAAATACCCATTCCTAGACATAAAACTATAAATATACCCTACACCATTCAATATATATAAACACACCAAAAAAAAACCCAAAACTGACAGCTGTTACCTTTTTTAATTTAATTAGATAAATGAAATACCTTTATTACCCATTTAGTATTAAATTAGTTTATTTGAAAAATTTTGGGCGCTCTCTCTCTCATCTCTCTCTGTTCGCTCTCGTCTCTCTGCGTTCGCTCTCGTCTCTCTCCAGCGATCTTGGTGCTCCGGCCATAGCCAGCCGTGAGACCGGTCAGAAAAGGACCGGCCAGGGCCGACGATCAAGTCTGGGCTAAAGCCCAGCCACATCAGCCACTCACGACGCCGCTGCGAGCTCGGAAAGGTCTGTGGATTTCGAGTTTTTTGACGTCGTTTCCGGCGACTTCGGCGGTTGTTTCCGTCAATCGAGGTATGAAACTTCATCTACTTTTCGTGCTCTAGCTGTTTATGTATGTGGTTATGATAGATTTTGGAGTTTTGGAAATTAATCAATACACCCTAGATTTTGGTGTTTATGTATGTGCAATTGTAGATCCAATTCTTCTTGATTTTATATGTTTATTTTTGTTATTGCCGATTTGGAGGCAAGCTATTGGATTTTATGATTTCGTTCTAATTTTTATTTAGATATTCGTTTGAGTTTTAAATTGTGATTTTAGTTTCTTTTTGTTTATAATTTGGATTGATTTCATATTCGGTTTGGTTGTGGATTTGTTGTTTGAGCTGTGGTTAGAAATTTGTGATATTCGATTTGGTTTTCATATTAATTGAGGTATGCTTTTTCAGTTGAATCTGAGTATATTCGTGTTTTTTTCTGTTTTTCACTGTAAAGTTCCAGTATAGGGTAGTAACACTGCTTGTTTGCTATGAAATCCTATTTCTAATGCATGTCTACCACTGTAAAGTTCCAGTATAGGGTAATAACACTGCTTGTTTGCTATGAAATCCTATTTCTAATGCATATCTACCACTGTAAAGTTCCAGTATAGGGTAATAACACTGTTTTTTTGCTATGAAATCCTATTTCTAATGCATATCTACCACTGTAAAGTTCCAGTATAGGGTAATAACACTGCTTGTTTGCTATGAAATCCTATTTACTGGTAATAACACTGCTTGTTTGCTATGAAATCCTATTTCTAATGCATATCTACCACTGTAAAGTTCCAGTATAGGGTAATAACACTGTTTTTTTTGCTATGAAATCCTATTTCTAATGCATATCTACCACTGTAAAGTTCTAGTATAGGGTAATAACACTGCTTGTTTGCTATGAAATCCTATTTCTAATGCATATCTACCACTGTAAAGTTCTAGTATAGGGTAATAACACTGCTTGTTTGCTATGAAATCGTATTTGTAATGCATATCTACCACTGTGAAGTTCCAGTATAGGGTAATAACACTGCTTTTTTGCTATAAAATCGTATTTGTAATGCACGTCTACCACTGTTAAGTTCCAGTCTAGGGTAATAACACTGCTTGTTTGCTATGAAATCCTATTTCTAATGCACGTCTACTAGTGTTATTACCACATACTGGAACTATACAGTGGTAGACATGCATTACAAATAGGATTTCAGAGGAAACAAGCAGTATTAATACCCTATACTGGAACTTTACAGTGCTAGACATGCATCAGAAATAGGATTTCAGAGGAAACAAGCAGTGTTATTACCCTATACTGGAACTTTACAGCCATTAATCAGAAATTTCAGTAAACTAGCGACTAAAATAATGATAGTAAATGTCTGAAATTTCAGTATAGGTTTGGTTTGTAAATGTCTTACCTTTGAATCGTTTTCTTGTTGAAATTATTCTCTAAAATTTTGTCTTGGTTTTGTAGGTGAGGTCAGTGTGGTGTTTGTTTTTGAAAGTATATCAAGCTTGGTTGTGGTTATGGAGTTTCGGTTTCGAGAGATGAAGAAGACGCTTTGATGAAGACGATGACTGAAGGGACGTTTGGCAAAGATGGTTAATTGAAGTTGCTGGAAGTTACGGTTTTGTTTTCCATTTTTTTGGACAAAAGTTACGGTTTTCTAGATGGTTAAAATGTTTGGGCTTGTTTATAAATTTGGGTTGGGTTGATTTTGGGTGTCTTTTGAGTTTTTTTTCTATTGGGCTTATAAGTGGCAGCCTTGTAATATATAGAAACTTCAATACCAATTTGTTATTTAATAAATGGATTTTGGGTGTGTTTATAAAGTGTTTTCCATATGGGGTTTTTTTATAATTTCAACACCCATTTTGGGTATATTAGTGAAGCTCCCTATTTAATAAGTAACAAATAACAAATAAAAAATAAATATTATACCATTTGTTTGTAAGTATCATGCTATTTTTTCACTATAATATGTATTTTCATATACTTTTCATTACGCTTTGCAGTAATATGAGGTTGCGGATCCAAAAGATGAATAATGACATAATACCAGCCATCATGACATAATATAAACTGCTTTCACAATTTCAAAAGCCATAAGGAAATTTGAGAGTTAGAATTACCTAAATTCATCACATGTACAACTGAGAGTCACTTGTATGATCAAAGCCAGGATGCCTAATCAGTTTTTTCTTTTAATCACTGCATATCCATGAAAGAAAATTAGGAAACAAAACCGAATGTTATTATCATGTCAACATACCAACAACAAAACAATGTTAGGATCAAGGGCTCATCATCTAGTACATACATACCACTTTGTTGGTGACCTGCTGTTGCACAATCACAATCAAGCCATAAGAGCTTTTAGTGGGGACCCAATCTCCACTGACCCAACCCTTAATAGTATTCATGATCGTCTGAAAAAGAAGAAAATGAACAAGCTGAGGTTGGTTGCCATTTGAATGAGAGTGTGAATACAAAAGAAAGAAATTAGTTAGAAAAACGCACCAGGTTATGGATAAGTGCTAATGTCTGGGATGTGAGCAATCTTGGACCAGTCCTCACCTGTTTCTTTCTGGCATCTTTGCTTTAAGATGGGGCAATCCTCAATTATCAACCTTTTTAATGAGGTGAGGCAACGAAGCCCTTCTGGAAGTGATGCCAAATTAGGACAATCCCATATCCAAAGCAACTGAAGTGATTTGAGGTTGCCGATCCCTTCTGGTAGAGATGCCAATTTAGGACATTTTGAAATATGCAGTCTCTGTAAGGAGATGAGGCGACCCATCCCTTGATCTGGAAGTGATACCAACTTAGGACAAAGTCTAATTAAGAGGTGCTGGAGTAACGTGAGGTTGCCGATCCCTTCTGGTAGTGATGCCAATTTAGGACAAATTGAAATATGCAATCTCTGTAAGGAGATGAGGCGACCCATCCCTTGATCTGGTAGTGATACCAAATTAGGACAACCCATAATTAGGAGGTCCTGGAGTAATGTGAGGTTGCCGATCCCTTCTGGTAGTGATGCCAATTTAGGACAATCTGAAATATACAGTCTCTGTAAGGAGATGAGGCGACCCATCCCTTGATCTGGTAGTGATACCAAATTAGGGCAATCTTCAATTTCAAGCCCCTGGAGTAATGTGAGGTTGCCAATCCCTTCTTCTTGCACATATTCTATATCCTCAACTCTCCTAATATACATAGATTTTAATTTGGAGGAGGGAACAAAGGAGGAGAGAAGGACCTTCGAGTTGCTGCTCTCTAACTCCAGTTTATCAAGATTTGTGCACAGCGGCATGGAAGTTAGGTTAGGACAATTCAATATATCTAAAGTAGAAAGACAAGGAAATGAAGAAGCTGAAGCTGAAACTGTTTCATTCCTCCACCATCCCTTCAGATTAGGGCAATCACTTAGATAAATACTCTTTAAAGAGGGAAAGAAGGTCGTCGATGGAGAAGCAGCTGACATCATCATCATCTCATCACTGGCAAAGTCTTTAACCATGTCTTCTAATATGTGCTCCAAATTCCTTAACCCGGAAAGATTAAGACTCCTAAGAAAAGGTAAATGATCCAACGGTGGAAGATGTTGGCATCTATCACAGTGAGACAATCCGAGATTAACAATATTTGTGAGAGAATGAAACCAACTCGCAAACCTCGCACCCATATAGTACTCCAGGGTTAACTGTTTTAGACTTGAATGGGGCCGCAGCACTTCCATTGACTTAATAATTACATCACTATCCTCCTCAACTGCATCACTATTTTCTCTTTTGATGCGCATCCAATGTAAAGTCAACGAACAAAGATGTCGTTTCTCCTTCAAAACTACACCATCATAATTCAATTTTGACACCATATCTTTCTTGTACCTCAAATTTTTGATATGCAACTCTCCTCTTAAATCCTTCAGCTTCCCCAACTCACTGAGTGCTGCACTGCCCCTCAACATGGATTTGTTTTCACTCAAAACAAACATACTCAAAGTACGAAGACGAGTCAATTCACCCAATCCACGAGGAATCCAAGCCAAATTATAACATCTTTCCAAAATGAGATGCCTCAAGTTGAACAATTTCTTGATATCTCTAGGCAGTTCTACAAGAGTGTTACATCTTGAGAGATCTAGTGTTTCCAAATTTTGAAGTTTGACTATCCAATTTGGCAGTTCCACAAGAGAGGAACACCGTGTAAGATCAAGATATCTTAAATGTTTCATTTTCCTAAGACATTTTGGCAATTTTGTAATTCCCAATCCATTCAAACTCAACATACGCAATGACTTAAAATTTGAAGCAATTGTAGCACAAAATGACTTATGGAATGAACTCTTACACCAATCTTGGCTTAGGAAAATAAAAGTCCTTAGCTTATTTGATTCCAGCAAGAATGTTGGTATTTTCCTTTTCGATGAATGAACATCAAAATTGAAAGATACATGAAGAAGACGTTTTGCATCAAAATCAGTCTGATTGAGATCTATTATTCTGCTTCCCGCCCCTGCCACTTTAACAGCAAGTTCATTCATGAGATCATGCATTTTACAGCTTTTTATTATACCAAGCTCATCCTTTTCTTCTTCTTGGAAAAAAGATCTCCAAACTAGTTCGTTATAATATTCATAACCAACATCTTCCAAGCACTCATTAGGATTTGAAGACTTAACGAACCCTTGTGCCACCCACAGCTTAATTAATTTCTCTAGGGGAATCTTATAATCAGGCGGGAACAAACTACAATAAGCAAAACAATGTTTCAAATGTAATGGGAGAACATCATAACTCAGCTGAAGTGTTGGTAAAATATCATTTTCTTCTTGCCTTATTGTCGAAAGCTTGTTATTCTTGAAAGCCGACCACTCAGTTTCTGGATCTCTAGTGTACAACATCCGTCCTATGGTCCTTAGAGCAAGAGGAACCCCCTTACATTTTGTTGCAATCTCCTCCCCAATCGCCTTAATGGTTGAACTTGTGGGCTCTTTTCCATCTTGAAATGCCATTTTCGTAAATAAAGACCAAGACTGTTCTTCATTCAATCCCTTTAACTTATATGGTTTAGATGTGTCTGTTATCTTTGCAACTGTTTCACTACGAGTAGTTATTAGTATTTTACTACCTCTTGCACCACCCATCAACAAGTCTTTCAAGGCAAGCCATTTTTCACGATTATCATTCCACACATCGTCTAACACAAGGAGGTATCTCTTCCCATAGATCTTCTTCCTAAGCTCATTTTGCAACTGATCCATGTCAAGGTTATCATCTGCTTTTTGGATTTTCTTAACTAGTATATCCAACTGAAATGAATTGGAGACACACGTCCATATTTTGGGCTCAAAATGCTTCTGAACCTCCTCATCTTTGAAGACGAGTTGGGCAAGTGCAGTTTTTGCTAAAATATGAATATGGGTTTGAATATGTTAGGTTCTTATTTTTATTCTTCTCCATAAGGAGGTATATATAAGAGTTTACATGAGTACTTTACAAGGAATTAGATCCAGTAAAGGATTAGGAAAGTATCTCCTAATTATACAATGATTTGACAACTACATAAAATAGGAAAGTAAATCCCTTAATTAACAAAGGAAATAAATCTATAAAATAGGAAAGTAAATCCCTTAATTAATCAAGGAAATAAATCTCCTTGATTAATTAGGAGACTCACTTCAACACTCCTCCTCAAGTTGGTGCATATACGTCACAAATGCCCAACTTGGTAAGTGAGTCATGAAATTCGTAACACCCAAGTCGATAATCCATGCAATTCAGGCAGAGTCTCTGGCGACCAGCCGTTTGCTTCGGGCGACCGGTCGTTTTGAGTCTGCAATAAGAGGGAGAATCGTAGGGATTCCTGACATCATAGCGAAAGTAAGATGTGATATGAGAATGTGAGGGATTTTGATTTGAGGAATTTGATTTGAGGAATTTGATGTATGAATTTGATGTAGGAATTGGATTTGAGAGGTATGTGTATAAGATTTGAGGAATTTGATATGATATGATATGATATGATATGATTTGATTTGATTTGATATGATTTGATTTGATTTGATTTGATTTGAGTATAAGAAATTTGAGATAAGGCATTTGAGGACTTTAGATTTGAGGGATTTGGATTTGGGAGAATTTGGAAACGATATCCATGGCAGCGGAATGATTGAAGAATAAGATAAAAAAAAGATGTGTTTATGGTTTCGGAATAAGAGTATATGAGGATTCGGGTATGAAGATCTGAATCTGAAACTGGAAATACGAGGAATATGATATGAGGAATGTGATTTTAGGTACGAGGAATACGATATGAGGAATGTAAAGAACACAGAAACCCTGTGAACACGGTTAAGAACACAGAAACCCTGTGAATTCAGTTAAAGGACACAGAAACCCTGTGAACGCGGCTAAAGGACACAGAAACCCTGTGAACGCGGCTAAATGACACAGAAACCCTGTGAACACGGCTTAAGAACATAGAAACTTCTCTTCAATTCTCTTCTCCCCCTGAAGAGAAGGGTATGTCAGAATCAAGAAAGAGGCAAAATCTCCATGATAAGAGACACAGATCCTTTTTCACTCCCCCTCCCCCCTTGGAAGAGGAGGGGAGGAGAAATTTGAGATTTGAATATGAGAAATTTGAATATGGATATGAATATGTTAGGTTCTTATTTTTATTCTTCTCCATAAGGAGGTATATATAAGAGTTTACATGAGTACTTTACAAGGAATTAGATCCAGTAAAGGATTAGGAAAGTATCTCCTAATTATACAATGATTTGACAACTACATAAAATAGGAAAGTAAATCCCTTAATTAACAAAGGAAATAAATCTATAAAATAGGAAAGTAAATCCCTTAATTAATCAAGGAAATAAATCTCCTTGATTAATTAGGAGACTCACTTCAACAGTTTTTCCCATTCCTCCAAATCCAACAATGGAAATGGTGGACACATTCTCTGTATTCTCTGTAGAGATGGGATCCAAATCCAACAAAAGTTGAATAATTACTCTTTTATCTTCATCTCTCCCTATTATATTATCCTCGCGGACAAATGAGTGGGTGAGCCTCTCTCTTATTACAAATCGTGCATCTTCGTGGTTCACTTGTAATTGACCAAATGTTATATTTGAGGCAATCTCATGAAGTCTCTTGTTAAGATCTTTTATCTTATGACCGATTTTCTGCCCAAAAACAAGATGATTTGAGCTAGAGAAGAAGATGCGTACCTGCTTTGACACTTTATTATTTCCAGGCACCTTTTGTCTCCACTGAGCTTCAGTATAAAACTCATCGAGCATGTCATCAGCTTCATAAACTGCATCTTCTACGCTTTGGAGCCACTCTTTGACTGCTTCATTGTTGGCTTGCTTTTGCTCAGCATCAAGAAGAACAGCTCAGAGTTTGGAAACTACAAGCTTAAGCTTTTGGAGCTCATCGTTGATACGCCAAACCAATCCAATGTTTTCAAAAGCACGGGAGCCTAACCTTTCAATGATCCTTTGTGCAATGTTGAAGAGGAGTCCTTCTGCCATTGGAGAAAGGAAAAGAGTATTCTTGACGAAAGTTGTGGTTTGTGATAAGAGTTATTTGGTGTGGAACAGTAAGGGAGCAAGATTATTAATAATTGGACAAAGGAAAGAGAAAACATCCAGCAAATCACGTGGGAAAGCTTTGAATATTTGGTGTGGAACAGCAAGTGGAGCAAGAGTATTTATGAGCTTCCTTTACTCTCTCTCATAGGGAGAGAGAGAGAGAGAGAGAGAGAGAGAGAGAATGGTCTATTGACCAAAAAAAAAAAAAAAAGAATGGTCTGAAACAGGCGGCAGGAACACGATAGTCTGAACGCGTTTACGTTTATTTATGAAAAGAAAGCTATGTCTGTGTGTTTGTGTTGAGTTGAGTTGAGTGTATATTGGGACAATTTTATGAGCTTAAATTAAGAAGCTTCTGATTTATTTATAGACATGTCTTAGAGCATGTCTAGCAGCAGGGGTTGGGGGGGGCTGGGGGCGAGCTGGACCAAAAATAGGTTTCCAGCAACAAAATCCAGCTCGGGCAGAAGGTGGGACCCAGCGAACTGGGCTGGCCCGAGGGCAAGTCGAGCCCCAGGTCCAAAACGCGGGCAAGCTGATGTCATCGCTGACGTCAGCCCTGCATTGCTCCAACGGTAAAGGGCCACGTGTCGTCGTCTGGGCGCTCCGATTGTTATTTTCTCTCCAATCCAACGGCTGTCAATATTTTTGCAATAAAAATATGAAAAAAATTCCGAATTTTTTTTAAAAAATTACCAAAAAATACTGGAATTTTTTTTCTATAAATACTTACCAATACTCTTCACTTTCAACACCAAATCCTCATACATTTTCTTCTACTTCTACTATCATTCACTTTTTACTCAACATTTCATTCACTTTCTAGTTTTATTTTTCCATTTAATCTTTATGGCTTCTTCTATCAACGGTGTTGGGGCATGGAGCACCATGGAAGATGTTTTGTTGTGTGAGTGTTGGGTCCAAATTTCTCATTGTCCCGTCACGGGCAATGAGATAAAATTCTCGGGTTTGTGGAAAAAAATTCATTCCGAATTTTGTGGAAGCTTTAGTTCGAACCGTACAGAAATGGCATTGTCTAGTAGGTGGAAAATTCTCAATAAAGAGTTGGGGAAATAGAGAGATGCCTTGACAAAAGCGATGGACAACCGTAGAAGCGGGGAAAATCTTACCGATGAGGTAAATTATTTGTAATTTTTGTTTTATTAATTTTAATGTCCTAATATTTTTTTATAAATATTTTTTTCATTGTCAATATTTTGTTAATATTTCATAAATACCCAATATTGTGTTAATAGTTGTTGCATTGCCAATATTTTTTAATGTTTCTTGCATTGCCAATATTTTTTAATCTTTATTGCATTGCCAATATTTTTTAATGTTTCTTGTATTTCCAATATTTTTTTATAATTAGATTGTGCAAGCACAAATGTGGTTTGGTGCTACTGGGCAAGGAAAAAAATCTTTTACCCATCATGAATGTTGGGAGGTAGTCAAAAATTGCAAACGTTTCAGAATTATTCACACGGGTCCGAACGTTGTGTTGAACGAGACGCCACTCTATAATTCAACGCAATCGGATTCGCCTCTCGATTCCCCGATGAGCGAAGACTCACCCATCCAAAAGGAGCCAAGGCCTATTGGGAGAAAGGCGGCGAAGGCGAAGAGAGTGAGTAATTCTACTAGTAATTCATCTAAATTTTTGGAGGAAATTGCAAGACAAAGCGCCGAGAGACTTGAAATTGAGAAGAAAAACCAAGAAGATGAGAAGATATTTCAAGCGGAATGTCTAAAAGAAAGGGAGTACATACGCAATCAAAACATTGTGAAGCAGGATCGGGAAACCATGGCCATAGATACAAGCCATATGTCCCCTGAAACAAAACAATTTTGGAAGCTAGAACGAAGGGATGTTATGAAACGAAGACTTTTTCGTGATGATGGACCTAGCAACACGGATTGGTTAAATGATCAAAACAATTAAGTTAGTTTGCTTGCTTTTTATTTTCATTGTATTTTAATGTTTTATTTTGAAAATTAGTTGTAATTCATGTATTTTATTTTCATTGTATTTTGATGTATTATTTTGAAAATTAGTTGTAATTCATGCATTCAATAAAATACATTTTTATTAAAAACATTCCATACATAAAAAAACAAACCACATCCAAAGCATTAAAAATAAACAAACCACAACCAAAGCCTTAAACTAAAAAAACATAACAAAAAATAAAACAAAAACATAATAAATAAAACAAACTTGTTCACTTCACTTCATTAACCGTCATTGCCTTTCACCGCCCATAAATGCTCGATCAAGTCAACTTGACGTCGTTCATGTATATACGTCGATTGGATCTCCGTATATCGATCAATCATACGGGTCATTATATCACCGTCCCTAATCAACGGTTCATTCTGCACTGGTTCTCCATTGGGATCCATGGGTTTTTCATAAATTTGTGTCAAGGCCGTGTTCATTGGATCCGGTTCGTACATGTCTTCAGATGAATAATCATACTCATCCTCCACAATCATGTTATGGAGGATGATGCATGTCATCATTATGCTCTTCAGCACCTCCTCATCAAACATACGTGCCGCATCCCTAATAATAGCCCATCGGGGTTGGAGGATACCAAAGCACCTCTCCACATCTTTTATGTACCCCTCTTGATATGTAGCAAAAAATTTGTGCTTCTGGGATCGGGGATGCGGAATTGACTTGACAAATGTGGTCCACCTCGAGTAGATGCCATCAGCTAGATAATACCCATTTTGGTAGACGGTATTGTTGATTTGATAGGTGATATTTGGGGCTTCACCTCTCAAAACATCATTGAACACCGGGGATTGACCTAGGACGTTCAAGTCATTTTGAGATCCGGAAACTCCGAAGAAAGCATGCCAAACTCACGTATCAAAACCGGCAATGGCTTCAAGGATGATGCTTTTTTGGCCTTTCCGATTCCCATAATCGCCTTGCCAAGCGGTTGGGCAATTCTTCCACTGCCAGTGCATGCAGTCGATGCTACCAATTATTCCTGGAAATCCTCTCTCTTCTGCTTTTTGTAGAAGCCGTTGCAGGTCCCTGAGCGTAGGTTTGCGGAGGTAGTCCCTGGTGTACAGAGTTTTGACTACATCACAAAATCTCACCAAGGTCTCCAAAATAGTGGACTTCCCCATCCGGGCAATCTCATCCACTTGATCAGCAGATGAGCCATACGCCAACATTCGGATAACAGCTGTGAACTTTTGCTCGAGAAGCAGTCCCAAATTTCCAGCAACATTTCTCTTTTGAACAAAATATTCATCATAATTGCAAATATCATGCATGACTTTATTGAACAAATGGGGTGCATTATATATCTCCTTCGAAAATCAACATCAGAGTACAGAGAAGTTGGGATAAAATAATCTTCCATAAGATTCTTCCCTCGATAATGTCTATGTCTGTCCACATTCGGTTTACGACCTTGTCGTGAACCACCGCGGCTCTGGTTTTCTTCATCATGCATAGTCACTACTGTGACAATTTGCATATCCAATTCTGCCTGCGCCCTTTTGCCTGCAGCTCGTCTACACCTTCTTTCTCTAAATTCTTGGATTTGCCTCTCCAAGACCTCATTCATGTCTGCCATTGGAGTATGAATTCTAAAATATGAGAAATGAAAATGAAGAGAAGATATGGTGTGAGAGGTATGAGCTGAGGCTCTGGTTTTATAGAAAAATTTTGGCTGATAAGGATGACACATGGCGCAATTTTAGAGGGTGAAAATCTTATCTGAAATTTGAAATTCAGATGAAATTTATATGAAATTTGAAATTCAAATGAAATTTCATTGAAATTTGAATTTTGAAATGTATCTGAAATTTGAAATTTGAAACCGAAAATCTTATCCGAAAATTTTATCCGATTATGAGATATGAATAGTATTGACACGTAGGAACCCAAAAATCTTATCCAAAAATATTGTCCAAATTAATTATTTAAGTAAAAAAATTTGTGAAAAAAACAAAAAAAATGAATAGTATTTGCCCTTGACTAGGGCAACTACTGGAAACGTAAATTGCTTTTTGCAAGAGCAGTCACTATTCATGTGAATAGTGGCTGCCCTAAGTCCCCCCCCTTGCCCTGGCTAAGGGCAACTGGTGGAATTGCTCTTAGTGGGATGTGAACTAATAAATAATAATATTCTGTCCCTAACTTTGGGTTTCTTTCTTTTTCTTTATAAACTTTTTTCTTGGAGGAATCTGATATACCATTACTGTTTTAGATAAAAATAGCAACCAATGATCATATACAATGTCATGGCAATTCCAATAGATGCCAGCTATCTACTTTCATATTAATCTCTTTTTTTATATATTAAATTACTAATACTATACAATATCAAGTAATGTAATGGTTTTCATATCAATTATTATCTTCTATAGGCTTGCCAATTAATTTTTTTTTTTCTAAGCATTTCAATTTTTAAATCACTTGTTTCTTTTTGGCATCTTTGCTCTAAGATGGGACATCTACAAATCTCCAAACTTTTTAATGAGGCGAGGCAACGAAGCCCTTCTAGGAGTGATGCCAAATTAGGGCATTCGAATATCGAAAGCACCTGAAGTGATTTGAGGTTGCTCATCCCTTCTGGTAGTAAGGTCAAATTGGGGAAGTGTCCAATTTTAAGATTGGAAAGTGATTTGAGGTTGCCTTTGGGGGGCTTTTGCCCAATCTTGGCTCAAGGCTGGACATGCTCTAATACAAACGCGAAAAATGGGAATATGAGCTCCATATCCGGTGCACACAACCACAAAAATAGTCATTAACAAGTACAGAAGAGCTGTACAACTCCTTGTCTGGAGACACAGGCAATCCATCAATAATTCCCATATTGAGATTTCACCTCGGAAGACCTGTACAACTCAACTCTTTCCAGCACAAATTAGTCCCAACTGAAAATAAAGGGCATCGCTACTACTGTTTCAATCCAAGACATAACAATTAGTTTTCAACACAAAACTAACTAAAGCAAATGATGGAAGGACACTTCGTTGAACTAAGACTTTTTGCTTTTTAAAACCAAAACTAAAGCAATGGAATAAATATAATTGCAATAAGTTAATAAAAAATAATATGTAATTAACTATCACAATTTTACAAACAATCACACCAATTTATGAAAGATTGTGATAGAATTTTAATTTTTTTAAGGCTCAAATTCATTTTTGGAATACTAAAATAATTTTTTAATAATTGAAACTATGTTTAAAATATATTCGGAAATTAAAAATAATTTTAAAGTCCAAAAATTATTTAAGATAAGTAATATTTATTAAGTAATTTAAGAAATTAATTAAAATATTTAAATAGTCATTCTTTCATTAAATAAAGAATAATTAATATAATTAAATGAGGATTATATATTATTTAATTAAACTAAACAAACTAATTCTGTATAATAAAAAAAATAAAAAACAAAGTGAACAACATAATTTAAAATAATTAATTACTATTTATTAAGTAAGACTAAAATTATTGTTTTGCAAATGCTGAATAGACAAACAAAAGATAAGCTAGATACGATTTCAGCCGATTAAGGAGGAGCCAATTTCTACTTTTTTTTTTTTTTTATACAAGTGCTTCATTCTCCTCATCGAGCTTTTTCTCCTGTCAGAAGGCCAGTCAGGAGGATCCAAACTAAAAAATACAACTGAGATTAAGAGAACCATAATAGATGATAGCATTCCACATAATAAAAAATAGGGCTTGTCCAATATAGGTCCCTACAATTTCTATTTCCTAGACATATACCCATCATTCTATAAATCTATGTGTAAAACCCAATTTCAAACTTAAATGACCAGTAGGATATAAGAGGTCATAGTATTCCTATGTTTTTACATTCTTGCCATTAGATTTCATATTTTATTTATAATTTATTCCAAGCATTTCATTGACTGCCATAATTGTAATTAAAACTCCCTATTAATAGCATATCAATCACCCCATTTCTTTTGGTTGCCATTCCCTCTAACATATCGCCCTCTAAAATTGTAAATAAAAAAAATGTAAATTACATATCCAATAATGTACATATGAAAAATATAAATATAAATATATACGTATAAAAATATAGGTATATTATTTACCAAAAAAATAAACAAAAATAGGTCAGTTACTTTGTAATTGAAATTTTCGTACATTTTTCATAAATTAAAAATAGGTACACAATAATTTATAGAAAATAGGTACGTTGTATAATTGAAATTTATGCACATTTTTTATAAATTAAAAATAGGTACATTATTTAGAAGAAAAAAATAATTTCATTATACTAGGTAAATTGTTTTACTAGGTATACATTATTAGAGAAAAAAAAATAGGTACATTATTTAGAAAAAAAAAATAGATACAAAATTTAGCGAAAAAATAGGTTCATTATACTAGGTACATTATTAGAGAAAAAAAAAAAGGTACGTTATTTGGAGAGAAAAAATAGGTTCATTTAAAAAAAAAATGTTTTCATAAAAAAAACAATAAAAAGATGATCAAATTATTTTTTACAAAACAATTAATAGGTGCTTTATTTAGAGAAAAAAAAATAGGTACATTATTTAGAGGAAAAATAGGTTCATTAAAAAAAAATGTTTTTCAAAAAACAAACAATAAATAGATTATCAAATTATTTTTCAACATAATTAGAATGTACACTATTATTCATAAAACTATAATAAAATAGAATACTAGTCGTATAATTCATAAAAGGAAAACAACATTAATTCCTAAATTTAATATTGAATTTAAATTACTAATACGTTAAATAGATTACTAGTCGTAATTCATAAAAGGAAAACAACATTAATTAAAGAATAGAATACTAGTCGTAAAATGGATTACTAATACTTTAATGTGGAATTGAATATTTAATTTCAAATAAGTTTCTAAATTAATTCATACATCCATTACAACTATTTGGAAATCTTTCCAAATTCAACGTGTGTCATTAGTTACACCCCCCCATAACACATTAACTTATAAATAAGGGTAGTTTTGGAATCTAAAGAATACAATAAATCAGATTTTAAGTTATATTAGGTAACTTGCTTAGTTGGATCCTAGTCATCGGGTATTATTTGAAAAAATTGGGTATTTTAAATAGAAAACTAAAGGAAAGGGTTCTAGGTGATTTAAAATGAATTTTATGGGTCTAAGCTCAATTTACTATAAAAAATATAAAAAGTTTTTAGAAGTGCACACTACATGGATATATTATTATATACCTCTTCACTCCTTCAAAGCCAACCGTTCCCTAGATGATGTATCTTGTTTCATCACAGATTTGGTTGACTCGTTAATTAGGCCCATGATAAGAAGATAGTTCAACTCACTTTCAATTCAGGGCAGTTTCAATTTCCAATTAAAATGGTAATTACCCTACCCATCATAACAGGACGGGCACTCTATGTTCAATATAAAATTTCTCTGAATAAATTATTATTCATCCCAGCTACATGATGTTGTAACAAATTAGCCAAAAACCATTAAAACATAGCTCCAAACATTGCACGGTTCATGAACCATGGTCATCTAATACGTTATTGCAGTGTAAACAGAAACACAGAGATACAGAAAACTAGACAAGGAGCATGCATGTGTGCTACATATAAAAAGCACAAAGATTTTTCTTACATTTCATGCAACTCTTTGTTGCAAAGCCTCCAACGAAGCATTCTCACTCAAAGTCGCATACCTGAATAGAAGACACCAACCTTGTATTAGCATTACATGCAACTCAACAAAAATGTGTGCATATACATATATGGCATGCCTGAAAGAAACATAAACGGCATGCACTATAACTATGACTTAGTTCCAAAAATACATGCATTATCAAAGCCGCTACACATACTACGCATATGTCCAGGTTATAAGAAATCAAACTTGATGAACTTGTCAATGGATTACCAATACACAGGAATTTACCTTTACACACTTAATCACATCCACAACAGCAGGGTTGAAATCCAAAGATTTCATGGCGTCTCCCACTTCTTCAATCTTCCTTTTCTGAATATGCTTATCTATAATTTGTTGTAACTGAAATAGAAATAAGCATATATGATTTGAGTCATTATTTAAGAAGTAGCAAAGTGATTACAGACGGTAAAGGCATCTGAAAATCTGATAACAAGTACAAAGGCATATACCCTGTTAACTAAGACCTCCTCTCTTTTCTCTTGCCAGTTTGGGCCCGTGCAAGGAACCAACTTCTCTTTCTGCAAAGGAAGTTTGAATTGAGTAATTAATTAAGCAATGTGATAACAGTAAAAGGCAATATAAAGATAGAAAAACATGAAGCATGCATATATACACATATATAGGCAGAATCTTTAGTTCCTTTCTTTTACCTCCTCAACCCTAGGGGGAAGCCAAGGGATAAAATCATGACTATAAAATTTCGAAGCACCGACCTCAACAGCAAGGTGTGAACATTTTGGGTCTGTCCTTATGACGATCTCAGCTGAGCACTGGGTACAATTGAAACAAAATCTGAATGTGTGATCCTTCCAAACCTCCCAAAACTCCTGTAAATGATACAACAATTAGTAAGTAACCCAACCCAACTTACTGTGTATCGCATGAAATTTAAACCTCAAGAAATAGAAAACACCAAAGCTCTCAAAAACTGCATCCACCATCAACAAAAATAAACAAACCCTAGAACTAGGATTAAGAGAAAGTAAAACGGAGATGAACTGGGCAATTAAAGATTGAAAACCCAAACAAGATTAAGATTAAAACCCAAGTAAGTACCTCGCTGAGGGTTTCTTCTTTGCGGGAATTGAACTTGGTGCCTTTGGCCATGACAGTGCTACAACAGGTGCAGCGAATGCTCGAGGGAAGCATCATCACAACATTCTCAATCTGCAGGTTCTTACGCTAGGCCGCCATCACAAATTTTATATAATCTCTCCAAATCGAATGGGTATGTATGATGTATTCAATATGAGGAGAAGGGAAGAGGTAATTGACGTTACAGCAGAGTTTGTATTTGGGCGGGGGAGAGAAAAATACTTTATTTTAGGATTGGGTTGAGAGGAAGAATGTATAAGATATAAGAGACGATAGATCTAGGGTTTGGGGATGAGACTGATTCTATCGAATGACGATTGAAATATAGAATGGTAGACAGTTAATTACCAGTCCGCCCTTGAGATTTAGCTCAATTATAAATAAGTCTTTTATTAAAGAGAGAGAAAGTAGAGGGGTTTAGGATCACTTAACAAAATTTTTAATGGCCAAGCTAACGATTCAAGCACATTGCAACAAATTTTCAACATTAGGGTACCTCATTGTTAAAATTAAAAATATAGGGACAACACATGCCTTATCGGTACAACTACAGGGCACCAAACTGAAACTAACCCTTTACTATATTATCCTCATGGGAGATGTGTCAATCCTTTTTTCCTATATTACAGAAAAAATTTCAAGTAAGAATTTGAGACTTGGGAACATATGTCGATTCTAGAAGAGAGTATGAACAAAAAGAAATCCAAAAATTACCATGTTATATAATTTTCAAACGAAGACAATTTGAGCAATCAAATTTTTGGTTGAATGAAAACCCATCATGCAACAATAAAGATAGTAGTAGCTTCAAGCTGTTTCAGATAATTTTCTAATCTTACCCTCCATCAAATAGAACCTGTCCTTTGTTATCCATCACCATGAATACCAAATTGATTGTGTGTGTGAATGAAAACAATTATTATGTTTAAATATGAAAAATCGCATAGCATACAAACCTGAGGTGATTCAATTAGAGAACTTGCATCTTCCCTTTGGCATGGGTGGCGTCAATTAGGCAGACAACAATGCAATATCTATTATCATAAAAATAATGCCACTAGGTTTGCAGCTGAAGAGAAGCTATCAATTTAAATTACCACCTTAAAAATAAATAAATAAATAGTTGACAAACCGATTGAACTTAAAATTTGATGCTTCTTAAAAAAACCTACCATTTGAAGCCCCTCCCTTTCAAGCATTAACATTGATTGAACATGAAACTGAACTGCAATAATACTGCGTTTCGTCAATCATCAGCTTCTCTATCCAATCGGGAACCTGAGCCAAAATTTTGAAATAGATGATAGATCTTCAGAATTTACACTTCATGGCATGAAGATCATTCAGCTTGAAATTTCTTTTTATCGCTGGTAGTTCAATAACTAGGTCTGGATACCAGACAATGAAGATGTATCAAACCATGTGTGTTAAATCTGCAACTATAGTGCTAAGTCATGAGTAGTAAGGTGTATGTGGGTGTGGGTGTGTGCGTGTTTAATCTGCAACTGTACTTCTAATTCATGGATTTTAAAAGTCAGGATACAAATACATTAACCTGTATCAAATTAAAAATTATATATGCATACTTGTATGCATGCTCATGGATTTGTTTAGTATGAGAAACTAATACGATTACAACTCAAGTACAATGGATTAAGCAGAGTGCTGTTGGCACACACCAAAAAGCTAAGATCATGGTCAAGAGTTCAAATACTATGACTGACTGAAACTATCCCAATACCATTGATCCTGATACGGCCTAAAGACAGGAAAAAGATAAGACAAAACTTAGGTATGCCCTCAATTTGATCTAAGAGGGAGATTATGTGATGCAACATAACCGACCTGTACCATAGCTGATGCAGTTGTTTATTACGTGCACTAAGATGGTTCTTGGCTTCAGCCAAATCAACCTTTAAGACACCAATACTTTCAGTAGATTCGCTGAACAACGACAAGATCTGGAAGGATTTGAATAGAGTGAGATAGTAGTATGCAAGAGTTAACTCTTGTTTCCGACAATCCCCACTTCTTCAAAAAGAAAAAACTAAAACGCAGATCCATCAATTTTTCAAATAAAAACATTCTTAACATTTTTGTTTTTTGGTTTTTTTTGTATGAAAACGTATGATGTATTAAGCACCTAAAAGATTCAGTTTTTTCTATCACCATGGATGTTGAAAAAATAGGAAATTAAAGAAAGACTACCGAAAAAACGAACAAATGCATTATATATTTTGATCAAGAAAACTATAAGAAACATGAGAATAATTTTGAATTGCTTTGTTGAAGCCACTGTGATAGTTATGCACAACTTCATCCACGACCTCCTCAACAACATCACTTTGCTCCTTCAAAAACTGGACTTCACCTTCACGATCTTTGGACATAAAAAATATGGACAACATGAGGTAATGAATCAAAACAAGCAGCAGCCCAGCTCTCATCTATTTTTGCAATCTCTTCCCTCATATGCTGAAATTACCATAATCTATATATTCTACATATATAAAGCAAAAGGCAAAGAATGGTGAAACATTCAAAATACTAGAAATTGTCCTTGGTTAATGCAAACATTAATAATTGAAATTATTAATTAAATGAGGATAATATGGTAAATTCACACTTTTTCATATTTTAAAAAAATTAAAATTAAAAGAAAAATTAGATAATGGATCCTATTTTTATGGAACACAACTACCCATTATCTTTTTTAATTCTAAAATAAATTTTTAATTTTTTTAAAAAAGCCTCTCGCATGCACGGAAGCGCGTGCGGAGAGGCTAGTATAACATAAAGAAAAATGAGAAAGTAACATCAAGAAGGTATGCACAACATGGCATACATGCTAACGTATAATCACTGTAATTAATTATATTATTACATATGTTGGTCCATGCTTCTAGCTTTAGATGCATAAATGTATTACTGTAAATTCTTCATATGCTCTTACCTCACAAGGTTATTGGTATAATTTCAATAAATTGACATTATGCAGAGCGCCATACATGAAAATATAGAAACTTCCAGCTCTTTTTTCTTTTCTCACTACTACAAAATAGTTAAACCACGACACAAAATAGACGATGGTGCTATAAGATTTACATTCACTCAAGAAAGTAGGTTTGGCTGAATGATCCATCAGTGTGATGGAGAGTTGTATTTATAAACAAATTACAAGAGCTCAGTTACATAGATAAGATAGGAATCCTTCTTGATAAGGCAATCATTGTATCAGAATTTGAAATACAAATAGAACATACTTTCAAACTTTCAAACATACAAACAATATCATGAGTTTGAATTCAAATATAAGGATAGCCTCTGACTAACATCCCCCCGCAAGCTTACAACACGAGACACAACTGGAAGCTTGGACACCAACAATTTGAAATGAGCCGAGGACAAGCCTTTGGTAAACAAGTCAGCCAACTGGTCCAGAGAACAAATGAAATTAACAGCAAGCTCACCTCGAATGACCTTTTCCCTAACATAATGATAGTTCACCTCAAGATGTTTGGTTCGAGAGTGAAACACGAGATTGAAAGCAAGAGCAATCGAGGAAATGTTATAGCACCAAATAGTGGATCTAGATAAGGGCAACTGCAAATCACGAAACAACGAGCGAAGCCATGACAATTCGGCTGCAGTTTACGCCAGTTGACGATACCCAGCCTTTGTGCTTGATCAGGATACTATTTTCTACTTTTTAGAGCTCCATGACACCAAATTGGTACCAACATAAACACAATATCCACGGGTTGAGTGTTAAGAATCCGAATCACCGGCATAGTCCTCATTCGAGAAAGCACTAACTTGCAAACTGCCTAGCTTGTAAACAATACCATAATCATAAGAGGATTTAAGATAACGCAGGATGCGCTTGACTGCTAGCCAATGAGGAGACCTTGGAGAATGCATAAATTGGCAAACTTGGTTTACAGCATAAGATAAATCTAGGCGAGTGATTGTTAGATACTGCAAGGCACCCACAATGCTTCTGTAGGTCTCAGGATCAGTATGCGGTTCACCAACATAAGCACTCAATTTTTGCCCACTGGAAATTGGTGTGGAAATTGGTGTAGAAATTGGCTTTGCATCCAAAAATTTAGTACGTTGAAGAAGATCAAGAGCGTACTTGGATTGTGTGAGATGCATTGATTCACCATCATAGGTAACTTCAATTCCCAAAAAATAGTGAATTTTGCCGAAATCCTTCATAGAGAAAAGAGTACTCAAATAACGAATGAGATGAGAAACTTGGACTAGATCATTGTTGGTGAGCAAATATCATCAACGTAAATAAGTAAAATTAAGTAGACACCTTGATGGTTGTAGACAAAAAGTGAATAATCGCACTTAGACTCTCGAAAGCCAAGTTATAAGAGATAATCAGAGAACTTAAACCAAGCCCGTGGTGTAACGTGTAGTATGAAAACCCATAACATTTGCATCACTAAAGCTATGCCACTATGAGTAAATTGCATTCTGGTGTAACGTGTAGTACGAAAACGCATAACATCAAAGCTTAAAAACAACCACACTCGAACGCCATGGAATTATTTCGCCGTGACTCTAATCCTCACTGGATATCACTTTATATTTTTCTCAATAAATCCTAAGCTTACACTCAAATGTCACATATGCGTATGAAGTTATGTAATGGAAATCAAATATTAACACATATGCTTAGCATGAAAAACAACAATTTTTGAAAATTATCTCTCATGAAAAGAATTGAATACTAAGAACTAGAGTACATACCTCATCTCCAAGCAAAATTTCCAAAAGATCAGTTAAGTCTTTTACTTCGGTTGTAATGAAAGGCTAGGCTTGAGGTAAGAAAGAAAGGAAATGAATAACTAAAACTTAGGACATACCAAAACATTATTCATGATCACATACACGGCCAACTCCTTTTGAACATTTTGTAACACTCAGTGTCCAAGAATTGTGCATAGTTCCTACTCCATTTGGAGTGATTTTAAACTTTTATTCTTTTGAACTGCAAAATACTTTTTTCTGGGTTTTTTTTTCAGCATTTTGATCTTTCTTGTGCTTTTGCAGTCTTTGCGGAAAAGGAACTTGAGGCACATATATTTGCTCCTTGGAAGGGGCAGCTGTTGTAGGTTCTTTCGTAGGCTCAATAGCTGATTCAAGGACGTCTCTAACATTCATTGTCGTAGGGATAGGGTGCGTCTGAAGTGTAGTGATGACCCCCACATCTATGACAATTCTCAGTACTCGGCCATGAAGGAGGAGGTATAGAGGCTAAAGGAGGTCGGCTTCTTCTGCGAGGTGGACTACCTGAGATGGGTGTCCAACGTAGTCATGGTAAAGACAACCCCCGAGAAGTGGAGAATGTGCGTCGACTTCACGAACCTCAATAAAGCTTGCCCTAAAGACAGTTTCCCGCTTCCCCGGATCGACCAACTCGTCGACGCCACCGCCGGATTCGCACTCCTCAGTTTCTTAGACGCCTACTCCGGATACAATCAAATCTGCACGGATCTTGCCGATGTCGAGGACACCACCTTCATCACCGCCACTTACCAACACCCAGTCGCAAAAAACCAGTGATCTTTCCACGACTTCTGCGAACTGGGGTTATTCTACAGCAACTTCCCCTGCAATGCTTGCAGATAGAAGAACCCAGCTTGCACCGCCACTTCCCAACACTCAGTCGCAAAAAACCAATGATCTTTCCATGACTTCTGCGAACTGGGGTTATTCTCCAACAACTTCCGCTGCAATGCTTGCAGATAGAAGAACCCAGCTTGCTTTGGGCTCTTCCTTAAACCATAGCAACACCACAGGATGTTTTGCTAGCCTCGATCCCATGGTGCCTCTTCCACAGCACGAACATACACAATATAGTCCTCAGGAGATTCGGGTTCATCTAGTGAGGGGCGATGCCGAGGAAGGCCATCCATCTCTGCACGAACGGATGCAGCGGCAGGCGCATACCATTCTTAAACATCTCCCAGTAGAGCGTCACCCACCCCCTTGGCGGTCGGCTCGGTCGGTCATCCGGTTGCAGCAGCGCGAAGACCACATCCCTCGACACCTTATACTCTCGCCTAATCCTCTCCAGTAGCTCATGGGTCATACGTGTCGGCACTGTATCCGCCAACCACTCCCCCTCTTCGTAAAAGTACAGGTGCATGGGCAAACCCGGCCTGTATGAGCACGACGCCCTTCCCACGCTTCGTGGCATACTCACTCTCACAGGCACCCCATCCAGATCTACCCGAGCACTGTCCTGGTCCTCGGCCTCATCCCCTGCATCAACTTCAACCTTGGCATCTCCAACCTCAGCATCAGGATCACCTCTACATTTTCATCCCCTTCTCGCTCTTCTGACGAGCTCGTTACCTCAACCACTGAAGGCTTTTCCACAACCCCTATTGCCACCACTGGCCTGTCACCCAACCGATGCCAGGCCTCATCCAACGCCCCGAAATTTATACTACCCCTACTAGACTCAATCTCATCTGTCCCCCCCAGACACCATCACCATAGCAAACAAAAACAACAAAACAAGTCAAGAGAAAACCCTCACTTGGCTCGAATGCGAATTCCCTTCGCCCAGCTCACGCCTCACTAACTCCTTAGCAGGCACCACCTCAAACCTCCAATAGCAAACTCACAGAGCTCACACATGCGCAGTTCAAAAAAAACTCTCAAACCAGGCGAAAATGACAACCATTCGCACCTCATGACTTATATATACCCCAGCCTGCGCTCCCAACATCGTCCAATCAATCCCGCTACCACCTTCGGATCACGACACGCGGCAGTAACGCCTTATATCTCCCAATTGACGCGACCCCAAACGTCCCACCCGCTCTGATTCCCTGGACTCTTCATCATGACCCCTGTAATAAATACCACACACTTCCCAGCGCGTTTGACACGTGTCCACACCGTTTCGCACGCCCGAGGCAAGTTAATCCTTCCCTAGGGAGTTGGGGGACTCACCCGACTCACTGAGCACTCGGCCATGACAAATCGACCCGACAAGCGCTGGGCACCTAGACGGGCAGACAACTCCCCACCCAAGGGAACTTGCCCAGAGAGTTGTGGGACTTGTTGACGCTCGGTACATACCGAGCCGAGCTGCCCAATTAAAAGCACGAGGATTTTTCTTACATTTCTTGCAGCTCTTTGTTGCAAAGCCTCCAATGAAGCATTCTCACTCAAAGTCGCATACCTGAATGGAAGACACCAACCTTGTATTAGCATTACATGCAACTCAACAAAAATGTGTGTATATGCATATATGGCATGCCTGAAGGAAACATAAATGGCATGCACTATGACTATGACTTAGTTCCAAAAATACATGCATTCTCAAAGCCGCTACGCATACTACGCATATGTCCAAGTTACAAGAAATCAAACTCGATGAACTTGTCAATGGATTACCAATACATAGGAATTTACCTTCACACACTTAATCACGTCCACAGCAGCAGGGTTGAAATCCAAAGATTTCATGGCGTCTCCCACTTCTTCAATCTTCCTTTTTTGAATATGCTTATCTACACATATATATGTAGAATCTTTAGTTCCTTTCTTTTACCTCATCAACCCTAGGGGGAAGCCAAGGGATAAAATCATGAATATAAAATTTCGAAGCACCGGCCTCAACAGCAAGGTGTGAACATTTTGGGTGTCCTTATGACGATTTCGGCTTAGCACTGGGTACAATTGAAACAAAATTTGAATGTGTGATCCTTCCAAACCTCCCAAAACTCCTGTAAACGATACAACAATTAGTAAGTAACCCAACCCAACTTACTGTGTATCGCATGAAATGTAAACCTCAAGAAATAGAAAACACCAAAGCTCTCAAAAACTAGAGTCTGTATCCACCATCAACAAAAATAAACAAGCCCTAGAACTAGGATTAAGAGAAAGCAAAACGAGAGATGAATTGGGCAATTAAAGATTGAAAACCCAAACAAGATTAAGATTAAAACCCAAGTAAGTACCTCGCCGAGGGTTTCTTCTTTGCGGGAATTGAACTTGGTGCATTTGGCCATGACAATGCTACAACAGGTGCAGCGAATGCTCGAGGGAAGCATCATCACAACATTCTCAATCTGCGAGTTCTTACGCTGGGCCGCCATCACAAATTTTATATAATCTCTCCAAATCGAATGGGTATGTATGATGTATTCAATATGAGGAGAAGGGAAGAGGTAATTGACATTGCAGCAGAGTTTGTATTTGGGTTGGGGAGAGAAAAATACTTTATTTTAGGATTGGGTTGAGAGGAAGAATGTATAAGATATAAGAGACAATAGATCTAGGGTTTGGGGATGTTTGCGCTAAAACTAGATGGGTAGTAAGTAGGCCAACTTAAAGATGAGGTGGATGCTGAAGGTGAGGGCCCTCAGTATGTAAGAGCATTCGGTAAGTAAATGGACATGCATACATAAGACAAATGTACGTGGTTCACCCGAATAATGGGCTACATCCACAGAGAAGTATGTTCTCATTACGATAATGTGTGTATACATTGCACATAGGGTTAGACCCAAGGGGAAGAAAAAGAATGCCGAAGGCTGAAGGTAGGAAGGCTGAAGGCTGAAGGCTGAAGGCTGAAGGCTGAAGGCTGAAGGCTGAGGATCTGGCTGAAGGCCAATGATCCGTGGGCTTGTAAATGGGCTCATGGGTAAACCCATGGGGCCCCAGTAGCCTGCCCAACTCCTCTTTTATTTCTCCTCCCCCTTTCTTGAAGGAGAGGGGTCTTCTTTTATAAGTGAGGAAGAGTCCCCTCCTCTTGTGTTTTGTTGATGTGGGACTCTCTTCCCTTTGGCTTGGGAGTGTTTGGGAGTGCTTGGCCAGATATTGTACAAACAGGGGATGAGACTGATTCTGTCGAATGGGCGATTGAAATATAGAATGGTAAACAGTTAATTACCAGTCCGCCCTTGAGATTTAGCTCAATTATAAATAAGTCTTTTATTAAAGAGAGAGAAAGTAGAGGGGTTTAGGATCACTGAACAGAATTTTTAACGGCCAAGCTAACGATTCAAACACATTGCAACAAATTTTCAACGTTAGGGTACCTCATTGTTAAAATTAAAAATATAGGGACAACACATGCCTTATCGGTACAACTACAGGACACCAAACTGTAATTAACCCTTTACTATATTATCCTCTTGGGAGATATGTCAATCCTTTTTTACTATATTATAGAAAAAATGTCAAGTAAGAATTTGAGACTTGGGAACATATGTTGATTCTAGAAGAGAGTATGAACAAAAAGAAATCCACAAATTACCATGTTATATAATTTTCAAACGAAGACAATTTGATCAATCAAATTTTTGGTTGAACGAAAACCCATCACACAACAATAAAGACAGTAGCTCAAGTTGTTTCAGATAATTTTCTAATCTTACCCTCCATCATTAGAACCTATCCTATATGATCCATCACCATGAGTACCAAATTGATTGTCTCCTTTTAACAACGTGGTTCTTCGAGACAGGGACTGCGAATTACTCATTAAAAAGACAATAGTTGTTGTGGTTAGTTCCTCATCATCCATTTCATGCAAGCTCAAAGTAGCTGAGACGCATAAAATAATCAGCACAAGGACAAGGACAACATATATGAGAAATACCTTTCAATGGTATAGAACATAATTTCTTTTTTCTTTTTTTACAAATCTAGCAAATTAATCAATCACCAATTTCCTTAAGAAGAAGAAAAAAAGTTCTCCCATAGTCAGAGTTCTGTCTCAAAATGACAGAAGTTTGTGTAAAATTATGAGTCAATTAGACAGTAAGATTGTAATTCTAGGTTTGGTTTACTTTTCACTTGAGAAAATAAATGACACATAAGGTTTTAATATTCTTCTTTGTTTTTTGTTATGCGAAGAAGAGAAAGAGAAAATATAATTATGGCAACCAATGTTCATATAGATCAACTTTCTTTTCAAATCTCATCAATTTAGAAGAGAGAGTTTGATAGGAAAACTTAGAGTTATTTCTCCACCTTTTCTCTTCTTTTCTTGTTCATTTCCATTTAATAAGTAAACCACGAAAAGGTAAAAGAACTTAATTAGTTTCTATTCTTTTTCTTTTTCCTTTTCTCTATTGGTTAACCAAAATTACGTATATGCTAAACTCGAAAAACTTAAAAAGTAGCATGTAATAGCAACAAACAGAAAATGTTTCCTCTTTTTTTCCATAAAACTACTATTTCTAAAGTGATGCTAAGGTATAAGAAAGTGCCTCACAAGAAAGGAACTCTACATACCTATATTCACCCTCCTTGTAAAGATGAGCATGCAAATCCTCTAGCACTTTATAAAACAGAACTCCTCGCAACTTTGTCGACTCAAAGCGAGAACATCTTGAAGGGCACCAACTTGGGCCAATCAATTATAATCACCAACTCATATAGACAAATAAAATGGTATCTTTTAAATATTTCCTCTCAATCAATTATAATTATAGGATAATGACTGTTGGCAAAGAACCAAGAAGTGCAGGAATTGATACTTCACTTGGGTAATATGATAAATGGGCTCCAAGGCTGTCACGCATTGCTCAAGGACCATAAGGAAGTGACAAAGGAGCGTGACCAGGCTTTTCCGGAGGCTCACTTACTAAGAGACTAATTAAGGAAGAAGCATGAAAAGAATGCTCATGAAGTGTTTAGGCTGAGGGCTTTTCTACATGAGGGTCACAAGGTCATCAAGCACCTGAAAGACGAGAAAAAAGGTGGTCTTATTGTTGTTGCTGCATAAAATTGCAGGTCACATAAGGAGAAGGATGCACTACTAAGGATGGTAGACTTGTAGTCCAAAGAAATGCTACAACAGTTGGATGAGGTAGAGGTCCGAAAGGAATAAGACAAAATGGATGAGATTGCCAAACAAGCATTCTTTGAGCACTTATTAGGACAAATGAGTAAGAAAGCTTGTGGTGTGACAATTGTGGAACCGAGGGCAGAAGACCAGAGTTCAAGACTTCTTAAGGTCATTGTTGAGGTGCAGGGACCAAATCCAATTATACATGTGGTGGAGGCTGAAGGTTGAACGCCTTCTGAAGCGGAGGATGAAGCAAAGGGAGTTCAAACTCTACTTTGTCTAGTCTCTTGGAAGGAGACAAAAATGTTTAAGTGTGGTTTTGTGAGGATTGTACTTTTTAAGGTTGTTTTTATTTTCAATTAATGTTGGTTGTACATGTTTGAAAATGAAATGAAGTATGTTTTGTGTACTTATTGCCATCAGATGTTGTTATCTGGTTGGTTGGTGGTGATTATAACATCAAAAGAGAATGATTTTAATCGTGAGTTTTGACTAGATTTCAAAGTTGAAATTGGAATCAAGGGAGTCTCATACTGGTTGAAGTCAAGTGTGACTGAATTTGGAATGTTTGTGGAATCCGAACATGGTTGAATTTCATCCTTTTAAGGAGGATAGAATGTAATAACCTCAAATTTGAGATTTTGTTGTTATTAATATTCTGAAAAATCATACAAGGTTAACTAAATGTATGTGCAGTTTATGTAACACCCTGACCCTAGTTTTATTATCTATTTAATTATTTAATTAATTTAAATGTGAATTTCCAATTTTGCCCTCAGGATAGGGGTGAATTGGTCACTTTTTCATCCGGAAGGATTTTGGGGTAGTGAGTGGTATTTTTACGTAGATCGTACCGAGATGAGTCCGTACACACGTAGTGGGCTTGAGTTGGAGCTGTAACGAAAAAGATACGGTCAAAATAGACTTAGTGGCAAAATCGTAATTTTCTCAAAGTTTGTTTTTAAAATCAGAAATTTGCTCTCCCTCTCTCTCTCTCCCTCCCGTGCGACAGAACCCCCTCCCCCATTTTTTATTTTTTTTGAACAGCCGGTGGCTTCCAAGAGCCACCATCGACCGCCATTCTTGGCGGCATCGGTCCCAAAAGGACCGTCTCTCCTCCCCAATTCTACCCCACCCCGTCGCCGCCTCCACCGCTCAACCAGGTTGCCAAAAATTCAAGAAATCCAGCCGGTTTTTGACAGATTTTACGTAAATTTTCAGAAGCTCGTTTGGGTGATTCCGAAGGCCAAATCTTGCGATCTAGGTATGTTTTCTCATCCTCTCGAGGTGTTCTAGATGCTGGTTGTGATATTTAGAAGAAATTTATGCATTTTACGATAACCATCTGATCGTGCGATCGCGAGCGATCCGACCGTCTGATCTGAACCAAGCTTGCAAGACGTATTTTCTAAACCTTGTGGAACCCATAGGAATGTTCGGATCATAAAACTGAGGTTGTGGGCCCCGGGGGCCCGCTTGACCAAATTTGGAAAGTTTGACCCTCGGTTGACCGTGAGTCTTCCGAGGTATTTTCGCCCTTCGAAAAGTATTAGGATAACCTTGTAAACGAGTCTTGATTGTTATTTGAGTTTTGTTGACTATGTTGGGTTTTTGAGATGGTTTTATAATATCGTATGAATTCTTGGATTATTAGTTTGATAATTGAAGTTGTGGAATGGTCGAGTATGAGACACTGGATCGATGGGTTTTGAAAGCGGGTCTTGGGTCTCAGCTATGATTATTAGTATTTAAGTGGACATTTGTCTTTAAAAGTATTTAGTTTTTTTTAATATGGAATTTCTTGAGTAATGAGTTTAGATTGGAAATTGATTCGATATAGGATTTTCTTTAAAGGTTATTACTTATCATAAATTAATATTATTATGATTATAAATAAAGTATAACGTTTTAATGGTGGGGTACAGTATTTTATGGAATTTATGTGAAAAAAGTGTGATTTCTATTTAAATTGTTTTAAGATCTTTATGAAATTTATGCTCATGTGAATGATCGTTGGTTTAAAATAGCATTATTTCCATTGATTAAATTACCATGCAATCTACTATGGATTTATATGATCATGGAATGATTATATATATAAGTAGATCGCTAAATTGTGAATATTTCTATTATTTTGATATTTGAGATTGTAATTATTCGGAATACGGATTATATATGTTGAGAAATTGATATTTCATTCTTTGATGAAATAAATGGGCAAGAGATCAATATAGGATGGGGTACTCTATTGTTTGGATTTGTGAATATAGGATTACATTATGTTGAGTACCCTCCCTTGGTTGTTGTACCCACACGTGGCGTTGGAACTTCCGGCGTGTGGGCATATATGATTTTGTTGTTAGTATCACACGTGGCGTTGAATCTTCCGGCATGTGATAAAGTTTGTTTGCGCGCATAGAACTTAGTGATTGGTTTTGGCCACACGTGGCGTTGGAACTTCTGGCGTGTGGGCATATATGATTTTGTTGTTAGTATCACACGTGGCGTTGGAACTTCCGGCGTGTGATAAAGTTTGTTTGCGCGCGTAGAACTTAGTGATTGGTTTTGGCTACACGTGGCATTGGAACTTCCGGCGTGTGGGTATATATGATTTTGTTGTTAGTATCACACGTGGCGTTGGATCTTCCAGCCTGTGATAAAGTTTGTCTGCGCGTGTAGAACTTAGTGATTGATTTTGGCCACACGTGGCATTGGAACTTCAGGCATGTGGGCATACATAGTTATGTGGTTAGCTTATCACACGTGGCGTTGGATTATCCGGTGTGTGATAAAGCAGTTTGCGCACATAGAATATAGTTCGGTTGGGCCACATGTGGAGTTGGATTTTCCGGCGTGTGTGCTCATTGGAATAATGGTTACTTTACCACACATGGTGTTGGATTATCCAGCGTGTGGTAAAAGATCCGTGTATTTGGGTCACCGTTATTTTACCACACGTGGCGTTGGACCTTCCGGCGTGTAGTAAAATAACATGGAGAGGAATAAGGGACTATGATGGGTATGCGAAATTTAAAGAAAAAGGAAAGGGATAAATATAGAATTTACTATTTTGTATTGCTATAATTGATTTTATGTTATTTGAACCGGGATTTTTGTTGGAAGAACTACGTGTGACTTGATCCCTCAGTAAGGGTACGTAGGTAGCTTAAGGTCTCATCCAGATACAGCCGCAAGACAAACCATATTTTTTTGTGGACTTTCATTTGGTCATTGGAATCGAATCCGATTGGTTAGAGTCGTTAAGTTTGGTTTTGAATTCATCGTTGACTTGAAGCCCGAGCTTGTTTAGAGCAATCCTTATCCATTTCTACTTATGTTGAACCCTGTTTCGTTTTTGAAAGGAATTATGTAAGTTATACTCTGCTATCGCCCATACTAGGGTATGATAGTGAGGCCGGAAGCCTAGTATGTAAATTGTTTGAATCTTGCCGTTGCATGCTGCCAGTTGGTGTTTTAAATTGTGTTTTTTTAATAGGTTAGAAAGTTTAGGAAAAGTCAAATTTTCAGGGGAGACTCTACTGAAATTTCGGCAGAAAGTCTTGTTCTTTAGTAAGTGGGCTCAACATCAGTATGATGTCGGAAATACGGCGAGATTCATTCCGGATTCCGAGGAAAATTAGGGGCGGGTCTTGTCAGTGAGGGTGGGGGAGACAGAAATAAAAGGAGGGAAAGGAGAGGGAGGCGGAATGAGCAGGGAGAGTTGCATTTTTTTTTTCTCTTTCTTTTATTTCTTTTAGTTTTCTAATTTTATTTAGAAAATAAATGTTAAACTATTTTAAAAAATAATTGTTTTATTCAGATCCATGTGGCATTAACTCATTGGATATATGGCACGTCATCAATTTAATAGAAATTTTGACAAAACTTGTAAGGACTAAATTGATGCGTCCGGATTAACATAAAGGACCAGACCAATAATGTAAAATATAAAGGACCAAAGATGATAATTTAACAAACCTGAGGGACCATTTGTGATAAAAACCCTATTTTTTAGACGTTCCCTTTCTTTTTTTCTTTTTTTCGCCCGGAAGGGACGCCCTCTGCACTCCGTAACCGGCGTTCGTTTTCCAGATGCCCTTCTAGGGTTCTCAAAGCTCTTAATCTTTCAGAATTCTCTTGTTTCAGTTCATCTTACAAATACCCATATGACCAGGACCAGCAGAAAACGACGCCATGGTTACCCACCTCCTCCCCCCTCTTCTTCTTCAAACCCAAATCGCCATAAACACAAACCCACCAAGAAACTCCACTCTTCCCCAAACCCAATTCGGAAAAACCACAATTCTTCAACCCCAATTCAGAAAAACCACTTGTCCTCAACCCCAATCCCTTTGCCCCTAAACCCAGTTCCCCAAACCCCCATGCCTAAGCGCCCAACCTTTGCCTCATACCTTGACACACCCAATCTACCTCCCAAGATCAGACTCCTCTGTGAAATAGTGGCCAATACCCACACTCTTTCTGTTGAGGAACGCCTGGCAGAGACTGGTGTCAGAGTGACCCAAGAAGACGTTGAAGAGGTCCTCAAACTCTCTTACGCTTTTCCGGGTCCCGCCGTGAAGTTCTTTAGGTGGGCTGGTCACCATCTCAATGACTACCACAGCCCCTATGCGTGGAACTTGGTTGTTGATCTTCTGGGCAAGAATTGCTTCTTTGATGCGATGTGGGACGCCATAAAGTCCATGAGAAAAGAAAGGTTACTCTCTTTGGCCACTTTTGCTTCTGTTTTTAGTAGTTACGTAGTTGCCAATCGTGTCCAGGAGGCTTTTATGACTTTTGAGGTTATGAGCGAATATGGATGCCCTAGAGATATTGTGGCATTGAATTCCCTTTTGAGTGCAATTTGTAGAGATGGGAAGACTTCAGATGCCGTTGATTTTTTGCGTATTGCTAAGGATAAGATTAAGCCAGACCCTGATACGTATGCGATTTTGTTGGAGGGGTGGGAAAATGAAGGCAATGTAGCTTGTGCTAGGCAGGTTTTCTCTGAGATGGTGATTGAGATTGGTTGGGACCCGAGCAATGTGCCAGCTTATGATTCATTCTTGAATACTTTGCTTAAGGGGCCTGATGGGATCCGCGAAGCAGTGAAGTTCTTTGAGACCTTAAAAGATAGGAGGTGTTATCCGGGGGTCAAGTTTTTCAGGCTTGCTCTTGATGAGTGTGTCAAGAATAGCGATTCTCGGGGAGCTGAGGCTCTTTGGCAGGCAATGGTAGGGATAATTGGTTTCCAACCTGATACAAATATGTGTAATTTGATGATTTCTTTACATTGTCGTGAAGGAAATCCAGATTTAGCGAAGAGAATGTTGGATGATATGGTGTACAATGGGGCATTTCCGAATTCACAAACATATGACATGTTGTTTAAGTCGTTGATCAAGAATAGGAAGTTGAAGGAGGCATCAACTTTGTTTACTGAGATGGTTAAAAATGAGTGTGTTCCAGAGCATGCTAATTGTAATATGGCAGTAAGGACTTTCCTTGATTTGGGGGATCCTTATTTTGCTATAAAAGTTTGGAAGTGCATGCTAGAGAATTATCATTCGGGCTTGGAGGATACTGGGAATTTGTTGGTTGTAGGGCTCGGCGATCTGAATAGGGTCCCAGAAGCAGTTAAGTACGCAGAGGATATGATTGTAAGAGGAATCAAATTGGAATTTTCCACATTGTCAAAGCTGAAGCAGAACCTCGTCCAAGCAAGGAAGGAATACTTGTATGATGAACTTTTTAGAAAGTGGAAAGCTCAATAGGTAGGTTAGAAGTACTTAGAATTATACATCTTTTTGACAGTTAGCCTTGTGTATAACTTGCACATTTTGGTCGCTGTGAAAAAAAGTGAAACTGCATATTGTCATACAGCTGTATGGCTGCTTTGTAGTTGCATTTCTTTTCCTATTTTGTCTGTGTCAATTGATAGAAGTACTTTCAGATGCGTAGGTTTTTTTTATAATGAAAATATTAGTTCTTTTCTTCTGAATGTTGTTATCAGTTTAGCCTTCTAAATGTTATGTCTAGACTACTAATTCAGATGCAAAGACATTTTTATTATTCCTTCCTTGGTTAAAATATTTTGTACTATTTAACATCTAAACTATATCATGTCCTAGGTATAATGTGCGGAAAATGTTATGGATATATATGCCCTTTACAAACAGAAATCTCAAACCAACTTATTCAATTTCGAACTATGTGGAGTCTAATGGTATATTTGGATGACGAAAAAAAACTTGGAAATTGAAAAAAAAACTTAGAATTTCTTAAATGACATACTAATTTCATTTTTGGGATTCGTAAACAAAGAAATCTATAAATTCCATGTCTGCAAAAATTTGGAATTTGAGGGGCATAAATCCCAACTTTAAATTCTACCTAAATAGGTGTTATTATCCGTAAAATTCTTAGGCAGTGAGAGTTTTGAGAGAGGAAAAAAAAAAAAACTACAACACTAACCATTGCCACATTGCCACCTCTACTACCACTACCTTGCCATGGCCATCACCACCAGCTCCTCCTTCGCCCCCACCACTGCCACCCCTCACTGTCATCAGCACAACAATTACAACCACCAACACATCCATTGACCACCCCACCACCAGCACACTATTAATAAAACTACTAACATTCCCAACACCTCTCTTTAATGGAGGCATAAGGATCAACTTTAAATCCCATATTTAAATCTCATTATGCTTAATAGGCTAAGGCATCGTAAATGTCCTGATTTGTTGTGTTGTTGGATTTTGTCACATGCACATGTGTTCCCCTGATCAATCAGTGAAAAAGTGTATAAACTAGTAATTGTGCAATCTTCTTTTTCCACCACATCATACTTAAAAGAAAACTCTCGTTACCAGTTTTTTTAACCTAAGCTCTTGGTTTTGAATGTCAAAAATTTTATATTTTTCACTCAGCAGTATTTGGAGTTGTTAAAAATTTTTGTTCAATCTTATGTAATTTATATTTTGTGATATTAAAATGTGAGATCGATACTATTAAAGAAAAAACAGATGTGTTTTGGACTCTGGTCTTGTATGTTTGTTGTCTCCGTCAATACGAGTTTGTGACCTGATCTCACAATTTTCTAGTGCAGTTCAGGTAAGTATATTGCTTTCCTGTTTATCTAGTCTCTGACATGATCTATGAACAATATGTATATACTGGAACAATTAAGCTGGACTCAATTAGTTATCTGGAAACTTTTACTCGCTTCACTCATGAAAGACTAGTGTTCTTCAACTTCAAGACATTAAAGGGTGGGGATTTTGGATAGCAGAAATGAAGTACATTTCTGGTACGAGTTAATGCTTTATGCTAATTTTAGTAGTTGTCAGAATTTAGAGTTGAGGGGGATACCCTTGCTAATGCAAGATAAAGGATCAGGGTTGTCAGGAACCTTATTAATTATTTGCTTCCTTATTGCCCAGCTTAGCCTGACATTAGGAATATGTCAGAAGTTACATACTCGCATGTTCCTTAATTAATTTCTCTAGTTATATTACTTCTGTTGACTAACTTGTGAAGATAGGTTTCTTCCTACATGTTTCACCACTTTGGAAGGGTTCCTGCATGTTCATGCAACAACGTATGTAATTTACCAAGTAGAGAAACAGAAACCATTCATGAAACAATGCGAGTCTTTGAACAAATATGATGCGAAAATTTAAAATTCTAAACTTTATATGTCTCAAGGTCCGGATACAATGCAAGGAAGAATTTTATGCATATATGTCTTTTACAAACAGAAGTCTCGAACCAACTTATTTTGAGTGTAAATGTCCTGCTTTGTTGGGTTGTTGAATTTTGAATGATGGCATGTATGCATCTGTTCTCCCTCATGGTAAAAAGGTGGATAAACTATACTATGCAATTTCTTGTTTTTCCTCATCATACTTGAGAAAGCTCTACCAGGTTCCTTAACCTAAGACCTTTGCTTTCGAATGTTGAAAGTGAAAATTTTGTCTCAGCAATATTGAGAGTTGTTATGTTCAGTAGTAGGCAATTCATATTTTATGATGCTGAGATGAGAATTGGACCTTGCACGTTTATTTTTGTTGTCTCCCTCGCTGCGAGTTTGTGGGATCTTTGTCATCTCATTTGAAAACAATTAGCTCTTCCTTTCCTGTGGTGGTTGATCTTGGAATGTCCTGGTATGGATAAGTTTTTTGCTTTGCTCTTGGTCTGGGATTGGCATGTTCATCACTAAAATAATATCTACATTGGAACAAATAAGCTAGATTGAATTAGTTATCTGGATTCTGAAAACCTTTCACTCTCTTCAATCAATGAAAGATCAATAATTGCACTTCAAGGCATTGGTTAAGGTCACTTTAGGTGCGTGTCAATCCTGATCATAAATTGCTTTTTTGCTCTATAAATTGTAGTACGTTTAGAGTTAAGACAATTTGTTTATCGTAAAAGTTTTGCATGCTTGAGCTGCAAACTGAACTAGTTGAGGTCGCTTAGCTTGACATCTGGGACGTGAGAAATTTTACAACCTCAATGTTCCTGAATTAGTTTCTTAAGAAGTACTTTTAGTCCATGGAGGTTTGGCTAGTATTTGAGCGTCATCATTGGAAACTTGTTAATCGTTTCTATCCAAATAGCTCTTTGATTTGACTGCTGATCTTTTCTGATTTGTTTATTTTGGGTCTCTTTTTGACAATCCTTACGGGTTCAATTCCTTGGTTTCCCTCAAAGATCACCGCCATAAAACAAATCACTCAAATAGGAAATCATTCGTTGATAGAATGGAAAGGTTTTGGAGAAGGACCCATGTAATGAATGGGAATGTCGAAAAGTTGAAAGAAGTATTTTTTTGTCCACATGAGAATCCAAACTTCATAGCATTGTCACAATTAGGGTTGGGCATGGTCTAGTTTAGTCTGCTTTACTTCCAAAATCGAAAACCAAACCGAAGAAAATAACTGATTTGGTTCGGTTTCGATTTAATCCAATTGGTTCTATTTGGTTTGAGTTATCCCATCATTACTTGAAGACCAAAAATAAAAATCCAACTCTCTTACGCTAATCCGTCAATGAATTTAAAGAGAAACAACAAAAAGATAGTGGATGATAGTGTTGAAGGCGTGAATGACCTATAAGACGATGAGCGAGGTTGAGACCATGGAGATAAGGGAGGTTGAGAGATGAGAATGCTAGAATTTTGGTATTAAATTCATTAAAAAAAAAATAGTTATATATATATGATCGGTCCATTTCGATTCTTATGCAGTAAAAATTGAGAATCAAACCAATTCAAGCAAAAATTGACTTTTTCCAATTTTTTTTTTCTTTCAACCGGATTCAGTTCAAATTATCACTTCAAATACCAATTCCAAGTTAGAATCCATATTATATATTTGGAAGAGGTTGACTCCATGCCTTAGATAAGACCCTCACTCACTCCTTATAAACCCATATGCTAGGTCCCTTAACTTTTCAATGTGAATATAAAACGAATTTCCAATAGTTATTTCTCATGTCACGACTGCTTTGTTACAAATTATGGTCAAGAATTTATTAGTTTGATTAGTGCGTTCGGAAACAGTTTTTGGTTTACGAAAAATCAATTGTATGTGTTTATTTTTTTTGTTAATCTTTGCACCAAATTGGATTATAACAGGTTTAGTATTTTTGGTTTATAAGTCATCCATGTCATAAATCTCTTCTTTCTAATTTGACATAGTCTTGGAAGAAAAAATCTTTTGCCCAAATTGGAAACTGAGCCAAGAGCCATTGTAGGTAATTCATGTTCTAAAGCTGAGGAGCTTGATTAATTACTAATTATAGGATGGTTGACCAACATTCAACTTCTTAATTGGCCAAATGAATATTAACGGTGATGAGCTTTCCGATGGGAGTATAAATTGGGCTGAAAGCAATGGAGTTTCATCATACTCCAAAGAAAAAGGAAATAACAAAGTCTCAAGATGGGTTTGAAACTTAAAAATGTCTTGCCAATGTTCGTGTTCTTGTTGTTAGCATCCACAACTAAAGCTCAACCTGCTGCCTTAGATGTGACAAGTGCAAAATATGGTGGAAAGCCAGACTCTGATATTACCCAGGTAACAAAAACATTTGAATTCATATTCGGTTATGATTAGAATTTGTTTCTACAATGGTTTACCAAACTAAATCATTAACAGTTTTAAATTTGTGTAATGTTAATTAGGCTTTAGAGAAGGCTTGGACAGATGCATGTGCATCAACAACACCGAGTAAAATTGTTGTTCCAAAGGGAACATTCAAGTTTGTAGGAACAACTTTTAAAGGTCCTTGCAAGGCTGCTATTGAGTTCCAGGTCCAAGGAACATTGCAGGCTCCAGTAGATGGCAGCCAGCTCCCGAAGGACGACACTTGGATTGGTTTCGACCACATCGACGGGCTCACCTTGTCAGGTGGTGGAACTTTTGATGGCCAAGGAGCACAGTCTTGGAAAAACAATGATTGCAACAAAAATAGAGCATGCAAAACTAAACACATTGTAAGATGATTTAATCCTACCATGTTGTTTTATATACTTGAAAATCTTCTTGTGTCACATAGGAGCATTTGCGAATCTTGCTCATTGATCAATTCTTGACTTGATGATACGTGATCTAGATTCACAACCTGACAATATAAACATATTTGTGTTTGATTTGTTTTCTTAATATATGCAGAATTTGAGGTTCCACTTCCTCACCAATTCCAAAATTTTGGACGTAACATCAAAAGATAGCAAAAATTTCCATGTCAATCTTTTGAAGTGCGAGAAGGTTGAAATCAAAGGATTTACTGTCTCAGCACCTAAGGAAAGCATGAACACTGATGGAATTCACATCGGGCGTTCAACTGGGATCAACATCATTGACACAACCATCGGAACTGGGGATGATTGTATTTCGATCGGTGACGGTAACAAGAACATCACTGTGACCAACGTTACTTGTGGGCCAGGCCACGGCATAGCCATTGGGAGCCTTGGAAGGTACCCAGAGGAAGAACCCGTGTCCGGCATCAACATTAAGAACTGCACCTTGACTGATACAACGAATGGTGTAAGGATCAAAACATGGCCTGCTTCGCCAAAAGATGGCACTGCCTCGGATATTCACTTTGAGGATATTACCATGGTTAATGTTGGTAACCCTATCCTCATTGACCAAGAGTACTGCCCATGGAACGAATGCAAAAAAGGGGTATCTATCTATAACAATTTATTAACATCATATATATGTTCCTTGTTAATCAAGTCATCATTTACTGAATCTTTAAAAGAATTTAAATTAATCAATTAATGAATGGTTTTGTGTAGGTTCCTTCCAAAGTTAAGATCAGCAATGTTAGCTTCAAGAACATCAAGGGCACATGCACCGACCCAATTGCTGTGAAGCTTGTATGCGCCCAAGGCATGCCATGTGAGAATGTGGAATTGAGTGACATTGATTTCAAGTACACTGGAAACAAAGGGCCTATTACCTCTGTGTGTTCTAATGTCAAGCCGACAATTAATCGCGTGCCACAGCCTCTTGCTTGCGCTACCGGCGCTGCTGCTGCTTGATCTAACAAGCACAAACCATGATGTTGATGTTTCTTCAGAGACACATTGTTTGTGTGCTCTTTGATTTTGTGCTAATTGTACTTGGTGTTTTCATCTAAGAGGGGGAAAATATCTCAGTACACGTTTTGTTACATCTTAAAAGAGATGAATAAATCTTCTTTGGGTATTTGATTAAAAAAGAATGTTATTGGAATATGAATCTTCTTTGGATATTTGTTTAACCAAATTTACTCAATTAGCCTCTTTATTTAATTGTTTCTGTATGAATGACCACCTCGACCAGTGGTGTGCCAAGAAGGGGAAGAGGGAGGGGTGATTCAGTCTTATGATTTTAATTTTTTGTGCAAGAATAGAAGTGAAAAAACCTCAAACAAAAAAGAAGAAGAAGGATTATTAATTCAAGTAATGTGTTGAGTTTAAATACACATTAAAAAAAAACTTAAAAAATTTGCCTTGAACATTTGTTATCTACTATCATCTGCATTTTTTATGCATGCCATATTAATCATTCTTTCTTCTTTGTAGATGTGGATTAGGACAAAACAATGTGCCAATCCCCTTGCAATATGAAACTTCTTTGGATATTTGTTTAACCAAATTAGCTCAATTAGCCTCTTTATTTAATTATTTCTCTTCCTAGATATTTAGTAAGTTGTAACTATTGTCAGACTGTGAATGCGGGCGTATATCTTAACATCTTAGTAACCTTTTGAGTATGCTATCGATTTTAGGCTATTAATAGTTCTTGGAAAGAAGCATGTGCATCCACAACTCTGAACACGGTTGTGATAGCAAAAGGAAACTACATGGCTGGTCCAGTGAAGTTTCAAAGGCCCTGTAAAGCACCGGTTAGCGTACGGGTTGAAGGAACCTTGCAGGCTCTTGCAGAGCCAGAAAAGCTCAAGTCACAAGATGGTTGGGTTGTTTTTCAAAATATTGATGGGTTAACAGTCTCAGGAGGTGGCACTCTTGATGGCCAATGATCAATAGCTTAATCCAAAAATGATTGTACCAAAACTGGAAAATGCAACTCACTACCTATAGTAAGTTTTTTAAATTTTAAGTGCACGTTTTTTTTGATCAATTTATTTTGAGCTAGAAACGGAGGCTAATAAATAGAATTTGCTCAATTGGGTTCCTTGAATGCAGAACATAAGATTCATAGGGCTCACCAATTCACACATTCAAGACATAACATCTTTGAACAACAATCTGTTTCACATAACCGTCTTAAATTGCAAAAATGTGACACTTCAAAATGTGATCATCACCGCCCCTGGTGAAAGCCTAAACACAGATGGAATCCACATAGACCGGTTGATGTAGATTTTCGAACACCTGAAAAAGAGTATCCAAAAATCACAAATTAAATTACTCGCAAGAAAAGAGAGACTTGCGTCAAATATTAGGGTTTGGGTTTTTCACATTCAACCATCATCCCCTCATCGGCCTAACGCTCGTTTTCATCCACGTTCAACTGTCGTCACCCTCCTCGACTTGACAAGGTTGAGTCACTTTTCTTCCACATCAAGTCGTTGTCGTTTCTCTTCCACGTTGAGTCGCTGCCGTTTCTCTTCCACGTTAAGTCGCTGCTGTTTCTCTTCCACATCGAGTCGATGTCGTCACTCCTCTCTTTGATTCTGGGGTGTTGGCCTCGTTGTTGTCTCTCTCATATCCTGGGTGTTAGTTTCGTCGTTCACTTTCTCTTTGGTGTGTCAGCGTTTCTGGTGGTTGCCTTGGTATGCTGGTTTCGGCGGGTTTGCTACTGCTATTGTGTCGATAGTCTCCAAGTCAACGGCGACTATGGTGCAAGCTACTTCGTTGGGTCAGCAGTCACGGTGGAGGTGGCTTTCTTTACGCTCCTTCAGTCGTTCGATCTGCGATATCAAGCCTTACCTTCATGAGAAGACAACTATTTTCCAGAGATTTTGTGTGGGTGGCTCTTCACCTAGGTCTATAGCTTCGGTCCTTATTTTCACAGTGTTGGGCCAGGTTTTTGGCAACTAGAGGGTTGTTGGGTACCATTTTTGTACCCATCTTTCCCTTTTTTTCATCCGGTCCAGTTCGGTGTTCCAGTCCCGATGCACACCCCTAGTTCTTATAGATTAAGAATACTGTCCAAATGGCCAATGCCAACCAAAAATCCCATCGAAAGTTAAGATAAACAATGTGTGCTTCAAGAACATTAAGGGCACTTCTGCTGATCCTGTTGTTGTGAAGCTTGCTTGCAGCAAAGGCATTCCATGCCAGAATGTGCAAATTAGTGACATCCATTTGACATACGGTGGGAAAAATGGTGTTGCCACATCTATATGTACTAACGTCAAGCCTACTATGACAAGCCAAATTTTTCAACCTACTTGTGGAAAGACCAGTTTAATTTGTTGCAGCTTTAAGGTGATTTAATTGCATCTTAAAGAGATGATTAAAAGATATTAATAGGAATTTAGATGAAAATAATCTGTAGAGCGCCCCTTCCATGCTTAATTGGAATGGTGGGTGGTGGACTACACATATGCAACAGTATAAATGTTATCTTTTGTATACAGGTATTATGGATTTAGATTAATGTACTCTTGTTATTCATGGGAAAGAAATAGTAGAGAGATGTTAAAAAAAGTTTTATTGATTGAAAAAGAAAGTTGTTGGAATATGAAGATTTGTAATTTTTTTTTTCAAACCAAATTTACTCAATTAGTCTCTTTATTTATTTATTTATTTATTTATTTATTTATTTATGAATGACCACCTTGACCTGTGGCGTGCTAGCCAGGAATGGGTTGGTTGATTTGTATATTCTTATGTTTTTAATTTTTTTATATGCAAGAATAAAAGTAAAAAACTTCAAAAGAAGAAGGATTATTCGAGTAATGTGTTAAATTTAAATAGACCCTTCTTAAAAAGAAAAAAAATATCCTCGAACATTTTTTATCTACCATAATTTGCATTTTTTTATGCACCTATTAATCATTCTTTCTTCTTTGCAAATGTGGGTTAGGCTAGTGTGCCACCAATCGGGATACCCATGAGATTTAAAACAAGTTTCCCGAGTGTGTTTTGGGTTGCCACAATGATTGCATCCATTCACGTTGGTCAGAGCCCTTAGTCGAGGAGGTTGTGTAGTCGGGCTTGAAGGTGAGCCAACAGCTGTGACATAGGACTGCATCTGAAGCGGCACAACGATAGAAGAAGGCATTTGGCCGGGCTGATAGGTCACCGAGGTGTGACCGACTGGTTGGTGAGTTCCCTTGGTCGCCAAACCAGCCACAGTCGGCGCCTGAGTACCCATCATCACAGCTTGTCGGAGATCTTCGCATCAGACATAAGCATATTCTTGCTCCACGGTGGGAAACAGAGCCATCTGAAATCACTTCGGGCCTTGTCAAGTCGGTCACCCAAGTCATCCAAGAAGATATAAACACGGTCTTCCTGGAAAATGTCGTTGTACTCATGGATATCAAAGCCACACTTCATCCTATTTGGACGACGGAAGTCTATTTCTTGCCACAAGCCTTGGAGATTATTGTAATAAGTTTCAATCGAGCCACCTGTTTGTCGCAACCGGTGAGTTTGCCGTTTAAGGTCGTACACCTGAGGGGTGTACGTGCCATTAAAATAGATTGTGGCAATCGCATCCCATATTGCTTTTGCCATCGGAAATTGAATAAAGGTGCTAATCAAGCAAGGGTCCAAAGAATTGATTAATTGGCCTTTCACAACTGCATTCTGGGTGCGCCAACGGTTGAAACTCGGGTCGGTCTGAGTAGGTGTCCCAACTTGTCTTTGCCGACGACATACATCTTGACCACTTGGGACCAAAGGGGGTAGTTGGAGCCATTCAACTTGATTCCAATATGTGCGGAAGCTTAATAGGTAATAGTCGGGGTTGGGTATACCATACTAAAATATGAGAATCTATGAGAGAATATTGTTTGTGGGAATTTTCTGTATATTCTTCTCCTTGTAGGAGGCCATATTTATAGTACAATATATATCCTTGTAGGTTAAGGAACGTAATAACTCTTAATTCTATTTACAGTAGGAAATCATGAATTAAAGTAAATCAATTACATTTAATATAGGAATTCTTGGCGTGTAAGAAAAGTAAATGCACGTCCACAACGAATATATACAACTGTTGAGGCCCAAAAAATTCAGGGTTGGGCCCAAATAAATTCTCGGCCCAGCGCGACACCTTATTAAGAGGAAACCCGGTTTGGAGCGTGCGAAATTCGTCATGCACGCTTGCACGAGCCACAATCCACGTGCCATGCCAAATAAATATGTAATCCGCCACGCTAGAGCCTATAAAATGCACTGGCTCTACAAGCCCATGCTAATTGTCCTCTCAAGCATGATGTTTCTTTTAAAGACGACAAAATTCAAGCACGCCAAGCGAAAATCATTATTATTACACCTAGCCACACTACAAGCTTAAGTGGGCCCAAGCCACGCAAATGCCAAGGGCTTGCTTGAGTGGGTTGTGGTATGGATAGTAATAAGTTGTCATGAGGCCCATTAATGGTCGAGAAATGGAAGTCTCGGGTTGCTTGGGAACCTCGAAACTCAGGCCCATTTCTTGAGCCCAAACATGTGGGTAAGCATAAAAGAGAGAAGGAAAGTAGCCCAATAGCCTAGAAAAACCAGCCCATTATCTCAATAAATAGCTCATCACTTGAAAAGGATTAGCCCATTCCTCTAATTATTAGCTAGACCATCACCTTAGAAAAGCCCACACAGCCAAAATAAATATCTACAATCTCCAGCACATGGCTGAAGATAAAAGCCACGACAAAGAGCCAAAGATGCCCTTGTATGTGAGCTGCTGGGAGGCTCCAACACATGGGCAAATAACGAACACCAAGGTGGAACACGCAAAGAACCAAGGGGTGTTAGCGTGCATAGGTTGCTAGGAGCCAAGGCACCCTTCAGACCAATGTACATACCTATATCTTTTCCCCCCATCAGATCTAGCCAGGAAAGATGGGAGAAAAGAAGGAAGGAAGATGGCTGAAATGGGAGTCCCCCACAGGAGTAGTTGCGGGAAGAGCCTAGAGCTCCCAAAACCCTGTTTTTATGCAATTGGGCAGAGAGAATTTCACCAAGTAGGATGAGTCAAGGGAAGAGGAGAAAAATGAGAGGAAAGACCTGGCCAAATTGGATAGAAACCATTAAGGTTTCTTGGGAAAGGATAGTTTCCAGCAGCTATAAAAGGGGCCATCTTCTACCCATCAAAACGAATCCACATCTGGAGAGCAAGCTTCCTTTCTCACCCTGAAATCTTTGCAATTTTGAGCCCTATTCCTCCATCTCCTCCCCTTTTTCTATTTTGTTAAAGCGTTCTAGAGCTTGACAGAGTTTTCGTCAAGCTACCGAAAACTACTCAACACACCCATTATATTCCCTTCTCTCTCTCTTCAACAAACCCTCTTAGAATCCATTCCCCCTTGTCTTAAAGCCCCTGTTTCTCATAGGAATTCACAACCCTCTCTCTGTTTATGCTAAACTCATGACAATTTTGCTCTCATGCCACAAGCTCCTCAAGCAAGTTGTATTCATAACTTACCACGTACTGTTGACCTACTAGTGAAAGATACCCAGAGTGTTTTCTAAGGTTCTCACGAACTTTTCAAAACCTCCTGGGAGCCTGGTTCTTGAACTCAAATACAAGGGGGCGCTTTATCAGTTTCCCTTTACAGCAGCCTAAGCCCATTCGTCAGGCACCTGGCATAAAAAGACCCCTACAACAACCATACTATTTTTCAAATTTGTATCAACTTTCTCACATGGAAGATGTCTACAACTTTTACAAATATTAATGAGTCTCACCAGCTAAATAATATACACAGTAGAAGTTGCATGAAAACATCGTTTGCAACTAATTGATGGCTCTTTCAAAGAAAAAGCTTATAGTTAGAGGGGAAAAGAAACAAATAAACTTGCCTTGGACAAAAGTTGTTAGTAATTTGGTTTGATAATGTTAGTGGTGCGGTGGTAAGCTTCCAACCGGACAATATATAAATTGGGTTGAAACGAAAATGGAGTACATAAAACTTAACTCACTTTTAATCATTCTCAACATCACCATTTACTTGATCCACCAAACAAGGCTCCTTCTGTTCCATTATTTGAAATCTTAAACTTGACATAACCACAATCAGCACTCAACAACATTCTCTCTCTCCCAATCGGTTCCACCCAAAAATCGTGCCTTGCTATATAAGAATTCTATAGTGAGGGCCTTACTAAGGCCCTTAGATGATCTCTTAGCTGTTAGATCAAATTGGTTAGTTTGATCAAAGGGTTAAGAGATATGACCTCATGGCTTTAATTTGAGTTGCGGATCCTACCCTGGAAACATAATTTGAGCTGTGATCTAATTCCATCATTAAATAAATCGACAGATAAGAATATTTGTCCATCTGTAATAGAAATTACATTAGAAGGAATAAAAGACGAAACATCTCCCAATTGGGTCTCAATTATTGGTAAAGCATCCATTGCTTCTCTCATGTAGTAGTTATAAATAAATTGTACATTTTTGCTCACTGCTTTAACTTAATGTGTATTATCACCACCATTTTCAACACTAGACACGTGTTTATAGGCATAACCATAGTTCACAAATACAAAACAAAGAGTTCACTGTGGTTCTACACATGAACATGCGTCAAGTGTAAAGAAGAGTAATGAGGGTACACCTTGGATTAAAGTGACAAGCAAAAATATTTCCATAAATAAAAGTATATGGCTGAATGTTTTTCCAATGTGCCGCCATCCCTTAGAATGTGAGAATGAGATGTAATGATATAGAACAAGTAAACTTAAAATTAAAACTACCGGTTTTTAATTTTATGGGTTAATGACCTAAATGGTCCCCAAACTATTGCCTCATTATCATTTTGGTCCACCAACTAAAATTTTCAATTCAAACGTCCTTAAACTTTTTATTTTGTAACAAAATGGTCTATCAGTTACAGATTCCGTTACTTCTGATCACGCGATGGCCATGTGACTGAGTTTTGAAAGGTATATGCGACTTTTTGTGAAGCTCTACCGTTTAAAACCAAAATACCTCCGGTCCCTCAACTATTGCTCTAGTATCATTTTGGTCCATCAACTAAAATTTTCATTTGAACCGTTCTTCAACTCTTTTTTTTTTGTATCAAGATGGTCCTACCGTCAAAGTCCGTCAATTTTATTGTTATTTATTTTTGTATTTATCTGATTTTAAAAAATTTAATTAATTAAAGGGTATACTGCTGAATTGCCCCTTGAACTTGTACATAACTATCAATTTACCCCCTGCCCTTTTTTTTTAGCGAATTAAGGGCTCGAATTAAATTTTATTATCAATGTTCCCCCTGCCGTCTAAATCATCAACAAACGTTAAAAATGAGGGCAAATTGGTCATTTCATATGTTAAAAATAATTAAATATTGTAAAATAAAATAGTATGACATATAAAATGAAAAAAAAAATCATTTTAATAAACAGAGGGGTGGGACCCACCCACCCTTTCTTCTCTCTCTCTCTCTCTCTCTCTCTCTCTCTCTCTCTCTCTCTCTCTCTCTATGCGACTATTACCTCTGTCTCTCTGCAACCAAACCCTTTCTTCCCTCTCTCCCTACGACTCCCTCTCTCTGCGACTCTACCCCTCTCTCTCTCTCTCTGCCCTCTCTATCGATCTCTCTACCCTCTCTCTCTCTCTCTCTCTCTCTCTCTCTCTCTCTCTCTCTCTCTCTCTCTCTCTCTCTCTCTCTATGCGACAAAACCCATTAGCCCCAACCCTCCAAACAGCCCCATTTTATTCAGATCTTGAATCCATTGATGAGTTGTGCGATTTAGGGTTAAGATTTTGGGTGAAGGGGCAATGAACTTGTGAGGTGAAGAGGTCTGGACCTCTAAGGCTATGGGGAAAAAATCATAGGGGAAAGGGCGCGAATGGGTTTGGGTTTGTGGGTAGGGATAGGGTTTTCTTTTCTGCAAATCCCTCATTCTTCCATGGCTGAATTTAATGAGGTTTGCCATTTGTGATTTTGTGCTTTTTTTTCTCTACTTTATGTTCAATGTTTCTGATTGGCACAAAGCCATTGGTGTGGGTTTTGGGAATTATGGGTTCATGTGGTGGGGGGGGGGGGGGGGGGGGGGGGGGGTGGGTTTGTCTATGGGTTCTTGGTTGTTGTGGGGTGGGTCTGTGATGGAGGATGGGGGTGGGTCTGTGGATTCTGGGTTCGTTGAGGGGTGGTAGTCATGGGGGAATCAGGTTGGGATGGGAAGGGGTGAATAGTCTCAGGGTAAAAAAAATTGAAGGGAAGTGGGGGAATTGGTCTGGAGTGAAGGGTTGGTGGTCATGAGGGAATGGGGTGGAGAAGAAGACCTGCCGTCCCTGTTTTTTTTTTTTTTTCTTTAATTTTTTCAAAAAAAAAATATTTTTTTAATGATCTAACTGATTATTGGATGACATGTTGTTGATTTAGACGGTAGGGGGGGAATTGATAATAAAATTTAATTCGAGCCCTTAATTCGCTAAAAAAAAAGGTCAAGGAGTAAATTGATAATTAGGTACAAGTTCATGGGGTATTTCGGCATTATACCCTTAATTTAAACAATAGAGAAAAAAAAATTATTTTTTAAGTCCATGTCAGCAAAAAAAAGCCATGTTGGTGGTGAGTTTCAATTTTTTCAATTTTAAAATTAGGTACAAGTTCCTATAATAGTTTCCTATAATTTTTAATTATTGTTTACTCTTTTAAAAAAATTGTTATTTTATTTTTATATTTATGTGATTTTAATTAATTTATACAATAGAGAATTTTTTATTATTAATTGTTAGGTCAGTCTCATAAAAAAAAAACCCCCATGTGGCTGGTGAGATTCAATTTTTTAAATTTTTTAAAGTTTTATAATAGTTTCCTTTAATTTTTAATTATATATTACTATTTTAATTTATAGAGACATTTTTACCCTTCAATTTAACAATAAAATTGACAGACTTTAACAATAGGACCATCTTGGTACAAAATAAAAATTTTAAGGATGTTTGAATTGAAAATTTTAGTTGGTGGACCAAAATGATACTGGGGCAATAGTTGGAGGACCATTTAGGTCATTAACCCTAATTTTATTTAGTGAACCATTCTATCTACACTTCTATCAATATCCTCTCATTTTTCTTTGTCATCTTCAATTAAAAACTAAAAGGCTCACTACTAATCTAATCAAGCACTGATATTGTTAGTAACTTATTAACCATTTAGGTTCAATACATTAGACATTAGATTCTCTCTCAACCCAAAAAAAAAAAAAAAAATTTGGAATTTCGCAAGAGCTTGAGTTGGCGACCACAATCACCATCGGCACAAATTCTGATTGAGGTTTGAATTTGAAGTCCTTGTCAGAAAGCCTGGACAGTGACTTTGGCCGAGAGCTAGCTACTTATTCACATTTTCTTTTCTATAGAGGCTGTTTGTTATATCAGATTAACCAAGAAACCACCATGATTCATTCTCGATTTGATTTCCATCCGACCATGACATATAAAATCATAATTAGTAATTAAATTATGCGAATATAATGCAAATCTGAGTTTTAATTAAATCCAAATCATATGAAATTAATTAATTAATGAAGGGCCATCTCATGACAAAGTTAGCTAAGTTGGGCTGTCAAATTGGGTTGTCGGCTGCTGGATGGTATTTGGGTGGTCACCAAACTACAAAGTCATTTTGGATATCATTTGCTCATTATATTATTATTATTAATTCATAGAATCATTTCATATAAAAAATCCACACTAAACCACAAGCTTACCCTTTTCCCTAATTACATCATCAATTCATCATATCAAACACATTGGTCCTCTCTCTCTCTCTCTCTCTCTCTCTCTCTCTCCCTCTCTCTCTCTCTCCTCTTTCTTCTCTTCATTTTTGGTGTTGTATAAAATCCCATAATGACACAATCTCAGTTTACTTTTTAGATAATTAAGATCCCATGATGACACAATCTCTTAACCATTAAGTACGTGGAATATTATCTAAATGCATAGTTTAGATTCATAGCTTTATTATCATCATGACTTGTATCGAGCTACCGACGCCAACAATAACAACATAACATCTATTACCTGACAAGTGAATATTACCATATGAGCCAAAGTTTAAAATTCATTTGAAATTACCATTTTACCCTTTGTCTGTCTCCAAATTATTCTTGATGGGTGGTTCTGGCTGTCCGCAATAGGCTCGGCAGGAAGAATCTCTTTCTTTCTCGGATCAAATCACGTTTTCTCTCCCACTTAAAATAATTGCCATATGTTTTTCTTGGTAAATGGAAAAAATAATAATAATAATGCCATTCAAATTTTTAACAAAAGGCAAGCAAGCGACCCCATAACCATAGACACCCACTCCTCTCTTTCATTCACCTGGCAAATATTTGTTGAGAGGACTAATGCCCACAACCTTTCCACTCTCTCTTTCATTTCACTTTCTCCCATTCTAATCCAACGACCTTTGTTTAATTTGAAGACCCATTTATATATACCCCATCTCTCTCTCTCTCCCTTTCATTGGAAAATTCTCTCCCACCCTGCAAGCAAAGCAGCTTTCACTTTTATTTTTGTTCTCTTCTCTTTCCTTTGGGTCTCTTTCTGTCTTTGCTTCTCTCTCTGGCTTCTGGGTTTGTGTGCTTTTTACTCTTTGAGATCTGCATCAAAATGGGTTACTCCCAAGGCACTTTCACTGACTCTATAGAGCCCCCCAATGCTCCTCTATACGCTTCCTCCTCTGTAGTAGCTACAGATCACTACTGTGACTATAATGAGCTCAGAATCAAAACCATTGTGAAGAAGATGCTTCGGGAGCTTGGTCTGGCCTGTTTTCTTCCACCTCGCCAGAGGAGGAGCAACCAGAGCCCAATTGATGACGACGACGACGACAACAATGGAAACAACAAAAAGAACATAAATTTAGAGCACAACAAGGCATGGTTGCTAGCAGAGTCAGGTGGGTGTGGAGCAGAGTTGGCAAATGCTGATCCACACTCAGTTCATTCCTCTTTCAGGTTCAGCTTCTGCTCTCAAGTTGAGCTTGAGTCCTTGAACATGAGCTCTTCGGCCGCTGCAACTGTTTTGATGGTGAATTTGGACAATGGGTTGTGTGAGTCTAAAGCTAAAGAATTGAAATGGAGGAGATTTGAATCATTAGAGAGGAGCATATCCCCAATGGCTCACACTTTGGTCAGATTCAGCTATGGTGAAATTTTTGCTGCTACTCGTCATTTCTCAAAAGGTAATTAATTGGGTTTGTTTTGTTTGAATCAAATTTTGTTATTTTATATGAAATTGTAATGGATTTTGTTGTTTTGGGTAGGCAGAGTTTTAGGGAGAGGAGCTCTGAGCTGTGTCTTTAGGGGTAGAGTTGGGATTTTGAGGACTGCTGTGGCAATTAAGCGATTGGACAAGGAAGATAAGGAGTCTTCCAAGGCATTTTGTAGAGAGTTGATGATTTCTAGCTCTCTTCAAAACCCAAATGTAACACCTCTTGTGGGGTTTTGCATAGATCCAGAGGAGGGCTTGTTCTTGGTTTATAAGTACGTCTCTGGGGGAAGTTTAGAGCGGCATTTACATGGTGAGTTCTCTTGGTCTTTTGAATGGAAGAATTTGATTTGAATTTGGTGAATTTGAATGATTTTTGACATAACCCATTTGCAGAGAAAAAGAGGGGAGTGAAGGGTTCTGCAACACTTTCTTGGTCTGTAAGGCATAAGGTTGCAATTGGAATTGCTGAGGCAATTGCATATTTACATAATGGAACCGAAAGATGTATTGTTCACCGTGATATCAAACCCTCAAACATTCTCCTTTCTTCCAATAAAACAGCCAAGGTAAAAGGAGAATTTTCTTATCGAGTTCATTCTTGTTTGAATGTTGAGTCTGAAATAGGTTTCATAGCTCACTCTATACACCATACAAGTTATTTTGATTGATTGAATGTATATTGTTGATACTGTTTGCAGTTATGTGATTTCGGATTAGCCACATGGACTTCTGCACCTTCCATCCCTTTCCTTTGCAAAACTGTCAAAGGAACGTTTGGGTATGATCTTGAGGAAACTTAACTAGAAAGAAATACTTTCCTGTTGCTTGTTCCATAAAGATGACCTTTATTTTACATTGCTCAAATTAAAATTATTTATGCAGATACTTGGCTCCTGAGTATTTCCAGCATGGGAAAATATCCGATAAAACCGATGTTTATGCTTTTGGGGTGGTCTTGCTGGAATTAATAACTGGAAGGAAGCCAATTGAAGCAAGAAGGCCACAAGGAGAGGAAAACTTGGTTCTATGGGTAGGTGTATCTTACTACCTTCTTATCTTGCCTTTACTTTTTTGACTATGTGAATGTGAATTGATGGGCCCCTCATTGCTTCTCATGCTGAACATAATTTCTGATAATAGTTTATTCTTAATTATAGCCAACATGCTCCAAAGTTTTTATCTATTCAATCGGGATACTTTATCGATTGACTGATAGACACGTTTCTTAACAAGAAATCACTTTCTGAGAGCGGGATTTTCTGAATCATCAATCTTTCTGTATGCTGTTCCATGGAAGTATTCAAAACTTGTCTTTTTTTCTCCAATTGGGGTCAATGTAAACAGATGAAAAGTGTACGTGGTGTATATTACTGGATGCTATAACTGGGTAGTTGGTGTTAATTTATTGACAAGAATCAAAATACTCAATTACAAATGTATCATTTCCATGTTTTCATCAGGCAAAACCACTCTTGCATAAGGGGAAAGGCGCTATTGAGGAGTTGCTTGATCCACGGCTAAAATGCACTTTGAGAAATTCAAATCAAATAACACGGATGATTGAAGCTGCAGCTGCCTGCATAACTAGTGAAGAATCTCGTAGGCCTAGCATTTGTGAGACAATGGCAATACTTAAAGGTGAACAACAACCTATCTTCTCCAAGAGGAAGAAGTCCAGTTTGCTGGGAAATGGATTGGTTATTGATTGTTATTCTCAATTACAGCAAACAAATAGTGAGATGAAGAGTCACCTAGCTCTGGCTATGCTAGGGGTTTCTGAATTTGAAGAAGATGATCACCTGTACTGTCGTTGAAACGCGATTCATAAACTATCGGGATTTTTCAACACTTACATTTATTGTTGCTTGTTTGAAGTTTGAACAGAGTGCTAGAAGTGAGAACTGGAAATAGTGTTGAATTTGTAGATACGAATAGCCGAATAGGAGTCGGATGAACAAGTGCCTGTACATATCTTCCGTTTACCTCTCCCTATTCAGCTATTCTAATAGGGAAAAGTGTAATAGAAACTTTTATTTAAGTTTAAAAGTTCTTGTTCCATTGAACCCTAATTCATCATGATTCTTGAATGGGGAAGGACAAAACTTGCAGCTCACGTTTGCGTTTGGCCAATTGGCGAATGTAACAAAACTTACCCAATTCAGCTAACAACGTTATATCAAATAAAATAATAAGAACAAAGAGAATGTGTGTATATGTATGTAACCTGAATCCAATTGGGGCCACATACCAACTACTTCAATACAGTGGTGGTTGACTTGTACGTTTTATTTGTGACCTGTAGGTTTTTTAGGTCACCGATAATATGTATCTATTTGATGAGGTAAATAAGTTTTTATTTTTAAAAAGCAAGATTTCAATTGGTAAGGGTACACTTGAATTAAATGTACCATATGCATAGGATGAGAAAATAAGAAGTTTACAGTTAAACTACCAAAGCATTTCTGTTCTAGAAAAATTCAAAATGAAGAAAAACAATCAATGCGCGTCTCATAGGCATGGAATGAGTCGCATAAACACGCCTATGAAATGAGTCGCATAAACACACATAAAAGAGAATGACATAAATAAATTGAAGAGAACATATAACTAAAATATCTTAGCAATATCCTTCATTAAACCACGGTTAGCTAGAGCAAAAGCTATGTACTCCTGGTACGAAATGTAGCCGTCACCGTCAGTATCAATCTCCGCCATCATAAATTTCACTTCGTCCGATTGAACACAGCCGAGGGTTTTCAATGCATCCCCTAGTTCCGATGCAGAGATTTTCCCGTCATCATTGGTGTCGAAGCGCTTGAAAATGCGCTCACGATCGACCTTTTCTTGTGGATCTTCTTCAGCCATTGTTGAATGTGGCTTGATATGATGAGATTTTTTCTATGTTGTTGTTTGTGATAAATTAAGGACTGCGAGACTGAGAGGTAAAAGTTTTGGTCTTTGAGAAATGAATGTGTGAGTGAGAGATGAAAGGTCTGGTTTTTAAAGATATGGTTTTGTAAAAAGAGTAAGGTGACCCTTCAAAGTAGGGGTTTGAGCATGAAACCCTCAACAGTTTAACTCCCAATAAGGGAAAAAAAGAAACATGGCTTGCTTGCTATTCGGAAAATACTTGGGTCTTGACCAGTCAAGACATCATCATCCTCACACCAACACTGTTGAAGGAAATTGTTACACGTGTCTCTGTTTTATTGCTTGAAAAAGGAGAGTTTGAACATGCGGTCGGTAAGAGGGTGTTTTGGGCACATATTTTAGAGCAAGTCCACCCATAAAGGCTAAGGCAAGGGCAAGGCAAGGGAAGGGCTGCCACTATTCACGTGAATAGTGGCAGCCTTGCCTTAATTGGTTCCACCCATGAAGGATAGGGCAAGGGCAAGAAAAAAGAAAAAGATTATGCAACAAAATATAAATAATTTAGAAAGTGAATAAAATTGTTATGTATTTATAGGGAAACATCCATAATTTGTTGGAATTTTTTTATTAAAAAAAATTGAATTTTTTTGGATTTTTTTGAATTTTTTTGGAATTTTTTTGCTCACTAACATCAGCGTGACATCAGCGCTGACGTCAGCGCCTTCGGGCTGCAGCCCAGGCAAGATCTGCCCGTGGGCTTGCCCAGGCTGGTGGGACCTACCACTTGCCCGGGCTTGATCTCTGCCGCTGGAGTCACTTTGGGCTTGCCCAGGGGGCCTTTTGCCCGATTTTGAGGGATGGCTGGACTTGCTCTTAGTGGTTTGGAATATTTTGAACATATTCGTCAAACGTATGCGATGATGGTGCTTTCTGTTTCTAGAACACTATTTTCCTAATTCATTTTTAATTATCTAACATGCATAATAATGGTTTTTTTTATTTTTTTTTATTTTTATACAAGCGATATTAGGGGAGGGGGGGAATCAAACCTAGAACTTCAAGTTCATGGTATACGCTCTTAACCACTTAAGCTACAAGCCCCTTACAACATGCATAACAATGCTGAAAATCCATTCTATATGAAGATTTCCAATGAATAGTAATTCAAAACCAAACATTTAAAATTGACCTAACCTTGAAAAATGTATGGCCTGAAATTGATGAAGGAATTGATACTAGGACAATTTGGAAAACGTTGATTTGTTGGATGATTTGAAATGCATGGATGCTGTGATATTTGACATATTGAGTGGCCTAAAGTTCCCAACCTATGTGCTCTAACAAAAGGGCAATGATCTGTCTAGTAGCACACTGAGAAGACTGTTTCCGAGAAAATTTGGTTCCAAATTCCACATGAACTTGAGAATGGAAATTCCTCAAGAATAGGGAACAAAGCTGGCTGAAAAGTGATTACACAAAAAGAGAAAGGAAGAAAAAGGTGGAAAAGTGATTTGCAAGAAAAAGCTGGCTGAAAATTATTATTAGTGCTGTATCTCAGCATGAATGTTTATTGGATGATGGTGACATGATGTGTTACAATCAAATCTTAATTGTGCTAAAATGGCTGAGTTATATCTCACAGCAGCATGAGCTGACTACAACCATAAATTGGAAAACTTTCAAATGGGCTCAGTGTTGTCACCATTCTAATATATAGGCAGGAACCTCGGAGGTAGTTACATATTTACTTCAAGAACCTATGCTACAGATTTGAGCATGACATTCAGCACAGCTTCTCTAGTCGGCAAAGCCGGAATAGCACCTCTCTCCGTCACAGTCAATGCACCACAAGCATTAGCAAACAGAAGAGCATCTCTCAGTTTGCCCTCCTCCTACATGTCAAATCCAGATACATGGCCACTTTCTTTAGGTTGACAGATTTAATTCATTGCTAGCAAAATAATTAATTAAAAATAAAAACTAGAACCCTATATTTCAATCAATAATAATCACACTACGAAAAGGAAACTGAGAATCACACAGCCAAATACCGCAGATCAATCAAGAAAGTTCACAATAAAGTTAAGAGGGTTAAAAGGCAGTGCATGTTAAATACTATTCTTTAATAAAGGCAGCAGTATTCAATATCCTCATTATGCATATACTTTGAGATTTTAAACAAAAATGCAGGATTTCTTCCCAAGTCATATGATAAATAACAGATAAGTACGGAATAAAAGGGTGAAACTAAGTTATATAGATCTTCCACAACTCAGAAAGCCATTATCATCTGTGCTCTGTCTTAACGATGAAATATCCGTTTGTGGAGGAAAATGTCTGATAAGCGAGTCCCTATGGTAAATTAATATTATTTTGTTGTTAATGATGATGATATAGAGTAGCCTGATAAGAACTCTCTAGAATTTCAGTAGTAGACTGATTGCACGCCTAACAGCCCTGGGAGTGGTGCATCTATAAATTCAAAGGCAGTAGTTGAGGAGGTACTTTGCCTTAGATAAAGTGTGACAAACTGGTCTGCATGACCAAGGCTGTAGACAAGCTGTTCTAAGTAATCAAGTATTCCCACATAAAGACAGGCTGTTCTAAGTATTCAAGGATTCCCATGTAATTTGTGGACATCTTTTGCAGTTTAGCTGACAAGGACTGGAAAATTCCAGTGAGTAAAAGATGTACTGTTCACTCAAAAACAAGCACCACGTATAGTGAGCAAGGTCATGGACTAAAAGCAAGCATATGATGTTATCAAACATGTTTCAGTTTTTAGTTTTCAGAAGAAGTGAAAAATGAAAACGAAATGGTTATCAAAGGGGCATTGAGTGTTTTCGTAGACTGCCTATTCCAACCCAGTGAGGTTTTCAGTAGGCTGAACCACCTATGTGGTCTTATGAGACATACGCTTAAATTCAAGTCGAAATTAATTTGTTGAATTCTGGTGCTAATTACATGCATTAAGTATTTAATTACTTTTGTGTGGCCTTATGCGATTAAATTGAACATTTCAATTTACAATCCTTAGGTTTACCAAGCCGTGGTTAAGTTGACTTAGTAATTAACTGGGTTGATCACCCGATAATTAATTGAGCTTTTAGAAAGAATGTTTCCACAACTTCAACTGAACTGGCCTTATATCTTGCATGGGTAATTTAACTTGCAGGAATTAAAGTCAAGCATACATGGAGCGGTTTTTTTTCAGATTGTGTTAGTCTTAGTTCTGTTCATACCCCTCTAAGATAATTCACATTCTAGGCCCGGATTATAGGCCTACCAAGTCCTTTGGGCTAGATCAACTAATATGGCTTCGGAACCCATACTAAGACCAGTCTCGGTATTCTAGCGGGAACCCATACCCCTTGGTAGCCTCTAAGAGGTGTTGCAGACCAAGACCGCCTTCTCCTTTTTGCTGTATCAGTTATTGTCCAAGCTCAACTAATACTAAGGACAAAATAAAATTTCTTCGTTTTGGTGACTGAAACCTGTTTATAGAGATAGGGATTCACAGGACACATTTACATTTCAATTTCTTGGATGAAACTTTTTTCTTATGATAAGAAGAATTCAGGAAGGAGCTAGTAAAGATAATCTTACTGTTCCTTTTTTCTACGCTAGAACTTCAGTTCAACAATTTAAAAGATACCAATATCGTTTTTATATAACCTAAAAACAAAATGGTTTTAGCACCACATCCACAATTGAAGTTTCACATACGGAAGTAAAAACTAATATGCATGGTCAGAGTGACTCATTCCTGCCTCGATTTTGATTCAGCCTGTCTTGCTTCATCTGGCGTTGATGGAAATACTTCCACATACCTCTTCACTGAGAAGGGGAGATACCGCAACTACATCCTCATTCTGAGTCCCATTCCCAACGTAAAACCCTAATTCTAGAACCCCTCAAAGTGCTTAAATAATGTCAGATTGAGTAACAATTGGGGATCAGTCAGTTTTGGGTAAATTTAGAACTTGTTAAGTGGAATGACGAAACTGTCCTTAATTACGTGGTAATGTGCAATTCACTTGATAATTTCAGTTAAAAAATACTTAACAGACGTTAGGATTTTGTCCTTAACACAGAATCCAAAGTTCAGGAACATAATAACACATCTTAAAAATTTAGTACCAGAGTGAGACAACTCAAAGTTCAGGGGACATTAGTGTAATTTACCCAGCAGCTTATGCAAAAAAAACACGATTGTTTTCTTCAAGAGGCAAGATCACTGCTTCCTATTTAATTAGAAAAGGATTAATAAAGTAGATTCGTAGAACTAGTACCTAGAGGCTGTAATCCGTTTTCATTTCTTTCCGTTTCTTTTACTATGTTTTTCTGCAATGGTAGAGGCAGTCATCTGTATGAAGATATGGTTTTCCCATGGAGACCTTAGTATATCCATTTTTGTGAGTTTCTATTTCATAGTGGTGCAGTATGATTAATAAAGTAGATTCGTAGAACTAGTACCTAGCGGCTGTAATCCGTTTTCATTTCTTTCCATTTCTTTTACTATGTTTTTCTGCAATGGTAGAGGCAGTCATCTGTATGAAGATATGGTTTTCCCATGGAGACCTTAGTATATCCATTTTTGTGAGTTTCTATTTCATAGTGGTTCAGTATGATTATGTTACTTTCTCAATGTGCAGGGTGATGAAGCATGTAGCAATATATAATTATATGTTTAATTAATAACTTGAAGAAAGTTCTGTGAAATATCTGTATCCAAGATGAAGTACCTGAAGCAAAGAGAGATCAACAGCTAGTTGTGATAGTATTCCAGCTACAAATGCATCCCCAGCACCAGTGGTGTCCACTGCATCTACCTTCATACCCTTGACTCTTCCACTGAACTCCTGCAAGTACACATACACTTTGCGGTTTCAGACTTACAAATACTAGGAAGAGAAGTATATATACTGTCAATCTTGCTGAAACAATATCATCCCATTAATTTAGAGATTTTTAAACAACAAGATCAGCATCTTAGGAGACTACTGATAGATATAGACTAATCCAAAAGAACCCCTTTATAGCCTTCTTCAATCAATAACTTTCCAAATAGCTTTTGAAGACTAATAATAAATATCATGAAAACTATAGGGAGTCATGAAAGTGGAGTTCAATTCTAGAGTTTAGGAGAAAATAGTTTTTACCAATTTTAAAAGTCAACTTCCATCGGAACGTACCATAAAAATATCTCCTTATTTTCATGGTATAGCTATGTTCAAAATATTTCATTTAGGAAGATACTCGATCTCTATTCCACCTCAAGATTCATATACGATTCATATAGGAAAAGAAGGCAGTTTTCATATGGCTCATTAAAATTAATAGTAAGAAGAATAATAATATAATAACACTTTATATTTTTCTTATGCTCAAAAGCACTATATATTCCAGAATGATGACCTTAACACTTTCAAAGGAGCAACAGTTTGATTTGCCAGAAAAACAGGAGCAACAGTTAAGAAAACAAAATAACCTGTACTCGATAGGAGGAGTATATGTTAAAACATTCAATGGACAAAAATATCCTTATTAAACTACATCCTTCCCTTGATACTCCATTTTTTAATGCATGCGTCCATGCAAACACACATATATTCATATAATGTATCCAAACCATCTCTCTTGTGTTATTCATTTCAGATATTATTAGTTAGAACTTACTTCCAATTCAAAATATTTGAACATAAATATATACCTATATATATTTAATTACAATTCTAAAAAGGTTCTGTTAATTATGTGATCATTCAAATAACTTTGCATGTTACAACAATTTTAAAAATCTGCTAATACTTTCTTTCTTTAGTAAGACTCACAAATTTTATTAAGAAAAAACTGAAGGCACATAGAAAAATGGCCGAGAAGTCCATTACCTAAACCAACAGCCATCACACCAAAACCCAGGAAGTACTCAACAGAAAACTGTCCCCGATCCAGAATATATATGCTTAAAGGAATTTTCTTGGAATATTTTGACACAAAGCCCAAAAAGAAGCAAGCAGTCCAATTCTATCCTAAATTGCACCCCTTTCCTCCTTATCTTTGATACTCGACAACAAAGTCAAACATTTTTTTAATGAGATCGCCAATAAAATCAAATTAATTCACCAAGGTTGATATAAAACTCACCTCATAATCTCATCTAATACTAAATTTTACAATTTAAAGGAATAATATTTACTTAAGTATTTCCTTACTATATTACAATCTGATTCATGGTATGGTGCATGCATCAATATGTAATCTGTAATAACTATCATTTTAGTCACACACAGAGAGAGAGAGAGAGAGAGAGATAGAGATGGCGAGAGAAGTAGAATACATAAAAGAGCATATTTGGAAACTTACTTTGGTGTAATACCTGCAGCCATCAGGGCCCTCAGTGACCAGCAGTAATTTAAGATTTGGATGGTACAATTTTCGAACAACATTTTCGTCATAAGGATCTTCTCCTTCCGTTAGAAAAGAAATCTCCTCTTCACTTATCTGAAAAATAAACAATTGATATATCAGCGGATGTAGTACCATTACTTTAATCAATTTTCATATTACCCTTTTCAGAAAAGGGACAAGAAAGATCAAATATGAACCAACAGGTGCATAATCTACATATTTAAAGGTTTGCATACCTTGATAACATCAGCAGTCTCCCATATGCTCAAAATTCCTTCTCTGGCACTCTTTGCAGAAGGCCACAATGGAAGCCTGAGGTTAGGATCATAGGACAAAACTACACCAGCGTCCTTTGCAGCTTTAGCTGCTGCAATATGAGCAGACTTGCATGGTTCCGTGATTAGACTTATAGAACCATAATGTAAAATTTTTGCCTGACACAGGATGGTTAAGACATACCTTGAGCGTTACTATAAAGAAAAAGTCAAACAAAAATCAATTGTGAAAACTCAGCGAAACTATAGTATGTAAGGGGATATAAGACAGGCATGTAGCATGATATCCAAGAATAAGAAGGGCCCAACATGGTGACCTAAATGAAAGAAAACACCGATACTGGTGTTGCAGCCATCATGATGTCTGAGATGCGTACAATTCAGTGGATCTGTATTCTGGAATAAATAGTTCAAAATTTAAGTATCTTTCTGACATGAGGTGTACTATGTGTAATTGAAATTTTGGTTTTGGTGTACCAGAAGGATTCTTTAATCAGATGATGTACCATGCAAGATACTTGGCTCTAGACATTTCCTTCATAAGATGCATTTAGCTTTGCCTTCTTTTGACTCCTTTACAATTATAATCATCACTGATGTTTAATTACCAATAAGAGAAATTCGTTCATACCTTCCTAATTAAATCAAAATCAAGTTCAGCTTCTTGAAGCAACATATCAGCACTAGGATTACGATAAAACATGAACTCACGTTCCCCATCACTCCTCAATGTAACAAATGCTAAAGCGGTTCGTGCACCAGGATCAAAACGCATCCCTTCACTGTTCACATTATTTTCCTTTAGTATATCAGCAAGCATGTACCCAAATTCATCTTCCCCAACCTGCAAACATTGCATATTAATATTAAAAATCTGAAAGGATAAGGTTAGCTTTTTTGTTTTCTTAGCCCATGAATTCGACATTTATGCAGTAAAGAGCTGAACAACACAAGAGATATGTTTTCAATTTGTTTAGTCTTGTTAACGCATTAGAAGGAGAAATCGGTGTATAGAGAAAGAGTTTTCTCTGTTTTTTTTTTAATGCATAAGAAGAAGAAGAACTCACTGTATAAATGTTGTGACAACATGTAATATTACAGATAAGAGACACAATAGCAAATTAAGTTGAAAATGCCCTAGCAAACACAAATGTGTGGTCAACTATGATATATATTATACACATATAAGGTGACACGGAAAACGACCCAAGCAAAGGAAAAGGACTTTGGTTTGACCTTTAGAAAGATAAACACTAAAACTAAAATGTGAGGTGGGAGGAAAAAGGGATTACCTGAAGTCAAAGTGGCCAAATTATTAGTTAAAGACTCAAAACATTTGATAACAAGTGCTGCCTTCATCTAATTAAATCAGAACAACAAGAATATGGACACATATGTTCAAAATGATACCTTCCCTATAAAAGCTGATGAGCCACCAAGACGAGCTATGCCCACTGCAACATTAGCAGGGGCTCCTCCAGCAGCTTTTTTAAATGCAGGTGCTTCAGCCAATGAAAGTCCACTAGCGGTTGGGACAAAATCAATAAGCATTTCCCCAAAACAAACCACAAGGGAGGATTCCTTTGTGTCTAATAGTGCATCTCCTGCAAATGCTTTTCCTAAAATACATAACAGTCAGACAATGAAGGGCTCAGTTTTTAACAGAAGACAACTTTGATACGTAGTAAGCAGATGACCAAAAGCTGTATGATGTCACTCATGATTCAAGTCATATGCAAAGTTCACTCATTGTGTACATGTACTGCAAAATAAGAAAGCACAAGCTTAGTGCCCTGATTGCCAAACACAAAGTGTAAAATCTAGGATTATAGTTTGGCAAATTTCATGGTGTGTACATGTGATAAATTGTGACATCCAAATGGAAGGTCAAGTGCAACAAAGACCTCTAGAAAGAGGGACAGATAGATACCTAACGAGCATCAATATTATAGCTATAGTGAAGACAAACTCAAGACAGTTGAGGGGAAATCAAGAAAATTAAGACCAGATCAAGACATCACCCAAACTTTAGAGTACTTCCAGCTTTTAGTTATGGTCAAAGACACTGAACTAGGATAAGTTCTTGACCCCAAAACATAGAGTTAGGATGTGTCTATGAGTCTAGGATAGTGCAAACATATTGTAGGATATGTCTATGATCCTTAGAAATAACAAAAAAGAGAGTAGACATTAAGCTAAAAAAATAAATCAAAACAGACAAAATCATGCCCGAAATTGACATCTGGGGTGAACAAACAAAAGCTCTCTTGGTAGACTAGGGCATTGACAGGGAAGAAGCCATGCTCTAGGTACACTGAAAGGTTTATTAAGGGGACCAGTTACTCCCGGTCAACCAAAGATTTGAGTAATCGACCAAGACAACCTCAGTCTCCCAAGGTTTCTTAGGTGTACAAGGGGTTTCACTGGTAACTGATCCCAGTCAAACAACACATTAAAAAATCAAATCTCAAATGCTTTTTACATGTTGCCCAAGAGCTGTTGGTTCTTTTGCTCTTAAAGGGCCCCCATAACTCTTAGAAGAGAGCTATTGTGTAGGTTGAGAACCAGCGAATAATGGCTCTAGCAATGGCAAGGGAGTGATGCTCCTCACTTCTCCCTTGCCCTTGAAATATCCGAGTACTTATTTGAGGTTTTGGTTGCTCAGTGGATTTCCCACCTCTCCAGTGGAGGAGCTCATTGTCAACATTGAGGTAAGTTCTTTTCTTTGTTGCTGCTGTCTTTTGTCCTTGGTTCCTAATATTTTCATTATTTGTGGATATAATACACATATAGGCAGGCCAACACACACAATCTTCCCACTTCACTCTAGATGTACATGTTTCCCTCATATACTACTACTTTAGTTCATCACAACACTGCATGGGATTTGGGGTATCAAGTTACTAAAAGCATTCATAATTACCAGTGAAATGATAGTGTTACATTTACACATGTTTGTAATTACAAATGGCTTTTTGCAAATTACACGAGGGGTAAGGTACTGCTTCAAGATTAAACAGCGGACCCTCTCCTTCATTCCTCGTATTTTTCCCATAAGATCTTCAAAATTTAATATCTAAGCTCCAAAAATGAGATTGTACTTGCGGAAACTAGCAGCACACAAGGCGTTAGAATTATGGTCCTCCAGCATGGCTTTCTAAATTATAATTCTTGGTTTGCCTAGATTACTCTAATTCTGACCACATCCTTTTTCCTTAATCCCAGCATCTATTGCTTTCTACTTTGGAGCTTTCCAATATCCTTCTTTCTTGTTTGCTTTCTTACAGAGATCACAAGAGATATGGTAGGCATAGTGGCTATGCTAAAATCTTCTACATAAGCAAATACTCAAAAACCTATCGTTGGATGACCTTCCAGTTTCAGTTATTCCTAGTTTCTTTACAATTTGCATTATGCTTCACCGGTTAAACAGCCCCAAACATCTCTAGCAGTTTTCACTTTGAACTTCCCAAGATAAGATTAAAGAATTGGACAGTTATACAGTTAAAGAAACAAATCATCTCACATATGCAGTAAACAAGAACCAATCAGAACAATCGTTGATTCATTTCTGGTCTCTATGTCCTCTCTTAGTTGCAATATCGTCCTCAATTCCACAATGTAGTTGTGACATTCTTGATATAAATACCCAAATGAAAATTCGTTAAAAATAGCAACCGGCAACAAGTGTAAATAATGCCCCCAACAAATTGTGAAGTTAAACACATTATAGCTATATAAACGGACCAACCCACACCATGATAACTACAAGTTGATTAATTCACACAATATTTCAAGCAATCCAATCCAAGAACATCACAAACGCCCCAAATTATAAAGTCCACTGAGCTAAAAAATTTAGATAATAAGTGAAACTAACGAAACCCATTTGTCAAGTGAAGCTGATACAAGTCCAAAACCAAAGCATACCTTGGACATTCGATCTGGAAATGGAACTGAGAGGTGGACAAGAAAATGCCGATGCTCTGACTGTCCTTTGACTAAAACACACCGAATTGCGAGGCAAAGAAACCACACCACTGAAGCAGAAAGCAGTTGAATGAAGAGCCATCAAAATAAGCGCAGACACAGAACAGTATTCAAAGTCGTTGATGATCCCAAAAGTGCTTTTACTTGGAAGCTCTTGTGAAATGAATTTCTCCGAAGAAAAATGGCGGAGCCCAAGGCTTTTACATTTATTTAATTGATTAATTAAGGTTTCAGCCTAAGACAGTTAATTAATACACTAAATCATCTGAAAATAGTATTATGGGTGTGGACGACAGAGACAGGGGTGAAGTAGCAGCGAAGAGAACAAAGCGAGAGTGTAGTAGCTTAATGTTTGTCGCCTTGCCATTGCTGCATTTCGACTGCCGATTAAGCTTTGTTCTTGGCCCCTAAGCTTTCGTTTTGCTGCCACGTGTATTGAGAAATCTATTCCGTTCCATAATACTAGCGTATTCCGAGATTTAATCTTGATATTTTCATTTCTATTTAAATCCATCCTTCTTTTTTAATTTAAAGCCAACAAATCTAACAAAATGAAATAAGGTTTTCACTTGTAGGCGAGTGGTCTTAGATTCGAACCCCATAGCATCTTAGTAGTAGAATTTACTCTCCATCTAAAATAGCAAATCTTGGTTTTTAATTATAAAGTTGATTTATTTGAAATTCTAAACAAATTTTATTGAGAAGTCAACATTTCATAAACACTCACAAATCAACATAACATGGTCACATTACAGGAGTCTGATTATATTCCACCAATTCACAACGAAGATAAACCTAGCTCAATGAGTGGGATGTAATCAAATTGACAATATTCCACTAAAAGATTATCCACCTAATGAATTATAGGTAAATAAACTGATTATCCACTTAAATAATAAATTAATGGAAACGTAGTAGATGACAAAATCAATATAATAAAATATTTGTATGCAAACATAGCTTTATGAAATTATTATAAGCTTTGGGATGCAAGCACGAGGAAAAGAAAAAAGAAATATTCATGAACAGATAAATATTGATATGCTTCGTGATGCAAGCATAAGGAAAAGAAAAACATTCAAGATTTTTTACTAACATGAAGGAAGTGGATGAGAAGATGGGATACAAAAGTGGAGCCCTAACCTCAAGGAGAAGAGAGTGTGTTTCTCACTGTTTGCTGCTTGATATAATAAAGGGAATTGGAGACCTTTTTTCTGTCTCTTTAGCTTCCCAATAGTTCACTCGTAAAGTCTGGTGTAAATTAGGAAGACTTTTGGTAGTAAGAATTATTGAAAAGTCATTCCCAATTGAAAAGTCATTTATTTAACAATGTTTTCATTATGACCACACCAAAAAAAAAAAAAAAAAAAAAACAATATTTTCAAATATCATTAACTTTATCGATACCACAAAACTTTTAAATATTTTTTAAAAATCACAATTGAATACCACTAAATATGTTCATTAGTAGCCCCTTTATTAGATGGATGTTAACAATGCCTTTCTCCAAAAAGAAGTTTACATGACTCCTTCTCCAGGCTTTATTGATAGGGGGAGAGTAATTTGGTTTGTTGACTACACAAATCCCTTTATGGTCTCAAACAAGCTCATCGTAATTGGTTTCACAAGTTTTCTGTTGCCATTCAAAAAGTAGGGTTTACATAATCTCTTTCATATTATTATCTCTTCACAAAAAGCAAGGTTCACATAATATTTTTCATTTACTGTTGTTTTAATCTACATTGATGACATGGTAATCATAAACAATGACGAGAGTCCTATGCAGAATTTAAAGTCTTTTCTTCATAATCAGTTTCACATTAAAGATTTGGGCCATTTGAAGTATTTTCTTGGGCTCTGCAAGTTCAAAGACGGGAATTACGATCTCACAACGAAAGTACACACTTGAAATACTTGATGATGCAGGTCTTCTAGGTGCTCAACCAGTAGACTTTTCTATGGAGCAAAACTTGAAGCTCACGACCAGAAATGGTGAAGTGCTCAACAATCCTTCGTGATTTAGACGATTGGTGTGGCGATTAATCTACCTTACAATCACTAGACCAGAAATTACTTATGCAATCAATATTTTGAGCCAATTTATGCATCAACCAAGGAAACCACATTTGGATGCCACTTTACGTGTTCTTTGTTATCTGAAAGGTATTCCAAGTCGAGGATTACTTTTCTCTTCAAACAGCAAGTTGCATTTGATAGGTTATTGCGATTATAATTGGGCAAACTACCCCACGATGAGAAGGTCCACTTCAGGCTACCCCACAATATTTTTTTCTTTTTTGTGTGTTAGCTTTTCCCCACCTTTTGAATGGTTGGACATTTGAATACTCAATTGTTTACTTTACACTTGAATACTCAATTTTTATTGAGGGTTGTTTTCTTCTCTACTGTGGTCTTTTTTTATAGGCTAACACGTTAGGTACACAACCTTATTTTGGCAATTCATACAGTTACAAGTTACAACAAAGTGTACACACGCATCTTAAACAAACGACAAGGATAATGGAGCGTGTGAGTATTTGTTATCGACATTATCAACCCTCAATAAAAATAATAAAATCATGCACGGACAAGCTAGTAGTAATTAATTGGAAAATTATTCTCCTTCAATGAGACAATACCAAATATGCTCTAGATTAGCTCAACCTGCAATCTCTCTCTAAAAAATTTGCTTAAACAATATCAAGTTGAAAAGAGATCCACCTACTGCAATCACTTCAAGCTAACGTAGCTATATTATGGGCTCCAATTGCAAGCTAATTTAGCTTTTCGATAGAGAACAACAAGCTTACCCATGTTATTTGCTTAAATTGCAAGTAACCCTTGCCACCAAAGTTGAATTTTGTATCAGCTTCGTTGATTATAAGCACGTTCTCCAATCTTATTCCAAAATTCTCATCTTCGTTGATTATATCCAGGCTCTGAAAAGTGTAGTTTTATAGTCAGTCACTGTAAATGGTAATTACAAGTCAAGTAGGCGAGGATCGGAAGCAGCCTGAAACCCGAGAAGTCATCTCCACTGTCCTCTCTACCCCTCACTGGGCTCTCTCCCTTGTTTTTCTACTCCAACAAGTTCCTCTTTCTTCCCCCACCCTCATCCATAAAACCCCTGAACCCTTTACAAACAAGATTAAAATGGCCCAAGGGGAATCCCCAACATCCAATTCGACATCAGATCCATCTCTATCCTGGAACGTCTTGTTTAGCCGGCTGAACACCCAGGCTCCCGAGTTCGTCCTAACCCGGTAACACACCCAATTGGAGAGCGCGATCGATGAGCTTGGTTTGATCGACATCGCAAGACCTGGTCTTGAGAAGCCTTTCAAAGGAGATTTCAATGGCGAAAAAAGGGGGGCTGCTAGGGGTGGAATCGGAGAACTTGAGAAGATGGGATGGGGGAGAAAGGGACGAAGAGAGGGAGGGAAAGATGGAGAGAGGGAGAGAGGGAGGGAGCTCGGGTGGGTGCGGCTGTGCGTTGATGAGAGGGGTGGGGAAGGATGTAGGTGAGGGTTTCTTTTTTTTTTTATATATATATTTAGTTTTTGTTTAATTATATGTTATTTTTTCGTTGTATAATAAAAATTTGGGAATTGAATAGTGGGTGGGTCCCACAGTAGACACGTCAACATTTGACAATTGACTACACAGTCAAGTTAACAGAAGGATGAAATTGAATGATGTTGCAAACGTAAGGGTGTAAATTGATAAAATTGATATCATGAGGTCCATATTGAAAACCACCCCAAACTTGCAGGGTGTATTTTGTCATTAACCCTTATAATTACTTATTTTCCATACGTTTACTAACATATAGGCTGTGTTTGGTTCATGGAAAAAGAGGCTTGGGAATGAGAAATTAATTGCTTTCCCATGTTTGGTAAGTCGAGACATAAGAAATGGTTGCATGACACATGGACAAATATGGGGAAATGAAATGGGAATATCACTATTTTGCTATCCCCGCCAATAATGATACGACACGCGTGATAACACTTCCACGTGACATAACATTATTGGCAAGGGATAGCAACTAAGTTTTTCTCCACCCCCTACCCCCAAGGTTTCATTTCTCTTCTCATGGGAAACTTTGGGAAAATGGGTCAGCATTAAATGCACATTTTTCATGACCATTTTGTCCCTATAAACAATATTGCATTAAATAAATTTTTTTATTTCATATGTGTATAATTGAAAGATAAAAAAAAGGTGGTATTTCGTGTTTACTTTCCTAGCATTATCGAATATGGGAAAAAAAATTCCATTTTCCATCCCTTGGGAAAAGACATAGGAATTTCCCATCAAATCTTTTCCTCCAACCAAACGAGGCCATAATGAATAAAAGAAAATAATGTGGATTTCATGTTTTTTTTTTGTTGGAAATGGATTTCATGTTAAAATTCATAATCAAATACCCTCAAAATCAGGAATCAGATCAACTAAGGGAGTAGTTGACTCAATTCCAATTCCTTATTCCCTTACTGTGCGTTTGGATGAGAAAATTTAAAAGTACAAAGGAATTCATAAATGAAGGAAATTAATGTTCTAGAATTTGTAAAGTTTCTTGTTTGGGTAACGGATTTAAAATACGAAATTTAAGCTTTATTTGTAAAGTTGTATATTTTTAAAAACTCAATATCTCTTGGAATTTTAGAAATGACGACTTTTAGATAGAATTTAAAGTTGGGATTTATGACCTTCAAATTCCATGTTTTTTCCCATGCGGAATTTCTAAATATTTATGTTTTTTTATTCAAACAAGAGAATTGGTGCATGTCAATTAAGAATTTTTGACTTTTATCAAAATCTCAAGTTTATTTTCTCATCCAAACGCACTATTTTTTGTTTTTTGTTTTTTGTTTTGGCAAAAGTTGAAAAAGAAAAATAGTCAAATTAATGTCACTAATCATGCTGATTTCATCGTGCTGGATTGCACACGCGAGTAATTAAAATTTTCCCAAACATTATTTCTAGGTAACCACATAACTAATTTCCTATTGTATTTATATTCATCTAAATATCTGACCCTTTGCATTCCTCACACTTATTTGGGTATTTATTATATTTACACTCTACGCGCTTTTTCCCATTAATTATGGAAAAAATAATATTCCCAGACAGATTTAATAATTTTATTAATCGAAATCCACGTGGCAAGGAATTCGAATCAGGCAACAAGAAGAGTAACTCCCATTCCCAACTGCCACCTGACGTATCTTTACAGATTTACTTTTCCTTCCTTCTAAGCCCAGCCAGCACAAATTTTGCCTTTATCTTCCAAATCCTCTACACCCTTGCCCACCCTCTCTTCCCACGTGTCTGTTTTTCATTCCCTGAGGACTCGCAAATTCCAACTATGCTAAGTCGGCAAACACCTGATCGCTGCCTCCTCCACAAGCGCGTTCAAAACCGAGTGAAAGTCGCCTATATATATCTCTTGTTTGTCACGCAATTAAACAAAGCTCAGAGCCCTTCTCTACTCTCTCTCTCTCTCTCTCTCTCTCTGTGTCTGTCTCTGTGTTGCGATGTCGAAGAGCAATTTGGTTTCTTCAAGCCCTAACCCTAGCTGGATAGGCTCTGGAGTCGGCGCGGTGGGATCCAGGGAGCAGTTGGAGATAATCTTCAACAAGTTCGACAAGAACGGCGACGGAAAGATCTCCTGCGACGAGCTCAGGGAGGTTTTCGGTGAGCTAGGCTCCGATACTTCGTCGCTGGAGGAAGTGAGCAGCATAATGGCGGAGTTCGACAGAGACGGCGACGGCCACATTGACATCCTGGAGTTCGCTGAGCTCATGAATGGCGGATCGAGCCAAGAGCTTCGCGACGCCTTCGACCTCTACGATCTCGACAAGAACGGACTGATCTCGGCGAGTGAGCTTCACGAGGTGATGAAGCGATTGGGGCAGAAGTGCTCGCGCCAGGACTGCGTGAGGATGATCAGCAACGTCGACGCCGACGGCGATGGCCACGTCAACTTCGACGAGTTCAAGAAGATGATGAATCCCCGTTGATCCTCCGTACGGGTGCGTATTTGGCTAGCGATCAAAATTCAAAATCAAAACAGTGCAAAAAAGAAGAGCGTAATCAGAATTATTAGATAGTCTTCTTCTAATTAGTAGTTTGATTTAGATTCAGTTTCTTAGGGATTTGACGTAGTTAATTGGAAAAGTGTACAAAATTAACATCGTTGGTGCTAATTGGATCCACTATCGTCTTTTGGAATTAAGTATTGCTCTTCTCGTTTCTTAATTCTCTTAATTTTTCTTTTTAATTTTATTATTATTACTTTTTTATGGGGTATGGTTTTGGTACTTTTCTTGATAGAAAGTGGTGGAAGTAGCAAAAGGGTGGGTGGCAGTAATAATGTTAGGTGGTGTTGTTGCCTTGCCGTAGTGGGATGGTCAGTGATTTGGGTTTTGCTGACCTCAACGCGGAATTGGGTGCGTCTCTCTGTCTCTCTCTGTCTCTCTCTCTGTCTCTCTCCTCGTCGTCAATGTCTCAGTCTGTCTCTAAACTCTCTTTTTTGGTCGAAAGTATTTATAAAATTATTTTAAAATATTGACCCAGAATCTGTGGAGAGGAGGAAGAACAAGTTTTCAGATAATGTAAAAGGTGTTGGCAAAGTAACCCGATGTTGATTGGTTGTTTGGGGGACTAAAGAAATGCATAGCGTGTGGACTCGGGGAGATATTTTGTGTGTTGAACGTTACTCTACTTTCCGCTGACTTTAAATTAGGGTTTTTTTTGTTAATTTTTTAAAGTCCTTTTTATACAGGGAGTATGATTCACATGCAAGGGCCCACATGTGAAGCCCATGGTGGGATGGCTGCCAGCTGTGACATGTGGAGCCGTTTAAGACAACGGTGCTCTTGTTGGTCGTTTGAGTGGTTGTATTTCTTTCCTGTTGTTTTTAATGTTTTTTAGAGTGCCAATAATAGCTTCTTTTAAAAAAAATAAAAAAAATTTATCATGACTTCTTATGTGTTTAGAATATATTTTAGTAAGATTTAGGAGATATGAGATAGTCTCAACTTTTTTTTTAGTCATATATATACTCATTCTTAGCACTATTGATATAGATAAATCCTACACCATTTAATTTTTATAAACAAACCCCAAAAAATCCCAAAAAATGACAGCTGAGCCTATTGAATTTAATTTCGATTATTAAATTACTTTGATACCCTATTGAGTGTTTTGGGTTTTTTATGAGGTTTTGAGATTAGGTTTGTTTTAAGAAATCGATAGTAGTTTTGTAATTTATAAGAAGTTAAAAGCCTCTTTGTTATGTTGTAAATGAGTTTTGGTTGTGTTTCTAAAGTCTATTTCAAATAAGTTTGTTTTAAAATTTGGGCTCCTATATTGGGTATAATAGTGAATCTCCCCCCCAAAAAAAAAGAGATATGAGATAGAGATTATGAGTCAAGGTCTCCTTTGTTATTGGTGTTTTCATTCTTGTTCAAATTCCAGTAAAGATAATAGACACTAAATTTGAATTTCAAATGAGATGGCAGAAGCCAAATCAATTTTGAATTAATCAAGTTTCTCAACATGTATTAATGAATGATTAATTGGGTAAATAGTTTCAAAAAATAGGGCTAGGAATTGGGACTGAAAATCAGCCGAACTAGACCGGCTAGTTAGGTTAGGTGCGATTTATTGAAAAATTAGTTAGTAAACTAGATTGAAAGGCTTTTGATCAATGAATTGGAGATTTTGTTGTAGTAGCCTCCATCCACAGATGGGAATAGTGTAGATTGATAACAATGTGATGGAACAATATGGATGACAAACTTTCACATACATCTTATATAAAGAAGGTGCTCAAGAGATTTAATATGTAGAATTGTGCGGGAGGTGATAATCCTTTTCAAAATGAGACAAATTAAGCAAAGAACAGGAACCTAAAACTGAGCAAGAGAAGCTTGAAATGGATGACAAAACTTATGCCTCATTGGTAGGAAGCTAGATGTATGCACACATTTGTACAAGACGTGATATAGCTTTTCCTATCAGTGTACTAAGTAGGTTTCAATCAAATCCTGGTCAAGCACACTAGGTTGCAGACATCATGAGGTATTTGCAGAGAACAAAAGTTTACATGTTGGTGTTTAGAAGAAGTGATAGGTTGGAGTTACAAGGCTTTGCAGATGCTGATTTTGCAGGTTGCAAAGATTCCTTGAAATCTACATCAAACAACCTCTCACTGTAGGATCAACCATGCTTGTTGAATTCTTCTCAAGCTATGTGGTTAAAGAATTTTATCACTAGTATGAATGTGGTGGAATCTATACATAGGCCTATTCAACTTTGGAATGATAACAATGCAAATGTTCTTTTTGCAAGAGGAAACAAGAGGACAAAGGTTTCGAGGCTAATGGAAGTTGAGTTCATAATAGTTAAAGAGAAGATCAAACAGGGTTACACTAATATAGATCACAGCAGCACATATCAGATGATTGCAGATCCACTTACTAAAGGACTTCCAAATGGTGTTTTTCATAGACATGTGTTGAGCATGGGTTTAAGAACAGATACGGATGCATGAATCAATGGGAGTTTGGTTTTGTTTAAATAGCTTTTCACTAGCTTTTAGATTTTGATAGTTTGGTTTGTTTCGATGGATGTTAATTCAGTTTGAGGTGCAATTAAGTGTTTTTCATTTAAATTAGATTAAAGTTTAATTTATTATTTACTTGTATTTTGAGACATGAATGCAAAATAGGTAGCAAAGCTAGCATTTAAGGTAGCTGCATATGGCATTCATTCATGATAGTGAAGTCTCTTTGTTTATCAAAGGGAGAGACATTAGTAGTAATATAGAGGGGCACATGAATTAGCATGGTTTTCACATAGCATTTACAGTTTGTCATATTTGTCTAGTATTTAATCTTGATCGAAGCTTATGTGGTTTTGAAAGATGTTAAGTGTTATTATAAAAACCTTGAAGTGTCAGATATTCAATAAATTCTTGATGATTCCTTCTCATTCTTCACAATTGACAATGGCTTGGTAGGAATTAGTTTGAGTTATATATTTCACATGGCCTTAATGTGAGCAATGCAAATTCTTTCGTTGTATAGCATCATAGGAAATCAAAAAGAACTAAATTGTAGCAGTTTGGAAACTTATTAGACGACGGTTTTTATAATAAATCATGGTTTTTACATATAATTAACGACGGTTTTTATAAACCAACCGTTGTCTTTATAGATAATTAACGACAATTTTTATCAAACAACCGTCGTCTTTACAAACAATCCACGATGGTTTTCGTAAAAAACCGTCATCTTAACATACAATACACGACGGTTTTATTAAAAAACGTCGTCTTTCCTCCTATAATTAACAATCTTTACCTCTAAACAACGACGATTTTCTTTAAAAACCGTCGTCTTTACGGATAAACAATGACGGTGAAAAGCCGTCGTAGTTTGACACTCAAAAAGATGGCGGTCGATTTAACGATGGTTTTCAAAGCATTACAATGACGGTGGATCCCCGTCGTCTATTTCAGTTTTTGTAGCAGCTCAAATTAAAGTCACGAGGTCATATCTCTTAACCGTTTGATCAAACTAATCAATTTGATCCAACGGCTAACCAATTTGATCTAACAGCTAAGAGATCATCTAAGGGCCTTAGAAATAAGGCCCTCACTATAGAATTCTTATATAGCAAGGCACGGTTTTTGGGTGGAACTGATTGGGAGAGAGAGAATGATTAAAAGTGAGTTAAGTTTTATGTACTCCATTTTCGTTTCAACCCAATTTATATATTGTCCGATTGGAAGCTTACCACTGCACCACTAAAATTATCAAACCAAATTACTAACAACTTTTGTCCAAGGCAAGCTTATTTGTTTCTTTTCCCCTCTAACTATAAGTTTTTTCTTTGAAAGAGCCATCAATTAGTTGCAAACGATGTTTTCATGCAACTTCTATTGTGTATATTATTTAGCTGGTGAGACTCATTAATATTTGTAAAATTTGTAGACATCTTCCATGTGAGAAAGTTAAATTTGAAAAATAGTATGGTTGTATATATTCGCATGACTTGTGGAGCTGCATTTACTTTTCTTACACGCCAAGAATTCCTATATTAAATGCAATTGATTTACTTTTAATTCATGATTTCCTACTGTAAATAGAATTAGGAGTTATTACGTTCCTTAACCTACAAGGATATATATTGTACTATAAATATGGCCTCCTACAAGGAGAAGAATATACAGAAAATTCCCACAAACAATATTCTCTCATAGATTCTTATATTTTAGCATGATATACCCAACCCCGACTATTACCTATGAAGCTTCCGCACATATTGGAATCAAGTTGGATGGCTCCAACTACCCCCTTTGGTCCCAAGTTGTCGAGATGTATGTTGCCGGCAAAGACAAGTTGGGACACCTACTCAGACCGACGCGAGTTTCAACCGCTGGCGCAACCAGAATGCAATTGTGAAAGGCCGGTTTATCAATTCTTTGGACCCTCGCTTGATTAGCACCTTTATTCGATTTCTGACAGCAAAAGCAATATGGGATACGATTGCCACAATCTACTTTAATGGCACGTACACCCCTCAGGTGTACGACCTTAAATGGCAAACTCACCGGTTGCGACAAACAGGTGGCTCGATTGAAACTTATTACAATAATCTCCAAGGCTTGTGGCAAGAAATTGACTTCCATCGTCCAAATAGGATGAAGTGTGGCTCTGATATCCATGAGTACAACGACATTCTCCAGGAAGACCGTGTTTATATCTTCTTGGATGACTTGGATGACTGACTTGACAAGGCCCGAAGTGATGTCTTTCAGATGGCTCTGTTTCCCACCGTGAAGCAGGAATATGCTTATGCTTATGGCTCTGATATCCATAAGTACAACGACATTCTCCAGGAAGACCGTGTTTATATCTTCTTGGATGACTTGGATGACTGACTTGACAAGGCCCGAAGTGATGTCTTTCAGATGGCTCTGTTTCCCACTGTGAAGCAGGAATATGCTTATGTCTGATGTGAAGATCTCCGACAAGATGTGATGATGGGTACTCAGGCGCCGACTGCGGCTGGTTTGGCGGCCAAGGGAACTCACCAACTAGTCGGTCACACCTCGGTGACCTGTCAGCCAGGCCAGATGCCTTCTTCTATCGTTGTGCCGCTTCAGATGCAGTCGTATTTCACAGTTGTTGGCTCACCTTCAGGCCCGACTACACAACCTCCTCTACCAAGGGCTCTGACCAACGTGAATGGATGCACTCATTGTGGCAACCCAAAACACACTCAGGAAACCTGTTTTAAATCTCATGGGTATCCCGATTGGTGGCACACTAGGCTAACCCACATTTGGAAAGAAGAAAGAATGATTAATAGGCGCCTAAAAAATGCAAATTAAGGTAGATAACAAATGTTTGAGGATTTTTTTTTTCTTTTTAAGAAGGGTCTATTTAAATTTAACACATTACTTGAATAATCCTTCTTCTTTTGAAGTTTTTTTACTTTTATTCTTGCATATAAAAAATTAAAAACATAAGAATATACAAATCACCCAACCCCTTCCTGGCTAGCACGCCACAGGTCGAGGTGGTCATTCATAAATAAATAAATAAATAATGAGACTAATTGAGTAAATTTGGTTTGAATTTTTTTTTTCCAAAGCGTCATATTCCAACAACTTTCTTTTTCAATCAAACAAAACTTTTTTTAACATCTCTCTACTATTTCTTTACCATTAATAACAAGAGTACATTAATATAAACCCATAATACCTGTATACAAAAGATAACATATATACTGTGTCATACGTGTAGTCCACCACCACCCACCATTCCAATTAAGCATGGAAGGGGCGCTCTGCAGATTATTTTCATCTAAATTCCTACTAATTTCTTTTAATCATCTCTTTAAGATGCAATTAAATCACCTTAAAGCTGCAGCAAATTAAACTGCAGTCTTTCCACATGCTGGTGGAAAAATTTGGCATGTCATAGTAGGCTTGACATTAGTACATATAGATGTGGCAGCACCATTTTTCCCATTGTATTGTATGTCAAATGGATGTCACTAATTTGCACATTCTGGCATGGAATGCATTTGCTGCAAGCAAGCTTCACAACAACAGGATCAGCAGAAGTGCCCCTAATGTTCTTGAAGCACACATTGTTTATCTTAACTTTCGAAGGGATTTTTGGTTGGCATCGGCCATTTGGACAGTATTCTTAGTCTATAAGAACTAGGGGTGTGCATCGGGACTAGAACATCGAACTGGACCGAATGAAAAAAAAAAGGGAAAGATGGGTAAAAAGATGGTACCCAACAACCCTCTAGTTTCCAAAAACCTGGCCCAACACCGTGAAAATAAGGACCAAAGCTATAGACCTAGGTGAAGAGCCACCTACGCCAAATCTCTGGACAACAATCGTCTTCTCATGAAGGTAAGGCTTGAGATCACAGATCGAACGACTGAGGGAGCGTGAGGAAAGCCACCTCCACCGTGACTACTGACTCAACGAAGCAGCTTGCACCACAGTCACCGTTCACTTGGAGACTGTTGGCACAATAGCAGCAGTAGACCCGCTGAAACCACCATACTAAGGCAACCACCAGAAACGCCGACACACCGAAGAGAAAGTGAACGACGAAACTAACACCCAGGATATAAGAGAGACAACAACGAGGCCAGCACCCCATAATCGAAGAGAGGAGTGACGGCATCGACTTGACGTGGAAGAGAAACAGCAGCGACTTAACGTGGAAGAGAAACGGCAGCGACTCAACATGGAAGAGAAACTGCAAAGACTCAACGTGGAAGAAAAGTGACTCGACTGTGTCAAGTCGAGGAGGGTGACGATAGCTGAACGTGGATGAAAACGAGCGTTGTTAGGCCGATGAGGGGATGACGGTTGAACGTGAAAAACCCAAACCCTAATATTTGACGCACTTCTCTCTTTGCTTGCGAGTAATTTAATTTGTGATTTTTGGATATTGTTTTTCAAGTGTTCGAAAATCTACATCAACTGGTCCATGTGGATTCCATATGTGTTTAGGCTTCCACCGGGGGCGGTGATGATCACATGTTGAAGTGTCACATTTTTGCAGTTTAAGATGTTTATGTGAAACAGATTGTTGTTCAAAGATGTTATGTCTTGAATGTGTGAATTGGTGAGCCCTGTGAATCTTATGTTCTGCATTCAAGGAACCCAATTGAGCAAATTCTATTTATTAGCCTTCGTTTCTAGCTCAAAATAAATTGATAAAAAAAACGTGCACTTCAAATTTAAAAAACTTACTATAGGCAGTGAGTTGCATTTTCTAGTTTTGGTCTAATCATTTTTGGATTAAGCTATTGATCATTGGCCATCAAAAGTGCCCCATCCTAAGATTGTTAACCCATCAATATTTTGGAAAACAACCCAACCATCTTGTGGCTTGAGCTTTTCTGGCTCTGCAAGAGCCTACAAGGTTCCTTCAACCCGAACGCTAACTGGTGCTTTACAGGGCCCTTGAAACTTCACTGGACCAGCCATGTAGTTTCCTTTTGCTATCACAACCGTGTTCAGAGTTGTGGATGCGCATGCTTCTTTCCAAGAACTATTAATAGCCTAAAATCGATAGCATACTCAGAAGGTTACTAAGATGTTAAGATATACGCCCGCATTCACAGTCTGACAACAATTACAACTTACTAAATATCTAGGAAGAGAAATAATTAAATAAAGAGGCTAATTTATGTTTTTTTTTTAATGTGTATTTAAACTCAACACATTACTTGAATTAATAATCCTTCTTCTTCTTTTATGTTTGAGGTTTTTTTTACTTCTATTCTTGCACAAAAAATAAAAAGCATAAGACTGAATCACCCCTCCCTCTTCCCCTTCCCAGCACACCACTGGTCGAGGTGGTCATTTATACAGAAACAATTAAATAAAGAGGCTAATTGAGTAAATTTGGTTAATCAAATATCCAAAGAAGATTTATTCATCACTTTTAAGATGTAACAAAAAATGTATTGAGATATTTTCCCCCTCTTAGATGAAAACACCAAGTACAATTAGCACAAAATCAAAGAGCACACAACTAATGTGTCTTTGAAGAAACATCAGCAACATGGGTTGTGCTTGTTAGATCAAGCAGCAGCAGCGCCGGTAGCGCAAGCAAGAGGCTGTGGCACGCGATTAATTGTTGGCTTGACATTAGAACACACAGAGGTAATAGGCCCTTTGTTTCCAGTGTACTTGAAATCAATGTCACTCAATTCCACATTCTCACATGGCATGCCTTGGGCGCATACAAGCTTCACAGCAACTGGGTCGGTGCATGTGCCCTTGATGTTCTTGAAGCTAACATTGCTGATCTTAACTTTGGAAGGAACCTACACAAAACCATTCATTAATTGATTAATTTAAATCCTTTTAAAGATTCAGTAAATGATGACTTGATTAACAAGGAACATATATATGATGTTAATAAATTGTTATAGATAGATACCCCTTTTTTGCATTCGTTCCATGGGCAGTACTCTTGGTCAATGAGGATAGGGTTACCAACATTAACCATGGTAATATCCTCAAAGTGAATATCCGAGGCAGTGCCATCTTTTGGGGAAGCAGGCCATGTTTTGATCCTTACACCATTCGTTGTATCAGTCAAGGTGCAGTTCTTAATGTTGATGCCGGACACGGGTTCTTCCTCTGGGTACCTTCCAAGGCTCCCGATGGCTATGCCGTGGCCTGGCCCACAAGTAACGTTGGTCACAGTGATGTTCTTGTTACCGTCACCGATCGAAATACAATCATCCCCAGTTCCGATGGTTGTGTCAATGATGCTGATCCCAGTTGAACGCCCGATGTGAATTCCATCAGTGTTCATGCTTTCCTTAGGTGCTGAGACAGTAAATCCTTTGATTTCAACCTTCTCGCACTTCAAAAGATTGACGTGGAAATTTTTGCTATCTTTTGACGTTACGTCCAAAATTTTGGAATTGGTGAGGAAGTGGAACCTCAAATTCTGCATATATTAAGAAAACAAATCAAACACAAATATGTTTATAATGTCAGGTTGTGAATCTGGATCGCATATCATCAAGTCAAGAATTGATCAATGAGCAAGATTCGCAAATGCTCCTAAGATTCGCAAATGCTCCTATGTGACACAAGAAGATTTTCAAGTATATAAAACAACATGGTAGGATTAAATCATCTTACAATGTGTTTAGTTTTGCATGCTCTATTTTTGTTGCAATCATTGTTTTTCCAAGACTGTGCTCCTTGGCCATCAAAAGTTCCACCACCTGACAAGGTGAGCCCGTCGACGTGGTCGAAACCAATCCAAGTGTCGTCCTTCGGGAGCTGGCTGCCATCTACTGGAGCCTGCAATGTTCCTTGGACCTGGAACTCAATAGCAGCCTTGCAAGGACCTTTAAAAGTTGTTCCTACAAACTTGAATGTTCCCTTTGGAACAACAATTTTACTCGGTGTTGTTGATGCACATGCATCTGTCCAAGCCTTCTCTAAAGCCTAATTAACATTACACAAATTTAAAACTGTTAATGATTTAGTTTGGTAAACCATTGTAGAAACAAATTCTAATAATAACCGAATATGAATTCAAATGTTTTTGTTACCTGGGTAATATCAGAGTCTGGCTTTCCACCATATTTTGCACTTGTCACATCTAAGGCAGCAGGTTGAGCTTTAGCTGTGGATGCTAACAACAAGAACACGAACATTGGCAAGACATTTTTCAGTTTCAAACCCATCTTGAGACTTTGTTATTTCCTTTTTCTTTGGAGTATGATGAAACTCCATTGCTTTCAGCCTAATTTATACTCCCATCGGAAAGCTCATGACCGTTAATATTTATTTGGCCAATTAAGAAGTGGAATGTTGGTCAACCATCCTATAATTAGTAATTAATTAAGCTGCTCAGCTTTAGAACATGAATTACCTACAATGGCTCTTGGCTCAGTTTCCAATTTGGGCAAAAGATTTTTTTTTCCAAGACTATGTCAAATTAGAAAGAAAAGATTTATGACATGGATGACTTATAAACCAAAAGTACTAAACCCGTTATAATCCAATTTGGTGCAAAGATTAACAAAAAAATACATAGATACAATTGATTTTTCCTAAACCAAAAACTGTTTCCGAAAGTACTAATCAAACTAATAAATTCTTGACCATAATTTGTAACAAAGCAGTCGTAACATGAGAAATAACTATCGGAAATTCATTTTATATTCACATTGAAAAGTTAAGGGACCTAGCATATGGGTTTATAAGGAGTGAGTGTGGGTCTTATCTAAGGCAAGTTGTGAAGATAGTAAAAAACGCTCACCATTATCGTCCTTAGATATTAATAATAAGAATTACCACGAGTTTCTTGATACGAACTCATGTGCGTGTTTGAATTACGAAAACAAAAACAAAAACAAAAACAAAAAGATATGCATCCAATATAAGTCACGTGTAGAATTTAGACCCAAGTATCATATGCAAATCGTGTTTTAGCTGTTGTGTAAGGACGGAGAGAGTAGGATTTTATTTTTTATTTATCCCCCGACATATATATTTTGATGTTGACCGACCTATGTCCTTGTAGCAATAACCTCACGTGGAAACTGTTGTGTCTTCTGTGTGTTCACTTTTGTAATTTTGTTCATCAATAATTGTCGTTCACGATCATTGGCCAATTTTCCCCCATATTTTCAAGATCAATAATACTAAATACTAATTTTTCGACACCAACTAACGTGACAATTTCTTATTTGCTAATTTCTTATTTGCTTTGAATAAATAGTCACATGGTGTCCGAAGAAAAGTTCCTGAATTGAGCTCACTACTTTTGCTAGCACAATTGACCTCGAACAAAGCTTAGCGCAAAAAAAACAGTTGGTGACATAAGTTGGTGTCTAAGAAATCTTACAAATTACCACAACAATCAAAAAATGACGCAGATTAATCTGGGTGGAAAATTTGCTTAAGGATTTACGGCATACAATCGATATTTCGAAATATTGCCAAGAAATTTGTTCTTGTTCATTTTCATTCAAAGGATGTCTAAGAGAAAATTTGAACGACCTTCAATAACTACAAGATGGCGGATTTCATTTCATGGTGATAACACGAAGGGCAGTACCGATAAAACTTACATTTGCAACACCTTTTTTAACATGTGATACAATATGTTATGTGGTTTAGATCTTCCTAAGTTAGCAGAATGAGTTACCAAATCCTCTAAATCGTTCCATCCAAATGGGCACTCGATTTTAAAATATTATTGACAACAAAATTCTCAACTATATGCAGTCCATGGCATCAACAATTGTCTCTCAACCACATTTCAAGCATATACAAAACTGCTCGTCTCAACTCAAGGTAGCAGAACAACGCAAGCAAATGTTGATACTGTCTAGTAGATCACCAGATGATAATCTCATTTCTAAATCTATTCCATTCCATCGAGTTCTAAATCAGTTCAATTCCATTGAGTTCTTGGGTGAGCTTCTGATCTTCGAAAGTAGAAAGTCCTTTTATTTTGATATAGAAAAAGATGGAACAAAATGCAATTGGTAGTGTAACTTTGGCTATAAACTGTAGTGAAATGGAATAGGAATTAAGGAACAGGGAAAGAAGTTCACTAAGAAAATATAAGAAACTACTATCTTGATTCGATATATCTTAGGCGTAACACCTAGGGCTAGACTGCATCACAATCCTAAGTGTATGCTGCAGGAAAATTCTGTAAAGTTGATTCATATCTCAAAAGAAATGGTTTCTGTAATGACCTTAAACTTTCAGGACTTTCTTTGAACTACTCATTTATAATAAACGATATTAAAGACTACCACTTCTCAGTTTCTCCTAACATAAAAGCATAAATACTATGACTTCTAGACTGCATCAAAATAAGGACATAAAATACTGTCGTGAAAAAACAACAGCACACAAACTCTTGGAAAGCACAGTGCAACTGCAGTGCATCCACATAAGTTATAACAACAGCCTAAAATCATCCAGCACAAAGTCTGGGTAAGAAGAGCCTTCTTTTCCATATCTTCGATACACTTTTGAAGGGTACTACCACTCATCTATATCCAACATTTACAACTCTCCTTTTTTTTTAAAAAAAGTACATGCCATTCAACAACAATACACGAGTAAAATTCAAAATTTACAAAATTGAACCCAAGTCTAATCTCAACCACACTTTGTTATCTAATAATGTGACTAGATGAAAGACGACTAACTACTCAGATTACTGATTAACCGATTTCTTGCCCTCTAATTCAAAATAACTTGTCACCAATAATGCCACATTTCAGCATTAGCATCACAAATCCAGACCAACAACTCAAACAACCCACCATTGTCTCAGCTATTTTGCGTTCTTTAGACAGACCCCTCCCAGCATTCAAAACTCTGCCTGCATGCCCTTCCCAAAAACCTAACATACCATACCACCAATTCTCTCTCATTCACAACCCACAATTTTGCACCTATTCTTCTCGTCCCTTAACACCCTTGTCATCACCAAAACTCCAGTATAGTTTCCCACGCATTTCTTAAGTAAGGGAAGTTTTCTAGCGTTTGCTAAACAGTTGGTTTGAAACTGGTCATCAATCGAAATTCACCCAAACAAAAAACAGGCAGTACCAAAATCAACTCACAATTTTCATAAAACACGCTACAAATTTAAAATTCAACTTCTTTTAACCAAACAATACAGAGAAAAGTACAGAGCAGAGCTTACAAAACTACAAAGCGAAGCCTTTCAGGTACTCAGGGTCGCGCTTAGCTCTCTCCTGAAACTTCTTGAACCACCGATCCAAAATATCCATAGGGACCACCAGCTTAGACCCATCCACACCACAAAACGACTGCATGAAATTGAACAGATTCTCCCCAACCTTCATCGCCAATCGCTCTATTCGCTTCTCGGCGGTTACGTCGAGCGACGGCAGCGACGCCAGGTCCTCCACCGACACACCGATTTTGGCCGACAGCGGCACCGCGTCGGCAGTGAGCTGAAGCTCGCCGCCGGGCTCCGGCCACGGCAAGGCGAGAACAGCCGACGGCCGAGCCACGGTGACGGCGCCGCAGAAGAAGAAGGACGAGCCGGGGGACTGGATGTAGACGGCTAGGGCTTTGTCCGGTGGGAGGGTGAAGTTGTTTAAGAGGAAGATACACATTTCGCGGACCTGATCGTAGGCCTCCCCTGCGCACGTTAGAAAAATCATAGGTTTGAGTGATAGAGTGAGCCGATGATAAAAAATTGGGAAATTGGAAAAATGGACAAAAAGGAAAATAAAATACCAACGAAGGTGTTCATGTCGAGGATCCAGTGGAAGGTGTCGATTTGGGAGAAGGAGGAGATGTCCATTGGGAAGCTACGGTTCGGGAAGACGACGCCGAACATATTTTCGATTGTGATTTAAACTGTTAATTTATGTTTTTGTATTTTTTGACTTTGTTGAGAAGAGAAGAGAGAAGACTAGAGCAGCAACGGGGCAGAGGAGAAATGGAGAAAGAAAACTCTTAATATAGAAAGTGAAATAATGGAGAGAGGAAAGCATGGTCGTGTAGGCAGTGTGTGAGCTGAGTGAGAAGGTTTCTTAGAAGAGAAGCATCGAGTACAATCTAGAAGAGTTTTGAGGCGGTTTCTGTAATCTAAAAACTCTACTTTCTATTCCGATGTTATCTAGCCCAATAGTAAAAGGTATTGACTTACTTTGCTGATAAGTTATCTCGTGTTTGAACCTATCTTGGTAGTGTGCGTATGAGAAACTTCCATGCTCGCTCGTGTAATTTAGACGAACCCAAAAAAAAAAAAAAAACTATCACTTATACCTAAAAAATACTTTTTTTTTTGTGTGTGTGTGTCAAAGTAACTTACAAACTTGTATGATGTACACTTGTAGGCTTAAATAATAAATACAATTTCTATACCTTTATTTATGTGTGAGGGGATCCTTAATAGATGTTCGATCAATAAAATTGTTATTATTGAATAGTTTGATTGAACTAAAAAAAAAAGAAAAAAAAAAGAAAAAGAATAGTTGGATTGAACTTCTCGACACACTCCACCGTTATAGAAGGCTCATTCCAGGCAGAAAAACTTACTTGTAATAGGGATAGTATTGTTTTGCTATCCCCAATCAATGACACAATGACACATAGAAAAGTTATCTCACGTGTCATTACGTTATTGGCCACGGATAGCAAAAAGTGTTATTCTTATTGCATAAAAGTCTTTCTCCATTCCAGTGCCAAACTCCAAGGTATGTGTAGAGGTGTCAAATAGGACAGGCTGGCCCAGCCCGTTTAAATGAGGCACAACACGGCACAAGCACGAATATTAGTGAGCCATGTCGTGATCAAAAAATTAGGTCCAATGGACCGAGCCATGCTCAGCAAGCATGGCACGCCACTTGTGTAATAATGATGATGGTTCTATCTTTCTCTTTATTTGTTATCCCAAAAGTTATTAATAAAGCATTATATTTGAAGCAGGGTAATGCTAGGCTTACCACATTTTTATACAAAAAGTTGATTTTAGACTCATTCCAGGATGTTCCCACAATGTGCATACTGCCAAGATGCCCGACTCTTGTCAACCACAAAATTTGATTTCAAAAACATGCCAAGATGTTTCACACAATGTGCATACTGCCGAGATGGATGTTACTACTAAACCGTCTCTCTCACGAGCAGTGTGATATTTCTTCTTCTGAAGCCAATATTCACATTGTGTACCACCTCTTTAAAAGAAATAGAGCCCAACAATACAATAGAGCTCACGTTTATTAGAAATGTGGTATATAATGTAGTATACAAATTTGATAAGCCTAGCATTTTCCTATGAAAAAAATAATTACAAATCACAGAAACTTCTCTCTTTGTGCTTTCAATAAGTTATTTATGTACATCTTATATTGTATTGTAACTTTAAAATAAAAGGCAGTTTTAATCATAAAAGAAGTGCACTAGGTCATCCACTCCCAACAAAATAAATCTGACTAGATTGAGGACCACTATCGGCATACTCTTAAAGCATGCAACTTGCAAGAGCAAGCAATTCTGTTTTGTTCTTCATGAAACGAAGAGCAGGATTGTATGAAGGCCCAAACAAAGCATCTACCACCAAGCCACACTCAAAAACAAATTCCAAGCCATTTTCTTCCCCGCCAGAATGAAAACTTTAATACTAAAAACATACTGTTGAGATGATCTTGGCCAATTTCAATAATATACAACAGGTTGCTAATCTATCTCTTTGAAACTTCTGGGTGCATGTGTTGTCCCACGTCTTCACCAAAAACAATATGCACAACTCCTTTATCTGATATAGCAAATCGTCGGAACATTAAAGCATCATCATATTACAAGAAATAAATTCTACCATGAAAGAAAAAGCTTTCAAATCAACCAACAGCTTCATTTCCTCTAAAATTTGCTAGCCCAGAATGAAAAGCATTGAGACATCCAAGCAGAATAAGTTAACATCGCGAAAATCATAACGGTCATTTTTGTACAGCTACCATAGCTAATACTGATCGAGATACCAGCAAGTTCCCCCCAGCTCCAGTTTTACTAAGATTGCATGGCATCTGCATGGTAGCTATCGAGTTCCTTGTCAAGTTCATCAACTGACTTATCAACAGGCTTCTTCCTCCCTTGCCCACCGCGACCACGCCCACGGCCGCTCCCACTCCCACGAGGTTGCCCGTGACCATTTCTGATCCCTCCACGACTGTTCCTGCTACAAAATCCAGCAACATTATAATCACACATTGAAATGCTACAGCTATTACTGAAATCCAACAGCAGCACATATATCATACAACACCTATTGCTGGGAAGACAAAAAATAGTTACCGCAAATTTGGAGAATAAATAAATAAATAAAAGATAACATTATCAACTGAGAAGACAAAGTATCTTTCAAAATAACTGGGAAGATAAGCATCCAATACATGTTCTTAATTTTCACTGCTGAATTGCTCTATAAGTCAATAGGTAGATGATGAAGAGATTTCAAGACTTGTGCATGCTGACATACTAGAGACAGCATCCACAGCTCCGGCTGATGTACAAAATGCAATCAATCAAACATAGTTCAAACAGCTCAACTTTAATGCAGACTGCAGTGACCCATAACAATTCAATTTTTACTGAATGTGTGTTAGGTTATATTTCATCTTATCAAATCCTGCCGTTTTGTTGCAAACTTACAAGGTAACAGAGAAACAGCAGGCAAAAGGAACAGCAGAAACAGTCTGTTAAAATATGTGCTTTCAATGTGGCCTTCATACAACTTTAGTAGTTACCCATACCAAAAGAGAAGTTATATTAATTGCAAAATATATATTAGAAATAATTTTATTTTGCAATACAATGCAAAATAACTATAATTAAGTTCCATAGAATTTACTGGTTGAAGATAATGTCTGTTGAGCCCATCCAAAAAGAGAAACAAGAATCACCTAAAGCTCAATCAAATCTACTGAATTGGAATTTATCAACTTCCAATAGGGACCCTCCCATATGATCAGAATGAATATTTGGCATTTGTAACCAGTCCAGTTGAAGTTGCGAAGTCTAGCCCATATACCAGAATTTTTTATTTTTTCCTTCAACAAAATCTTTGCACAAATCACTTTCTTAATAAAAATTTACAGATTCTTAAATAAAATGGGAGAGAGAAAGATAGAGATGAAGGATGCATGAAGATCAAGAAAAAATAAAGCTTGAAGACCAAGCCACAGCAGCTTAGGTTACATTTCTAAGCTAGGCTACTACAGTCATTATTGAGTTGTAACCGTAAATCCCGACTTCCCTCAATCAGTAAGTCATGGCATTTATTTGCCTATGTTATTCTGGTGCTATGGATTTATAATTTGCTCTAGTAATTTCACATTCAAAAAGCCCAGTACATTTTTCCTTAAGAATAATGGTCCTATATGGGTCGGATCTTCTCAACTCAATGGCCAAGTTCTGAGGAAGTGCAGCAGCCATAACACTTTTCTTTTCAATTGTGTTCTACTATTCAGCCTTATGATGATGCGTGGCTGAATAGTGGATCACTGGGTTATGCAATTCAGCCCAAATATGATCCCTACAGAACACTAGGTATGATGCCTAGTAATCTTCTACTGTTTGTGCAATTCAGCCTAAGTGTGATGCCTAAGGAATGCTAGTTTTGGTGCCTGGGAGTCGTCTTCTCCTTCATTTTCTTTATTCTCTGCACGTATAACCCGAATCCCAGCCACAAAATATTTTGATCATGCCCCCTTCAAAACCCTAATTCTTCTCATGTTCAGACGCCAACATTTTGTACAAGATACAAAAACTTTATTAATGAAAGGAGTACAAAACAAGACAAGAAATTCAAGGTCCAGGGAGCAAACCACAAGAATAAAACACTAACTGAACACACCACCATCAGGCCAAAAAAATACACAATCAAGTTCCCAGGCAACATTGAGATTCATATCCATCCTAAACAACCCCCCAAACGACCCAATTGATGCAAACATCTTTCTAACATGCATAAGTCATTCAACAAGCATATGACACTACAGGAACTCTAGCATATAAGTTTTACATATTTGAAATTAACATAACATTGACAGTTCAAAAAGACACACTTCTGTATTAACAAGATCAACAGATAGGGACTTACCCAGAACCACGATTAACCATAGGCAAAGCATAGCCACCACCACGACCAGGTCCAGGCCTACATTAAAAGATGTGTGAGAGGAATACAAAAAATGATAAAGATATTTATTTTTTGTCATCCAACAACACTGGCCCCGCACATATAAAGAGCCTACAAATCATGGAGTATAAGAAACTGTTGTGAACTGATGACTTAGTAAGTGTGCTCTAGGAAGGGAAACAAAGGATTATGAGGAGACAAGCAACATGTTTTTTCATATGAAACATGAAGTGTTTTAAGAAAAAACAAAATGGCCTACAAGGAACATGGAATAGCAGTCCATCAGACACCTCAAACAACAGCCATAACACAAAAACCCAGACAAAATACCTAAAACAGTCAAACCACCATAAACCAGTAAGGCCTCAGTACAAAACTGCAGTTTCTTGGGTCCACCCAACCAAAGCCCTGTAAAAACTGATTCCAGATCAGTCAAGTGAATCTGCAATGCAAGAATAAATGGCCCACATGCTACCCCTCCTTACACAACACACAACAATGCGAAAATGAACATGCCACAGGTCTTCTTTTCTGGAACATGTCACAGGTATTTATCTTTCCGTGAACCACCAACCAAGAAAGAATTTGCACCTTAGCTGAAATTGGGACCGACCTGTTAAATCAACTTAAGTGGAGAGGAATCAATTGACTGGTGGCCAATTGAAGTATAAAAAATTCAAAATAGATAAAAAAAAACACAAAGTGGAGCCCGAAGAATGGCTCTTTATCTACCCAAATTGGATGCAAAGAAATATCACTTAGAAGGGAGAACAAGTCTGCATATTTCTGGAATTATCCATCATTCAAGTTTTCTATGAAACTGAGGAATAGGTGCCTGCATTTAAGTTCGAGGAGACTATGAGGAAGGAAAAAGAAGTTGGAAAGATAATACCCCCACCCAAACATCTACCCAACTCCCCACCCACAATTTTCAAACAAGGAAAGTGGATAACCTAGGACTTCGGAAAGAACCTCTCCCCACAAGGAGACAAACAACATACTGATCTTATAATGGAAAGCATCACTAGTAAATTAGACCAAGAAAAGAAAAATTGGTCGGAAAATTCATATACATTCATATTTAACCAAAAGATCTAATAGAAAATAACAAACAAGAATGCCATTAGGGGTGTTCATTGGATACCAGGTAACATAAATGGGAGATGAACATTGTCCACAATTCCAAAAAAATATATTTGGTAGAAACTGAAGCAATATGTGATTATTCAAGGCTATCTTCAACATCTCCCCATATCCTTTAACCACAAGCTACAAGCATATTGATACATCCATATTGTAATGTAATCATTAAAAGTGTCCATGTCAACAGGCTTATGTCCAGCAAGAAAAGACTCCAAAACTAAAAATCAATAATCTCAGGGATGAACAACACCAACTGTTATGGCACATAAATGGTCTTTGGGTTTATGCGTAACATGACACATGCCTATACTTGCAGTGTCAGTTGCTTAATAAATATGAAAGAAATGGAGTGTGAAGGGGGAAAAAACATACCCCATTACAACAGTCCTTTTCTTCCTTCCATGCACTCCTGTCACATTCACACGAGCCGAAATAGGCATCCCTGCATTGGCACCAACAATCTCAATCTTCATAGGCTTCCCATCCAATAGGACATTATTATACCGCTTCAATGCTGCAAATGCATCACTTCTTCTAGTATAAACCACTTCAGCAGAACCCTGTGATAAAAACAGCAAACATTTTTCCCTCAATGAAATTGACCACCAAAGGAATCTGTCTATTGAATTGTATCAAGAAGACCAACTGTATACATTCAATAATTCTGTGGCTAGACCTAATGGATTGCATATAACTTAGGTCCTGGTCCTGGACATTCCCAAATTCAACAATCCTTAATGGACCGCTCATGTCGGGAGTTAAAACATAAATAAACTATTTCAAAATACACACCAAGGTCAAACAACAGAGGAAGATAAAACCTAAACTGGCTTTTTGCAGAAGGTTCGAGTCAGAAAGCCAGTTCTATACATCAAACTGCTAACGGACAACCACGGAGACAATGCCTCTTAAAAAAAAGTGTAAAATGTGCAAATAATTATAAAGAACAAATTAAAAGCTTTGATTTATCCAGTTCTTTGTTGGACCTCAATCTGTATTGAAAACTTGTAAGAGAAATTTAACACATTTATATGCATTATAAAATGTCTACTTGTACTTCTGAACATGGTAATTTCATAAGGATTGAACAGAGTTGAATCATGCCCAGCACATTATTATGGAGTATAATATTCTCCTTATTTGGTATATCTCGGTGCAGTCACAGTCACAGGCTTTGATGTGTAGTAAGCAGAGGGTGGTTTTTCATGAAGCACCAACCAATTTGGACAACATGCTCTTTCTGCCTTTTTGGCATATATAGTGAATTTACATCCAGATATAATAACAAAAAATAAATCTATTAACAATGCTTCCTTCATGATTTCATCTAGATCCAATTCTTTGACTCATTTCTAGACTTCACAACCAATATCAGGATTTTAACTGAGGATCAGTGCCAAATTTAAGCAGAACAACAAATCAGGGTAGAAAATAAAATGAGGGAAAAAATCTAGATAACAATGCTTCCTTCATGATTTCATCTAGTTCCAATTCTTTAACTCATTTCTAGACTTTACAACCAACATCAGGATTTTAACTGAGGATCAGTGCCAAACATAAACAGAACAACAGATCAGGATAGAAAATAAAATGAGGGACAAAGTCTAGATAAGGAGGAGAAGAACTCACACTTGGACGGCCATTTTTGTCAAAATGTACTGCATATCGTTTCAGCTCTCCAATCTCAGAGAAAAGTTCCTGAGTTGCAGTTTCACGTGATGTTTCAGGGGAACGTTACAAGAAATTTGTTATAGAAAGCGCTTAAGATGAAAATAAATGGCTCAAGTTGTACCCTTATATCCTCATTTGTCACTCCATGGTCCAAGTTGGAAACATATAACTTTGTGCCAATTTCAATCCCTGATATCCCCGCAGCTCTAATGCTGTCTTCAAACAAATCAGGCTGCCATGGGAAACGCTTGGTTCGGCGGGTGGACTGATGAAAGAATGCAGAAAAAGATCCAGATGGGGAAAACAAATGTCAGCTCATGAATAGATAACAAGATAATTCGCCATTCCTCAAAGTCCCCAGAAATTAACCCAATTAACCCACAAGTACAGATAAATCTCGAAGATAATGGTACATATGCAGTGGACGACGATAGCGCTTTAGAAGATGAGCCAAAAGCCAAAATGAGCTTCTCCATGAACAACATACGTCACAGATCCTCTCGTATTTGACTTTCTAACGTTTAAGAGATCCTCGTGTATTTTGGGTTTTAAAATCATATTCTCAAGCATATCATAAAACATCTACATTTTTTAGCTTGCCTTGGCAATGGTATACGAGGATGGCCGAGTATTCACTGGGAGAGGACCTCTACGAACTGCTCCTGTCATTCTTCCACCTGGAATTCTTCCAGCTGCCATCCTTCCAGCATTAAAGGACCCACGTGGTCCCCCACGGCCACGAGGGGCCCTACCACCTCTAGTTCTCTCACGATTACCCCTGCTGTTCTTAATCATGTCATCAAGCGACATATCCAAAGCAGTAGACATCCAAACGAGAGACAAGTGAAATCCTTCTGCTAAAAATGGAGATCTAGACCTGAAATTACAAAACAAAATTTAACAAAAAAAAATATCAATAATGATAATCTCTAACTCATCAATCATAGTCTACCGCTTGGTTAAGATTGGCAAACAACACTTAAAAATTATTCATATCGCTTTGTAAATCAACTTTGTTAGATTTATTTGTTTCCAAGAGCAACAATTTCATTGTTTAGAGAACGAACATATACAATACAACCACATCTTGAAACCAAAAGAAAGGTAGAAACAGTAGAATGTAAAGAAAATCAAACCCGAAAACAAGTTACAAGAACAAATAATGATTCAGATCAAAAAGCGGGCGAATCAGATCCCAAAAACCTAAAATCAACGCGATCTTTTCGCATCGACTAGAAATCAAAGAACATAAAGAAGGAGAACTACTTTTAATTGGCGGAAAACACCGAGTAACAACAAATCTACAAAGGATTTCAAATCAGAAGCCCTAAAAGGTGTACAGCAACAAAGAATTAGATCATAGAGAGAGAGAGAGAGAGGAAAAGGAAAATACCAGGAGACGATTAAAGAAGCGTTCGAGGAACTGAGACAACGATCACAAAGAGAGGCGTGAGAGAGAGAGATTTGGTGCCTGTGGAAAGTAGGGTTGAGATGGGGACGCAGACGAATGGGTTACAATTGAGAGAGAGGTTTTAGGGTTTCTGAATATAATTGAGGGTCGCTGTGGTTCGTTTCGGGGAAGGCGGTTTGGGATTTACCTTTTGTTTTTTGCTTTTTCTTTTTCTAATTATCTTTGTTTCGATTGAAGTATTTTACTCTTTTTTTAGGCGTTAACGTTAGGGGTGGGCACTCAAACCGGCGAACCGGAAATCCGAGCCGAATCACACCGGACCAAACCGGAAAAAAACCGAGTTGACTAAAAAATCAAAAACCGGTTAAAAATCGAACCGGACCGATTTGGACCGGTTTTGGATCCGGTTTCATGTCTTCAAAAATTGGATCAGGCCGAACCGAACCGGCCAAATTAAAATATATATAATTTTAATATTTATTTATATTTAATGCTATATTTTTAATCTAATAACTAATATTTATTCAAGTTCAATTTCAAAATATCTCTCTTTTTTAACTTTAATATTTATGTTTATATGAAATTGAATAATTTGTTAATTTTCAAGTCTAAATAAATAAATTTTCAGTTGAAAATTGTATTAAAAAATAATTTTTTTAAAAAAATATTTATAATCCGGTTCAACCCGAACTGAATCGGAATCGGACCGAAATCAGTTCAACCCGAACCGGATAGTTTCTGAAATTTTTTTCATTAAAATCGAACCGATCCAAACCGGATAAATAGTATCGGATCGGTTCTAATTTGAGGCAAAAACCGGTCCAATCCGAACCGTGCCCACCCTTAGTTAACGTTGTTATAACTTTAGACGGATGGGCGGTTGGGGGAGTCCTTGAGACACCAATCAATGTTGAACATCTATTTTTGGTCGATCAATCAAAAGTTGAACTTGTAACATACCAAGGGCCAGTTTGGCATTGCTGTGCTGTGAAAAAAATCGCTGTCAGATTTTCTGTGAGAGAAATCAGCTATGAGAGAAAGCAGTTTGGCATTTGGTAAACTTTTTGTTAAATGTGTTGTTGGTACTGATTCCCGCATAATTAGAAAAAAAATTGCAGCATAATCATTAAACCCAACGCCTCTTCGAAACTGATTCCTGCATAATCAGAAAATGAAAGCACCTCATTAGCTACTTTCCCTTATAGCTTTCTCTCACAGCAATTTTTAACAATAAGTGATTTTCTTATAGTTTACCAAACGGGCTGGGCATCCCAAAATTTTAAAAAAAATCATTTATCACCCCAAATAAGCAATACCAAACGGGCACTAAGAGAATTCAATCTTCTAAATTTAAAACTATAATCTATATCAGTCATAATCTCTTGGACTTCAGGGGTCCAAGAGATTTGTGGTCACTCACCGTTGGATGTAAATTCAACGGTTCACTTACTCTTGCACTCCTTTTAAGAAACTTTTTTGAACCATTAGATTAATATCTAACGGTGGGTGACCATAATCTCTTGGACTCCTGTGGTCCAAGAACTCGGGACTGTAATCTATCAGTCCTGATCTCTTGGACTACAGGGGTCCAAGAGATTTGTGGTCACTCACCGTTAGATGTAAATTCAACGGTTCACTTACTCTTGCACTCCATTTAAGAAACTTTTTTGAACCATTAGATTAATATCCAACGGTGGGTGACCATAATCTCTTGGACTCCTGTGGTCCAAGAGATCGGGACTGTAATTTATCAGTCCTGATCTCTTGGACTACAGGGGTCCAAGAGATTTGTGGTTACTCACCGTTGGATGTAAATTCAACGATTCACTTACTCTTGCACTCCTTTTAAGAAACTTTTTTGAACCATTAGATTAATATCCAACGGTGGATGACCATACTCTCTTGGACTCCTGTGGTCCAAGAGATCGGGACTGTAATTTATCAGTCCTGATCTCTTGGACTATAGGGTCCAAGAGATTTGTGGTCACTCACCATTGGATGTAAATTCAACGCTTCACTTACTCTTGCACTCCTTTTAAGAAACTTTTTTGAACCATTAGATTAATCCAACAGTGGGTGACCATAATCTTTTGGAATCCTGTGGTCCAAGAGATCGGGACTGTAATCTATCAGTCCTGATCTCTTGGACTACAGGAGTCCAAGAGATTTGTGGTCACTCACCGTTGGATGTAAAGCAAAAGGCAAAAGGCAAAGAATGGTGAAACATTCAAAATGCCATTGATTAATGCAAATATTAAGAATTAAAATTATTCATTAAATGAGGATAATATGATAAATTCACACTTTTTCATATTAAAAAATTTTAAAATTAAAAGAAAAATTAGATAATGAATCCTCTTTTTATGGAACACAACTACCCATTATCTTTTTTAATTCTAAAATAAATTTTTAAATTTTTAAAAAATGCCTCTCACAGGTGCGGAAGCGCGTGCGAAGAGGCTAGTTTAAGTTTAAAGCTCAAAAAATCTGTTTGGTAGGCTATTTTTGAAAATCTAAACTAAAAAATACTCAAATACTTGTAAACAAATAAATAAATAAACACTTTTTTTTTTTAATAAATTGTTTTCAAGTTGCATACTAAACAAGTTTTTAATTTTAAAACATGGTTATAGAAGCATTAGCAATTTTGATAAAAACCCAAGGAGGGCCTCTAGAACATAAAAATAATCAAGGGTTTGCATACAAATCAAGGTGCACACCTTTTGTATATCATCTAACCATGTATGTAATTCATTAGCTTCAAGAGAAATTGATCTCTTGGAGTTGAACTCAGAAAACCCATTTTGTATCTTTCTGCTGGCTAACCACAGAGTCAGCCATTTGTGCAGTTGTGAAATTTTTGATTAGGTTGAAGACCTTGTATATGTATCTCGAATCAATATAGGGAGCAAAATATCCGTACACATTTGAAGTCAACCCAATCTTTTTCAATGCCAAAAAAAATTACACCAAAACAGTAGGCACTAGCCACACTTTGGTTTAATGCAAAAATTATATCCATCTTATGTTATCTATAGATAAATTGATTCAAAGTAAGCCTTTGTAAACCATTTTTTGAAAAATCTTAATAGGCAGAAGGGGGACAAATGAAGAACGAGAGCAAAAAAGGGGTTAGGGTTTTCTCAGTCCTTGAGAGGGTGGGAAACTGGAAGAGAAAGAAGAAAAAAGGAAGGCAAAAAGCTCAAGAGGATGCTCAAGTGAAGTGTGCAAGTCCAATTATTACGTCTAAAAGCTGGTCTGAAGCTATGGTTGCTTGTGTTGGAAAGGTTCTGAGTTTGTTCTTCTCCCCAAAGATTTCACAAGGATTGGGTTACGAAATGCTTGCTGCTCCATCTTCTAAACCACACGATGTTGCTAAAAAGATGTCGTTTGAGATCCACGATGCATCATTTGATGAGCTCACTTGGGGAAGTGCAATTTTTTGTTGCAATTTGCTTCGTTCTCTGTCTTGCATTAATTTCATTCACCCTAATCTTACGTCCTTTTTTTCGATCTAATGGCCAGGATCGTCTCAGACTAAATCATTACCCTAGAAGTTGGAAACCCCATTTGCTACTGATGCTTGGGGAGGTACTCGATGCAGATTATAGCAACCCAACCCAGATAACTTCTTTCCCCCTCCTACATCTGTGCATGCATTAGTGGTTAGTCTATGTTTGTAATCATTATGGGAGCTTCATCCTGGCTATTTATATGAAAATTAAGAACAACAACCTCCACCACTTACTTTCAGCCCCTAACTTCCCTCTTAATACCCGTTGTCATTGCTTAAACCTCTCTCATCCCACCATGAGTGCTCAACTTAATGCTAGCTCTTCCCGGACGAAATCCCATAGTCTGAGTCCTACATCTTCTCCTAGACTGGAGATTAGGGCTTCTGTGGAACCCAGAGTATCACATAAGGGCAGATTCACTTTCAAGGTGGAAAGAAATGAAACCAAAGTTTCACCTTTGCTCTTGCGTCTAGTGTCCAAACTCACTATGAAACTTTTTGCTTGGTGGGGAAATTCTTTGGAATTCCTGTGAATAGCAGAGTTATTAGGCATAGGCTTAAGAGTGAGTGGAAGAACCTACAAGGGGAGGTCTCTATTGACCATATTGGTCGAGACTGGTACAAGGTGAAGTTTAATTTTGAAGTTGATGTTTTATTCGTTTTGGAAAACCGACCCTGGTTTGTCCAAGGTCAGATTTTTGCCTTGCAACGCTGGACTCCAGATTTCTCACCCTTCCATGTTGTTGTAACTTCTATTGTGGGTTGAGTCAAAATCCCCTTTCTGCCTCTTCATTACAAAGACCCTGAGGTTCTCTATGATTTGGTCTCTATCCTCGAAGACCCCATAAGTGTGGACTTGCAGTCTGCTGAGGGTAAATAGAGTATGTTTGTTAGAGCTCGCCTTGTGCTGGACCTAACTAGGCCCCTGAAAAGATGCCTAGTTTTGGGAGAGGATCCCCAAGAAATTAGAATTTTTGTGAGCTATGAAGCCCTCTTTGCGATCTGTTTCTATTGTAGCCAGAAAATGGAATGCAGTCATATCCACCCTGTCAAAATCTCAAACAAAAGCTTTCTACAAGTTGAAAGATTGGAGAATGAGCCTAACGTTTTCCCTAGGGACTTAATCCTTGAGGTTGAAAAGCAACAAAAATTAGCTGATGATGTTATACTGGTGTTCCCACAGCCTATAACTGTGGATTCTTTTGTGGAGGAAAACTCTAATCATGATGAGAAATTGCCCATTGAGGTGCATGACCCAGGGTGGATTGTTGTGGCTAACCGTAAAGGCAAAGCCAAAATACAAGAAAAGGATGGGAGAACCTTTAAAGAAGTAGCCAAGGTAATCAAAATTGTTGAAGGTGGTGGGTCCCATGATGCTGGGGTCAAGTTTTCTCCAGCTAATCATAATAGCAAGGGGAAGGGAAGAGCTGTTGTGATTGCCCCTGCCCAATCCTAAGAAGGCATCAGTGCCTTCATTGGCTTTGCTTATAAGAGTCCCAAAAAGAGAGCTCGTGATGAGGTGGAAGTGGAAGAGAATTCTGTTCCAAGTGTCGAGATTCAAGGAGAGTGTCTGAGGGAGACTGAACCCTCGATTGGTAACACCCCTAGCCCCAATCCATGAAGCTACTTTCCTGGAATAGCTGAGGCAGTGCTTGGCATGGCTTTATGTTGCAAGCCCTTTTTTATATTAGTACGTTAAGTTTAAATGTTTTGTGTATTTTGGATTCCAGAGCCTCTAGGGTTAGAGATGAGGTTATTGCTCATAGGCTAGGGTTTGACGATTTCTTTTGCATCCCTGCCCTTGGTTAGTGTGGAGGGATTATCTTAATGTAGAATCCATGTTTTATTAATATAACTATTTTAGATTACCATGAGTGTTTTATTCACTGTCATATTCAAGATATTATTGACCATAAAAATTGGAAGGCTACCTTCGTCTATGCTTATCCTCAGAAACAAAAACAAAAACAATTGTGGATTTATATCCTTGGCCTTAAACCTACGGCTTCTGAAGCCTGGATTCTTATGGGGGACTTCAATAATATTTGTGCCCCTAGTGAAAAATTAGATGGCTATACTACTTTGCTTTATTCTTTGGCAGATTTTAATGGCTCTATAAATGATTGTGAAACTATTTCTCTTAGTGCTGCCAGTATTCCCTTTACTTGGTGTAATGGTCATAGAGACAATTTAGTCATTTATTAGAGACTTGATCGTGTCTTAGTAAATCTCAATTGGTTGAAACTTTATCCCAATTGTACTCTTCATAATCTCCCCATTCGTAGATCAGATCATAGTTCAATCTTTTTATCGTGCCAGTCTAGGAAAAGAAATAACCCTAGAGCCTTCAAATTCGAAGCCATGTGGTTATCCCACCCGAATTTCCATCGTATTGTTCTTCAAGCCTGAAGTTTGGATTATCAAGGAAATTCCTCCCAACAAGTTAATACTTGTTGTCGAACTTTCCAATAGCTCCTTAGAAAGTGGAACCGTGAGGTTTTTGGTAATCTCTTTCATAAAATCAATTCTCTTCAAGAGGAGCTACAGATTATCCAGGATTAGTTAGCTATTAAACCCACTGACCCCTACCTGATGAATAAAGACCGCAATATTAACCAGAACCTAAAGCAACTTCTCGAGCAAGATGGGCTTTTTTATGCCCAAAAGCTAGGACCAATTGGCTGAAGTTAGGGGATAAGAACACTCGCTATTTTCATACTCAAGCGCTTATTAGAAGAAAGAGAAACCAAATCTTGAAGCTCAAAGATTGTCAAGGCAACTGGGTGGAAGATGAGAGCCTTGTCCAATTGATTGTGGATGCCTTTAAAAAAAAGGTTTATAGCCTCTAATGCCCCTAGTCAAAGCTCTCTTAATAGTTACATTGAGGTCATACAACCCTGCATTTCTGCTTCTGATAATGATAGTCTATTAGCTCCTGTGTTTGATTTGGAATTGGATAATGCTGTTAAAAGCATTGGGTCCAGATGGGGTGCATGCCATTTTTTACCATAATTGTTGGGATAATACAAAACATCTTCTCAAAAATTTGGTCGATGACTTCTTTAATCACAACATATCTTTGAAAGAAATTAACCATACCAATATTGCTCTCATTCCCAAAGTTAATGGCCCTGAAACTGTGACTCACTTTAGACCGATAAGTCTTTGTAATGTAACTTACAAAATCATTACTAAGATTATCATTAATAGGCTTAAACTCATCCTCTCTAAGTGCATATCCAAAAGTCAAGGTGCTTTTTCCCCTGGTCGGTCTATCTTTGATAATATTTTGATTGCTCATGAATTGTTTAATGATTTCAAACGAAGGAAAGGTTCTAGAGGATCCATGGCCGTTAAGCTTGACTTGGAAAAAGTTTATGATATTCTTGATTGGTCTAATACTAAGGCTTGTCTCCTCCAATTTGGTTTTTATGTCGGGTTGTGTGATAGGATTATGAATTGTATTACTAATACGTCATTTTCGATTTTAGTTAACGGCTCCCCTTGGGGCTATATCACCCCTTCTAGGGGCATTAGACAAGGGGACCCTCTTTCCCCCTACATCTTCATTTTATGCATAGAGCCTTTTATTAGGCATTGTAATACTCTAGCTCTTGCCTCCAAGACTAATGTGGGCATTTTGTCCTTGCCAAGAGGTTTTCGTATCTCTAATTTGATTTTTGTAGATGACTGTTTAATCTTTGCCAAAGCTACTCCTGTGGCTGCTATAAACATTAATAAGTTGTTATTCTATTTCTCTGAAGTGTCTGGTGAGAAAGTTGATCTTCATAAATCTATTGTGTATTTCTCTAACAATGTTACAGCTAGCTCAAGATCTAACCTTAGTAGCATTCTGCAAATTCAACACAAAGCCACCATTGGTCGTTACCGTGGGATCAGTAATATTGTCTTCTGGAAAGATCCTCTCAATGCCAAAACCATGATTGAAAGAATTGAGGGTAAGTTTGCTAGTTGGAAGGCTCAAACATTGTCTCGGGCGGGTAGGCTCACTTTGATTAAGGCAAGTGTTTCTGGCATCCCTAACCATACCTTATCTTGCTTTAAATGCCCTCCTAAAGTTAGTAAAAAAAATGAACTCTACATGTAGGAAATTTTTCTGGGGCAACCAAACAAAAATCCCTCCTGTCTCTTAGAAAGAGATCTGTGTTTCATGGGAGGGCTTGGAGTGAGATTGGCTTCCCAATTTAACAAGGATGCTTTAGCCAAGCTCTGTTGGATCTATCTCACTAATGAATCTAATTGGTGGGCTCATATTGTAAGACTAAAATAACTTCGAAAAGAAAATTTCTTAGCCCTAAAACAAAAAAGGCTTCTTATTCCTCAGCTTGGCAAGCAATTTTAGAGGCAAGATTTGTTCTTAACCTGGGTATCAGGTGGACTGTGGGAAATGGTAAGTCCATTCTTTTTTGGACTACCCACTGGGTTTTTCCTTTCCTCATTCTTGACCTGATTGCTAGTACCCAAAGAATTTCTCTTAATCTCCAGCTAGTTGTTGCGGATTTTTAACTGATCAACATTGCAATTTAGATAAACTTAAAGAGGTTGTTGACGAAGATATTTTGGACAAAATTATTTCTATCCCCCTTCCTCTAGCCCCCTTGGAAGATAAATTAATTTGGGGCCTTAACCCTAAAGGAATTTTTACTATTAAAAGTGCTTATAATGTGCAGGTGCATGATGAAATTTCTTATCCTCAAGCAGCGCTTCTTAAGAAAATGTGGGGGCTCACTATCCCCCCTAAAGTCAAAATTTTCTCATGGTTACTTATTAGGAAAAGACTTCAAGTGCAGAGTTATTTGCACAGATTTCTCCCCCACATGAATCCGGAGTGCCCCCTATGCAACTCCCACAGGGAAACCATTAATCATTTGTTCTCTACTTGCCCCTTCACTCAAAGTATTTGGAGTTGCACCAACATGGTTCCTGTGACTACCTCAAATTTTAATTTTCTCACTTGGCTGGGCACACTCCCGGCTTGTTCAACTTCTGATGGCCCCAACATGCTCTCTAAAGCTCTACTCTTATGTTGGTAACTTTGGGAAGCTAGAAATAATCTTATTTTCAAAGATGTTACCCCCCACCCAGTTCGTGCTCTCACTGTGGCTGGGCAAGTTGGCATGGAGTATTGGCACCAAAATTTCAAGCATGTGAAGGGTCCTAAAGCCCCTCTTCGTATTAAATGGAAGCCTCCACCATGGGGCTGGGTCAATTTAAACTTTGATGGTTCTGTCCGTTATAACTCAGCTCCTTCGGGTTTTGTTATTCGAAACTTTGACGGCCATGTATTGTTGGCTGGAGCCAAGAACATTGGTGACAACACTATCTCTGTGGTTGAATGTATGGCTCTACGTGATGGCCTTGCTTATCATTGATTGTGTTAATCAGGCTGCGGATCCGCCGTGGAGTATTTGCACCTTAATCTAGGATATAAAGCTTCTCATTTCCTTTTGTGTAGCTCTGTCGTTCAATCATATCTACTGCGATGCAAACTTTACAGCGAATGCTGTTGCTAACTTGGGCCATGGGCTGACCCCTTCTAAGCTGTGGGAGACGAGCTTGCCTTTGAATTGTTCGGTTCCTTTCTTTTTCGACCTTTTTGGGCCTGCGTGCCCGCGTTTTGCTTGTAATTTCCCCTTTTCACTTTAAAAAAAAAAAAAAAGCCTTTGTAATTTGATTATACCCACATCCACTCCCCCTCATTTCTCCTGTCGTCTGCTACCCAAACTCCTTAAAAAAATTAAAGCCATTGATTAATGCTTAATTACAAGCATATATGAATTTTTTTTTGCTTGTGATGCCCCTGTAATTTGACTTGCATGAAATGAAAATGAATTTATCAAGTGTATATTTTCTTTTCGTTGATGTTTGCTCAGATTGGTGTATCATTAAAAGAAGATTGAAGCATACTTTATTGGCTCAAAAGTATCTAGGTAACTAGTGTAGACAAGATATAACAAGGTTTCTAAAAAACCCTAGTCGCACTTTAGTCCCCTTTCTCCTAACCGATAATGGACCGCAAGGAAGTTAAGGGGGGAGGTGGTTACTGCCCCTTTTCCCCTCCGCCCATCTTCCCCTTCCTCTCCTCATCTCCCCTTTTTTTTCTCCTATCTTTTCCCTTCCTCTTATCCCCTCCTCTCCTCTCTTTCCCCTCCCCAGATAGTCTAGATCTGTTTGGATCTAGGTATGTTTGTCTGTTTGTTTTGTTTGATTGTGTTTGCAGTGTTCTATGTGGTTGGTGTTGTCTTTGTCTTGACGGCCGCGACAGTAGTGACGCTGGAATGTATCTCTCCTTAGGAGAGTTGTGATACTTAGTGGTTGATGTTTTGTCTCTGTTTCAACGGCAGAGGCTACAGCAACCCTGGTAGTAGTTTGTTGGGAAGATGTGCTTTTCTCTAACTGCGCTGACCAAAGAACTATGCTTGGTCATATGAGGTTTTCTTTGTCCGGTTCTTAGTTGAAGTTGAGTGTTTCTCAGGGGTCCTTTTATTGTTGTTTATGTGGTGACGATGGATTGTGTCTCTCCTCAGGAGAGTTGTGATACCTGGTGGCTGATGTTTTGTCTATATTTCAACGGCAGCGGCATCAATGACGCTGGGGGTACTTGTTGGGATGTGGTCCTCTTCTTTACTATGCGCTGACCAAAAAATATGCTTGGACATAGGAGGTTTTCTTTGTCTGGTTATGAGTTGAAGTGGAGTGCTTCTCAGAGGTTCTTTTACTGTTGTTTATGTATTCCTCCTACGTGTTCCCTCCTAGTTTATGCTATGGTATGCCTTGTAGTTTGTGTGGGTGTCAAAGTACCATGATTTTGCTCATAGAAGGCTTTTTTTGACAATTGGGATGTTCTGCAGTCCTCTAATGTGGGTCTACTGTGTTGGTCTATAGTTGTGGTTCTCGTCAGATGTCTATGTGTTAGTTTTCGTTTTTGATTTGTTCTTTTATTGTAGTGGTCCAAAGTTACCTGAATTGGACTCTCTTGTTAGTCCATGACATGTGTAATACTCTTTTCTCCCCAGGGGTTTGTCCCAAGAGGTTGTCCTATGAAGGTTTTAACGAGGCCATTGTATCAATATTTGGTCTTTCTTTCCTACACATTTAGGAAGTCTATATCATAATAAATTGTTTGTGGCCCCCTCACAAAAGAAAAGATGCGTTTCTCTCTCTTTATAAGTAAAAGAGTAAGTGATTTCTTTTCAAAATAGAAAGAATAAGTAATTTTGGGGCCCACCAATATATTAATAAAAAAATAAAAGTAGCCAATCAAATAAAGTTTCAAAAAATCTCCTTTATCAAATAGGAAGTAGACTTTCTCACAGACTCTTTGATTATATACATTAAAAAGGAAATTGCAAAAAAGTTTAGTATTGACTTAATTGTAGATGGTTTTCGAGATATAAAAGAACGACGAGTGTTATTTTGATACCTAATTGAACAAACAATTGTTTTCTACCTTTTATTTTTCCAAACATTGTTAAAGTTGAAATTTTGAATTTTTTTAAGGTCTTATTTGGTTTATATGTTGGCCCCGCAACTATACTTGTTTACATGTTTGATGTAAAGTTGTGAGAATTATGTGTGATATATGATATAGTAGTAAAAGAAGTTTTTCTTACATGTATGATGTAGTAAAATGAAGGATTCACAACAAGGAAAGGACAAAGGAAAAAGCAAAAGTTCCGATAATTATGAACTTTGGACTAAGGAAGAAATTGATTTCCTGTTAGAGTTATTGATTGATAGTATCAGTCGAGAATTTCATCATAGTAATGGGTCAATAAGTAAGCAAAAAATAGAAAAAAGAGTACTTCCTCGCCTAAATGAGAAAACTGTCTCTTAAAACATATAATAATGGGTAAACTGCCGAATTGCCCCATGATCTTGTACATAACTATCAATTTACCCCTAATCTTTTTTTTTTTATATAGTAAATTAAGGGCTCAAATTAAATTTTATTATCAATGTTCCCCCCACAGTCAAAATTCTCACATTTCATTCATTAATCCGTCCATTTGAGGGTTATTTTGGTCATTCCCAAGTGGTTTTAATTACCTAGGGTTAAATGGGTCAGTTCTCACACTTCACACACTTCTCACATCTCGCTCAGTTGGTAGGGTTGGAAAGGGACGGAATTGAGGGCTTGAAAGGGACGGAATCGAAGGTTGGAGAGGGACGAAATCAAGGGAATCTGAAAGCTTTTTCATAAAGCTTCTTTTGGCTATGTCGATTCGACGCAACGCGACTCTAGATGTGTTGATTCTAACCATTACAAAACCCAAACACCCATCCCTTTCTAACCATTTCAAAATGCCAATTACTCATCCATTTCTAATCCTTACAAAATGGCAAGCACCCATTCTTTTATAACACTTACAAAATGCCAACTATCCATCCCTTTCTACAGCTGCCCATTGGTGCCTTTATCTTCATTCAAAATCAACCACATAATAACCCCAAACATGCACAATGACACCCAAAATCAGGGGTTTTTCAGCTTCGAATTCCTTTTTTTTTTTTTTCCTGCTTCCAACTTGTTAATTCTCCTAAGCAATCTTGGAATTATTTGTTTAGATCTATTGCATATAACAGGGTCACCCCACTCCCACATTTGACAACGATTCTGCAAAAACAAAGTTTTAAAACTTGGAAACTCAAAGCTACAAATTTAAAACCCAAACTTCAAAATTCAACTCACCCGCGCACAAACATAAAATCTTCGTCCTGGATGTGAAGAGGTCCAAGAAGTCTGAATTTTCGCAACCCTCCCATAGTAGCAGACCCGTGATGGCAACATCCATGAATTGCCGTCTTCGAACTCCGAACTCCCTTTGTGTGACCCATCAATTCTACCAGGTAAGTTTGTCCTCTCTCTCTCTCTCTCTCTCTCTCTCTCTCTAGATAGATGGAAAATTGCTATAAACAAATGGAGGACCAATCTTGGATTGGAGGTGCAAAATGAGAAGTGAGGTTCACCTGGGTAATTCAATCCAAGCGGAATGACCATAACAACCCTTAAAAGAGAATCAACGTGAGTCAAATGGACAGATTAATATATGAAATGTGGGAATTTTGACGGTGGGGGAACATCGATAATAAAATTTAATTTGAGCCATTAATTTATTATAAATAAAAAAAAGATCAAGGAGTAAATTGATAGTTATGTACAAGTTCAGGAGATAATTCGACAATTTACCCTATAATAATTACATGAGCCGAATGAGATGGCATAAGCAGCAACATGACAAAATGACCAAAAGTGACTTTTTACGATTTTTTTTTTTTAGTCTTTTTAACTGTCAATTGGTTCGGTCAAACTGACTGTCTGGAACCGTGAACAGGGCCGATCTAGGCCGGTTCGGTCTGTTCTTCAGTTTAGCGGGTAGATTTCCCAGCCCTACTTTGTTGCTTACCGCGCCAAATCACACTATTCCTTCTTCATTCACGAACACCGACTGCAACCAAGAAGACCCTAACCCTTAAAAAAAAAGTAGACCGTAACAATTTTACGCGCGATCCTCTCCCTGTACAGTTGGGCCTGTAAAAAATGAGAAGCAAAAACGAGACTAAGCGTTCTAAAGAATCGTCATCAGGTATGTTTCTACGTTCCGACGAGAAAGTCGTTTTGTGTTTTCTTGTTTGGTTCTGTTTGGTTTTTTGTCTGGTTATCATTTACTTGAATTTGGGTTTTAATTGTGTTGTGGCATTCTTGAACTTGTAAATATTTCCCTTTTTTAGGAAAAAAATTGTTTTAGTTAACGAACGAAGAAACGGTTAGATTAAAATGGTTGTGTGAGTGTGCTTGATTTAAAGAGTGTATTGAGTTCTGCGGGTTAATTTCGTTTTGTAGTGCAATTTGGTATTTAAGTTTTCATATATATTCCTGCTTGTTTGGTTGCTGAGAACTTGTGGGAAAAAGAGAAAGTGAATTTGCAAATTTTTATTTATCTTGGTAAGGTAGAATTGGATTAAACATTAGTGTCCACTTCACCAGATGCAGCAGCAGTTCTTGGCTTAGTTTAGTTGAGTGTTTTTATTTGGAACAAATAGCAGAAGCCACTTAGAGTAATTTAATGGAAATCCCCAGTTGTGTGGAACCAAAGCTATTGTTGGTTTAAACTGTGCTTTGCTTAGGGAGTCTTAAAAAGTTGTGTCATTGATTGAAGTTAATACTTAATCTTGATTTCAGGAACTCTTGCCGACGTATCACTGGAGGCTGTGGGCAAACTTCTGAGGCGTTGCAATAAAACTGGGAGAAAAAAATTTGAGAATAGTCTGCGTCAATGTGATTCAATTGGAAAGGTTTGCCCGTTTATTTTTGTCATGAGCACACACGTATGTGAAAATTAATTTTTTGACATTTGGAGGCTTTGTCTTATGTTGGTTGTATTTCAGCCAGAGTGTGGGGCAAAAAGAGATGAAGAAGATGTGGATTCAAGAGTCAAAGGAAATACTTTGGAAACTGCGGGTGGTAGTAAAGATGCAAAGAGAAAGGTCTCTTGGGAAGAGAAAGTTGATCGGGAAAGCTTTCAGTGCAGTTTTACAGACACTAGGGAAGACCTGGATGACTCAGATTGGGAAGATGGCTCAGTTCCCATTTTAAATTCCGTGGGCGATCATGAAGTGACTATTGAATTAAATGAGACACCAGATTCTACAAGAAGGAAACGTATTCGTCGGGCTTCTGCTGAAGATAAGGTGAATTACAGATTTTCATGTGGAATTTGACGTGGCATTTTGTTTCATTATACCTTCCTTTTGTCATGACTCAATGCCAAAAGGGTTTGAAGTTCTCTGGTTTTCTTGCAGGAATTGGCTGAGCTTGTTCATAAGGTTCATTTACTTTGTTTACTTGCACGGGGAAGATTGATTGATAGAGCTTGTGATGACGCTCTTATTCAGGTAGGTTGGTTTTGGTAAATAATGATCTTAATATTTGCTACATGAACTTACATGTTGAATTTATCAAAGAAAATAAAAGATACCACTAACATTAAATGTATAGCTTGTGACGATGCTCTTCTGCAGGTTGTTGTTTCTTGTATATTATGATAATTGTTGGCATTGTCATCCTGATAATCCGAGCATCTCAAAAGTCCATTGTTACTTGTATTATTGTTTTTCATTTTACCATAACATAACAGTGATAACACTAATTACAAAAATTGGGCCTTGTTTGCGGTCTTCTATTCTTAAAAGCTACCTATGTGGCAGGCTACTTTACTTTCTCTTCTTCCAGTACACTTGCTGCATATATCAAAGGTTGCAAAACCTACTGTAAAGGATTTGCGTCCCCTAGTCTTTTGGGTATGGCTTTAATTTTACTTTATTTTCTTGCATTATGCATCCTGACTTTGTTTGTAGATTAATGGAATACAACTGTTCTATCTCTTGTTTGATTCGTTCACATCTAATTTGCAGTTTCAAAATAACTTCTGTGTTAGAAGTACAAGTGTGAGCAGATCATTTTGTTCGGCTCTGACTTTTGCTCTTGAAACCCGTGAAGGGACTCAAGAAGAGGTCAGTTTTTTCTAATATCATTTCGCAAGGGTTTTTAAATTTGACTGAATTTCTTTGGATTCAATTATCTTTTGTAGACCTAGTCACTAGTTGTAAACTGGTACCTATGAACTATTGGAGTCTGATAAAAAAGTTAGTCTACATTTATGACTGATATTCTTTTATTATAATGGTTGCATTGTTTTCTGTAAGTTAATTAGTGCTCTAAGAATATCATTTTTGTTGCAGATTGCTGCGTTGTCTGTGGCACTCTTTAGAGCTTTAAATCTGACAACCCGGTATGATATCTGTTATGACAAAACTGAGAATATTGTATTGTCCTTGCTGATAACCAGTGCTTTTGAATATAATTAACTTTTGTCTAATTGTCAATGTGGTGATTTTTCTGGAGTGAAAAGAGAGAAAAAATCATTCTTATTGAAGACTTTCTCCTTAAGGCTTCTTGCATGCTTCTTCAGCTTCTCCTCATTGAAAATTGGACTACAAAAAGTCCCCTAAGATTTCTAAGAATATTGCTGTCTGTTCTGTTGTTTTTTGAAATGAGGATGACCTTCTTTAAAAATGTCAAGTCAGTATAACTTACATTTCTAGAAGCTGATATCTTTAGTGAAGCAGAATATCCTTGTACCCATCATTCCATTATAACATTTGATAATTTGTTATAGAAAATTTCAATTTTGCTTTCCATATCTGATTTGTCACATAGAAGATCGCCTGGAGCAATCACTTAGAGTACTATTGATTTCCTAGAAACTTTGTAGGAAGGCATAATTTGAGCTTTAGAGAGGAGTATTCTTGCACACTGGAATTTTGAAGTGAGGATATTGATGATCTAAGAAGTATAAAAATCTTAGCCCCTTTTAAATATTTGGTTGATGACTTGATAGCACTAGATTTGCTCATACAAAATATCAATACTATATTTTTCACTCTTGTCTGTTGGTTGCTTGGCAGGTTCGTGTCCATTTTGGATGTTGCCTCCTTAAAACCAGATGCTGACAAGACTGAATATTCTAGTGAAGATGCAAGCAGATCAAGTAGGGGAATATTCAGTACTTCAACTCCAATGGTGGCTAGAAAACAGGATGTCTTTGTGTCTCTTGGTAAATCACCTTCATGTAATGAGAGAGACAATGTCTGTGGAACTTCTCAGATGGGTTCATGCAGAAGTAAGGACTGCCACCCAACAAGTAACAACACTCAACCCAAAGGTTCTTGTAATGCTTATGAGGTGAACGATAGAATGCTAGACACATTAGCTTGTGGGGCACATGATGATATCTCTGAAGCAGTCCTTAATAAGAAATCACAGGGATTAAAGAGGAGAGGGGATCTTGAGTTTGAAATGCAGTTGAAAATGGCACTTTCTGCTACAGCAGCGCCAACTGCAGATAGAGAAATGGGTTCGGGTGTGAAATACTTGAATGGTAATGAAAATTTCTCTTACTCAAAAAGAATGAAAAGAATTGTTAGCGAAGAATCACGAAACTCGTCCCAGAGTATCTCTACTGCAGTTGGATCGAGAAAAGTAGGTTCTCCTTTGTATTGGGCAGAAGTATACTGCAAGGGGGAAAACTTGACTGGAAAGTGGGTGCATATTGATGCTATTAATGCAATTATTGATGGAGAGCAGAAGGTTGAAGCTCTAGCTGCAGCATGCAAAATGTCTTTGCGATATGCTGTTGCTTTTGCTGGGAATGGGGCTAAAGATGTGACTCGCAGGTTATTTCATTGTCTTTGATTTTATCTATATTCACCATTACTATTATGCTATGCAGTTACTTTAATCTAATTGTTGCGTACTTTTTTACACACTATCAACTTCCTACCAGCTTTGTGCTGCAAAAAGTGTGAGTCCATACCATGGGTTGCATGTTGTTTAAATTCGTTGTTCCTGAGCTGGGACCGATTCCAGATGCCATGGTAGTGCTTAGACATGCTTCAAGTTTCTTGATGCAATTCAGAATGCAAAAATGGACTAAATTAAAGTCCTGGTATGGATATTTTGAGTTCATATGTAAAAAATCGTCCTTTTCTTCTTCTTTTAAACAACTGATCATCTGTTGTGCGCATCTGCACTATAGGATGTGAACCCATGCGATTCACTCCGTAATGGTTGCAAAAAGAAAAAGGCTCCTGGGGTATTATGATGTATCACTGAAAAAAAAAGTGACCAAGGGTACTTGATTTCTTTTTGTCATTTGTTTACTAAACATGATTTCTATTTGACATCATAAATCACCAGAACCAATGGTCATCGTGTTGTATTATTTTTCTGGCTTTCTTTCTTCTCTATGTCTCTCTCTGTCTCCTTCTCTCCCTGAGTGTGTGTGTGTGTGTGTATGGCCTGCTCAGACACCAACACAACATTATAGACGGGAGAAAATTCTGAGGGGGCAACATTCTTCAATGTGTGGGTATCTGATGCTTTCCTCATTGATTGATCAATTGTCAATTCTACCCATTTAAAGTAAATCTACAAGCAGTACAGACTGTTCTTATTGTGTGTTAGATTGGGAAATTCCTCAGGGTTACATCAAGAAGCTTCGAGATGTGTTGGATTGCCTCAAGGTTTGAAGATCTATTCATTGATTTGAATACTTTGTTATGCTCGTGTAGTCACAGGTTAAACCATTTTAACTCTTGAACTCCAGTTGACTCTTTCTCTGTGGAGTCGGCCACACCCTATGGGGTTTTGCGCACATCTTGCAGAGTGTACTGCGCCTTTTTTTAAAATGAATTCCAAACAGTGATTTTGTCTTTTTGTGTTGGAGCTGGCATTTTTATTAAACGGTTCAGTTGATCATCTGCTTATTAACTTCATTCCTGCGAGATTTGAGAGAGAATTCCTCAGAGATTGAAACTCTTTTCCTAATCCCCTTGGTTGCGTTCGCTCCACAGAGAGGAAGACCTAGAACAGTTCTCTAAGGTTTTCTCTACCATTGTGCAACATCACCACCATGACTTTGTTTGTAAATCTTCTCCAGTGACAATCACCACATGACTCACTTAGAGAAGTGCTTAGATTGTTCATAGTGTTTGGTTGATTGCGCTGTGAATTTCTGCTGTGAAGTCCCGAAGATTTCAGTTGAAATTTCTGTATATTTGTAATGTGTAAGGTTTTATGGGTTACCATAATCCCTATTTAAATTTTAATGGATTTATGCAGTACCAGGAAACTAAGGGTGGATGTAAGCAACAGGCCGAACCGCCTAAAGTTGCTCTTTTTCTTTGTTGTGCATGCTGAATCGTGTTATTTTCTAGTTCTAAAGCTTGTTTAACAGTGCTTACTATTATGTAATTTAGTATGCTTTACGTGCATTAGTTTTGATTTAACCTGTGCTTTTCATGCTCCTGTTTTCGTGCATTTTATCTGGAGTTTTGAACATGGTTTTGCAGAGTTTGAAACGGGGTAGACTGACTGGAATCCCAGTCAGGTCCGTCACATTTCCAGCCAACTTTTTAATTCACAATTTCTAAAATAATTATATTTTGATCCTAGTTCCTATTGGATTTTTAACCACATTTTTTCTGATCAAAATCATATCCTGTAGGAGGCCCTTTATTTGTTAAATAGTGTAGATCATTACAAATGCCCACCAGTTGTAGTGATAATCGGGGTTGAAGCTGTGTCTGACAGGAGTTTATAATAGTGTAGGTCATTAGTAAATGCTCACCAATCGTTGTTATTGTTGTTATTATTATTATTATTGTTGCTGTTGCTGTTATTATTGTTCTTACTACTTTCAATCATCCTCAATACCAACTTGGTCACCCTGCAGGTACTGTCTGAAGTGGTATCAGATAGCATCCCAACGAGTCAATTCAATATGGTGGGATGCGGTATTGGCACCATTGAGAGATTTCGAGGTGACAGCAACAAGTGACAGCATCCATTTGGAGAAAGAACACACTGGATCCTCATTGGGACATGAACAAGCTAAATCCTTAAACATCTCTGACAGAGCAGTGATTGCTTCCAGAAACTCTCTCGAGGATATGGAGTTGGAAACTAAGGCATTAACTGAGCCTCTTCCAACTAATCAGCAGGTATAGTGAATTGATATTGTTATATTACAAGATGTAAGTTGCGTAGCTGCATGTTTTTTCATTGCTTGATCATTTGAACTTCCATACACAGGCCTATAAAAACCATCAACTATATGCCATTGAAAAATGGCTTACCAAGGATCAGGTACTTCATCCGAAGGGCCCCATTGTGGGTTTTTGTTCGGGTCATCCAGTTTACCCTAGGACATGTGTGCAAACACTAAGGACAAGAGAAAGATGGCTACGGGAGGGGCTGCAAGTTAAAATCAATGAGCATCCTGTGAAGGTCTGGTTTGGTTGATAGTATTTGGAGTACTTCTTGATGCCTTAACTCTATTCGGTTTATTGCTGTTCATTGTTGTTTACATATTTGCTTCCCTCCCCTCCCATTTCGTTTCTTCAGGAGTTGAAACGTTCTTCAAAAGTCCACAAAGTACAGGACCCTGAATCTGATAATTATGTTGGGGGTAATTCAAAACGAACTATCGAACTTTACGGCAAGTGGCAACTCGAACCCTTGGATCTGCCTCATGCTGTTAATGGGATAGTGCCAAAGGTGAATTGCTTCTAAAGTTTCCGTGGATGTTCATTCATATTGGAAGTGTTATGAATAAAGCATCATTTTCTTCTTCTCTTTCTATTTTCAATTTTTTTTTTCCACACTGCAAGCTAGTACTGCATTTTTCCTTCCATATGACAAAATTGTATTTATGCACAGGTTATATTTTCAGCATTCTAGTGAGATTAAAAATGCTGTTATTTAATCTATGCCTCTCTCTCTCTCCCCTCTTTTTTAAACATTTGCTCGAGAATGAATAATAGTAGTAGCTACTTCAGTAATAGTTAGTTTGGTTGTTCTTCAGTTCTAAATGGAGCTTCTTGTTACTGACAAATTCCATTTTTGATGCATAGAATGATCATGGTAATGTGGAAGTATGGTCTGAGAAGTGCCTTCCGCCAGGGACTGTGCACTTGAGGTTGCCAAGGGTGTTTTATGTTGCCAAGAGGCTGGAAATTGATTATGCTCCAGCCATGGTTGGTTTCGAATTCAAAAATGGTCAATCATATCCTGTCTTTGATGGTATAGTAGTATGTGCTGAGTTCAGGGATGCAATAGTGGAGGTAAACTACATAGCTACCTTGATAAATTTGTATTTTTCTTGTGATTCAGTTTTATTTGGTGCCTTTCATTATTCAAAACCACTGAATCATACCTCAAATCTTCCCAATGGGAAGGTGTTTTATTTTGTTAACTCTGAAGATGAATTGCCATTTGTCCATCAAAGTTTGCGAATTTTCCAAAATTTTGTCCGTTTTCTTGATTCAATTGTCAGCACATTTCACCTAGAGATCTTGACCGAGTGTTTGGGCCACTTGTTCTTTAGGCATATGCAGAGGAAGAGGAAAGAAGAGAGGCTGTAGAAAAGAAAAGAAATGAAATGCAGGCAATTTCGCGGTGGTATCAGCTTCTCTCTTCCATTGTAACTCGTCAAAGGTTAGAAAACCTCTATGGGGATTCCTCCTCATCTGTGGCATCAGTTAGCACCAAAAGTGTGAACAGTAAGTTAGATATACAGGTTGGTGGTAGTCCGAATGATGAGCAATCTCTTGCATGCCAACAAGATGTGCATGAAAATAGGCCGGCTGGTCCATCAGCTGCCATGCCGGAAAACCATGAGCATGTATTCTTGACAGAAAACCAGAGTTTTGATGACAACTTGGTGGTGACAAAGAGGTGTCATTGTGGGTTCACGGTGCAAGTGGAAGAACTGTAGTATTTCCACATAAACAATATTCTTTGTTGAATTAAAATTATGATGCTGCTTGTCATTTAAGGACGTGGGCTGAGCTCAGAATGAAGAACGAACTTCCATGTGTTTTTGACGTTTTAAGTGCATTCTGGCATTAGTCATGGTGAATTTGATGAAATGTAAATGCAATAGGATAGTGATGTGTTGAAAATTTGAGGCTATCCTCATGTTTATAGTTCAATTTTCTGTCTCACTTAACTTTTGCTTTTATTGCGTTTTGGGTAATCGGAGTTAAGCAAAGGTTTACTGAGGGAGATGGATGTTTTATTACTTTACCTTCTCGATTGTATTCTTTTAGCATTTTCTTAGGACATCGGATCATTAATTTATACAAGGCACCCATAATTTCATAAATAAATCGAACTTTTGGTAGATTTTTGGTTGAAGGAATGTTCAGTTTACAACTCAATCTAAGTGGGCGAATGGCTGAGTTCTGGGGTACCAGCCATGGAGCAATCACAATGCACAACCAATGCCCAATGGTCCTTGGGAGTTATGAACATAAAAATTAGGATATCATGATGAAACCTTAAATATATTTAATTCCAACTGAATTTGAACCCCACAGCAGAACAATTTGAACAAAAATCCTTCATCAATTGTACACCACATTCAACGCAAAATATGGAGGGTTCCACGGTCCACCTTTAAGCCCCCACATGAAGTCACCATGGGACAAAAGGGCCTTCAAGAAAGAGACACACCAACAGATAAAGACTAATAAAGGCACCATAAATATTAAATATAGAGCAACCACTTTGCACAAAGTAACGGCCTTGTAAAAGAAAACACCTATTTTACGAGTTCTATTTTGTGTAGGAGCTTGTCGTTCAAATAGTTAAAAGCATTTATTTTTGCACCGGGATTCTAACTTCGATTCTCCCTTCCCCACAATATCACTTGTACAAAACAGAAAAAGAAAAAGATGCTCTGTTTGGTAAAAGATACTGAATTGAACCATATTTCAAACGACACTGAACTCAACTATATCAAACTACTCATTGCCAACATAATCATTAAACATCCTACTAAAAATACCCAACTTTCAAATAAACCTTGAATAACCCAAATTAGCCTTCAGAAAGCACAGCCAAGCAACATGAAATTATGACCCCAAAAAAAAAGCTGAAATTTTGGCACAAGAAATATAAGATCACAACAAAAATAAAATGAAATCCCAATCATATAATTAGTAGCAGTCATGTCACACCCCTCTAAAAACTAGAAAAACCAACAGAACCTCAAGCAACTGCATTACATTGTACAGGCTAGCGGTTAAGACATGACACAGCTAAACTAACAACACAACATCCAATTCTACAAAACACAGGGGGAGAGACACTAAAAGTGGTAATAAAAATCTATTGCTCAACACTAACTTCAGCACTCAATGAATCCTTCACCTTTGGAGGCCTACCCCTTGGCCTCCCGGGCATTGTATCTGTCACCGTGGCCGAGCTACTTAAGCCTCCGGTAGGCTTAGCCATCTTCCTTGGCCGCCCTCTTGGCTTCCCACCACCTGAAGACACCTTAACCTTGGGAGGCTTTGGGGGCGCATTGGGGTCCTTAGGCGGCCGGCCCCTAGGCCTTGTTGGGCCCAACACCGCGTCTGGTGGCAGTGAATCCTTGGGTTTTGGTGGCCTTCCACGCCCTCGCCTCGGGGGTGCGTTAGGATCCGGCTTGGTGTAGTTGTTTTTCCAGAATACCAGCTCCCCACTATCTTTCATTTTGTTCAGGTGGTGAGAGAGAAGTGAATTGTGGCCGGCTGGCAAATCCCCATATGTTGATTCAATGAACTTTGATATTGAGGATTTGTTCGAGCCATTCTTTTCATTCAATGCTTCAATGGCCTTCAGAATCATCTGAAATACCACAACTGACACATTTTACAACAACAAAAACAAAACGAAAAATCCTTTTTCTTTTTATTGAGAAAATGCTCTTTGGGTGAACTTAATGCCCAGAAATAGAAGGCTTTTCAGTCAGCATAATGCAGTTCAAGGGCATAAAAAAAAAACTATTGAATTTTTTTTTCAGTCCTGGTATATCAAATGATTGAACAGAGTAGCAGAACCCAAATCTATGAAACAATGTGAAATTTCAGGAAAATCCTAAAACTGTAGTCAGAATTTAGATGAAATAAATGGGTGTAACTCTTTTCAGGAATTTCCAATATTTTTTATTTTTCCTCAATAATTTACCCAAATAAATAAAAGAACCAGGACAACAGGTAGAGGTATCCAGATCAGTAAAAGTTCATTTCTGATGAGGAGTTTGAGAATTAAATGGAATAAAGCGCCAATTTTTACTTGTTTTTTACATTATTTTGGAACCCAACTTAGTCTTCCTTTTTCATAACACAAAATCCAAAAATGTAAATTCAAATCCAAGTCATGCAATATTAAGAAATTCAGCAGGAAAAAAAAAACCCAATATTTGTTAAAAATGTGAGAAATAATGGCTGAACATGGAAAAAAAAAAAAAAGTTGTGAAGATAAAATTATTTTAGTTTGAGATTTGGGAAGGAGAGAGAAGATGTACCTCAGGGTAAGGAGGGAGTGATAGAGGTTTATTAACCTCTTCAGTGGCCATTAAAATTGTTGCAGAGAAAGAGAATAAAATCTGTTTGAATTTGAAGGCCTGGAAGTGTAAAGAGTACCCCACAAAGTAAGCACACACACCACACTCTCAGCTACAGCAGCAGCAGCAAACCCTCTGTTCAAATTTCAGATGGTAAAACTCTAAACTGTTGAAGATTTCGGCAGAAATTTGCAACTTGCAAGGATTTGAGAGCGAGATTTAAGCCAAAAGGATAAAGTAAAGAATAAAATAATTTTTTCCATGTTGGTTCTTGAATGGACGGCTGGGAGTCATGGAGTGGAGGATGGAACGGTTGAGAGAGTCTGTCATGGGGGATCACACGGATCGTTGACGTGGCAGGTGATGGAACGACTGGTTGGAACTTGGAAGCTTCTAAATACAATTATTTTTGTTAAATCTTTTTTTTTCTCTTATATACCAATATTCTTCCGACCAAATATTTTTTTTTGGGTAAATCTTTTTTATACAAGCAATATTGGGGGAGATGGGGTTTTCTCATACACAATGTCAAGGTGCCATCGGGGTTCACTGTCATATTTCCAATCGGGATTCAACTCTGATACCATTCTGTCACGATCCAACTTCACTAACAAGATATTGTCCGTTTTGGACTTGGATCCTCACACTTTTGTTTATGAGCTCAAGCTTATGCTATTTTGCCAAAAAGACTCTTGCTAGGAAGTTATATGACACTTCACCTTTTCCTTTCCGAGCGATGTGGGATTGCTCATTGATCATGCCCATTCTCTCCTTTAAGACTCACAAGTCTTATTCGTCCAAAAAATAAAAAAGACTCACAAGTCTTAGACTAGACCCTATTGGCTTCTTCTTTCTTTTCTTTTTTTTTGGGTAATTTGCTCCAGCTCTCTTATTTATTTCTTCAATAACACAATTTTGAAAATTGCTACCCTAAATAGGATGTATAAAGGCAAATAGGTTATAGCTCAAGTGTAAAGGTGTCGAAAGGGTCGTGATGAGCTGGCACGACTCATTTAAAATCATGCCACTAAGTAATTCGGGTCGTGCCATGACGGCCCATTTAATTAATTGTGTCTTGTCTTGTCAACCCATTTACAAAAATTATTGAACTCAACTCGATTCAAACTCAAGTCCACATTAAAACAAACCATGCTCAGCTCGAGCCCGAACCACAACCCCATTTAACTTTAATTATTTTTTTTTTACCCGGAATTTTCTTTCAAGTCTTGTTATTAATATACTTCAATTTTATTTAGACCTCATATTAGGATATTTAGGAGTGAGCTCAATTTACAAATCTCATATTCTATGTACTATACCTAAACTCACTAAAAAAAAAAGGCAATATTTTTAGGCTAGTTGACTATTTGCATACTAGTAATTCTTCGAAGTGACGGTCACTTTTTAGAACTTCTATACTAAATTGATCACATATATAATTGTCAATAAGAAGAAAGACCGCATAATTAATCATAATAAATATACAACAACTATCATATCATGTGTTCATATGTGTGTTCAAAAACATATGATCTGCTTTGAAGTACCAACAACTATCCTTCCCATTATTCTACCACCGTCTCTTCAGGGAGTGTTGGAAGCAGATGGCCTTCCTGGACCACTAAACTAATGTCCTTATCTTTACTTTGTACTAAGTTAGCCTCTCCATTTCCTTGCTTTGGCTGAGTGTGTGTTGACTTAGTTTATAGGTTCTATTCGTGGCTCCTTTTAGAGTAACTCCAGCCGGAGAGGCTAGCGCGGTCAAGAGGCCCCCTAGGCCCCCAATCCCTTTTCTAGCAGCCAAGGCTATCTAGGGCAAGTGATGGGCTCCACCAATCCGGGCAAGGCCCAAGGCAAGACTTGCATGGGCAAGATAACTAAATGCTAACGTCAGCAACCAATGTAAATAACAAAAAATTGAAAAAAAAAACCAAAAATTTCATTTTTTTAAATAAATACCTAGTCGTATTCTTCACTTCCCACCCCAAAACTTTATACAAATTCCTCTCCTCATATCTCATTTGAATAGTGGTTGTCCTTGGGTTGCCATGGCAATGGGTGTAAAACCAACAAAATATTTCTAGGGCAGGCACTAGTCATGTAAATAGTAACAACCCTTGCCTTTTGCCATGGCAAAGGAGTGGAAATGCTCTTAATGAAACACCTTTTCGTAAAAATATATATATCTACTTTGACTTTTTTTCAAACTATGCAAGGACGAAACCAAAGTCTTAAATTTCGATAATATTGATGAAATCAGATTTTGGAAACTTACAAACATAACTTGAATCTTAGGTTTGCTGGGTTTTGTGTGTGTGTTTTTATTGTAGGTACTTAGTTTGGTTGTGACAACGGCAGTAGCGACGACATCGATGGCACCGAAGACGATAGATTTATGGGTCTTCTTTTCGGGTCTATCTTTTTTCAAGCCATAGTCATGGGTTGTTGGTTGTTGTTGGTTTTCAGTTTTTGTTTTGGTCCAATAAGTGCATCAACTATGTCGAGTTTGATGTGTGGTTGTGGTTTCTCTTCGGGAGAATTTGGGTTTGTAAGTTGTGTTATGGGTGTTGTACTTGGTTATTATAGGTTTGAGGCGATCAAGCCCGACTGTTTGTGGCCTTGTGTGGCTTTAAGTTGGTCTTGCGTTGCTTTAAGTGGAGGTCTACCATAAAGTGGTATTTCTCGGTTACTTTTCCAGCATTACCAAACATGAGAAATGAATCTTCCATTTCCTATTCCTTGGAAAAAAGACATGGGAAATTATTTCACATCAAATTTTTTCCATGAACCAAACGAGACTTAAGTGTTTCGTGTATTGTAGGGTGATAACCGATTAAGAGAGAAACTTAGAAAGCTTGAGTTATTGTGAGCTCTTGGGTTTATTAGGAATTCTCTATTCTAAGGAATTGAAAGCACTGAAATCACATTAGAGTTTTTATTTATTACAGATGTGATTTCTTCTTTGATTTACTTTTGCTACTTTCTTAGTGGATTTGTCACCTGTGGACATAGTCCAATTTAAGATGGACCTTGTTAAATTCTTGTCTTGACTTTCTATTGTTGTTGAGAAATTCTAGGATTGCATTCATAATTCAGCCAAAAAGGCCACTAACCACAAGGGGCCAATACAAACTAGCCACAAAGGGCCATTACAATAACGAAGCGATCTAACATTAAAATTTAGACAATCTGGTGTGCCTCCACTAACGATCATGCAAGATTGAAGAAACTCTAGCATAGGCATCCCAACTAAGATTGCAAAACTCAGAATAATCAAGATGAGATAAAGCTTTAAAAAATAAAGCCATAACAATACAAATAAAACTCTCACAAAGAAGAGATGAAAAGCTCTCATAAAGGAGAAGTGAAAAGCTCTCACAAAAGGAGAAGTGAAAACTACACAGATAATCCAAAGAGTCTCTATGACTTATTCCAAACATAAAGAAACCGCAAAAAGGATGGTGGTGGAGATCCGACGCCGAAACGCAGGTGGAAATTTGATGCCGAGATGCAGCCGCATGTGATGGTTGGAGAAAAATCATAACAAAATGAAGACAAATAAGGGAAACCCTCTGTGTTTGAGAATAAGGAAACCCGCATGTGATGGTTATATGTATATATATATATATATACAGTTCTCTTTTATTAAGGGATTTCTCAAAATAATTTTATTTGAGGGACACCCTTTAGGGCCAACTACAATTTTATTTTCTACGATCCGAACCATCTATATTTTAAGTCTACATTCATAGATTATCCTTGTAAAAAATTACACAAATTGAAAAGCATTTTGACATCTAATTGTGTCTCACAAAATCAATGAACACGGTGGAGATCTGACGCTAAGATGCAGCCGCATGTGATGGTTGGTTGCATCTATTTCATATATATATATGTATCTACAAAATATATGGTTTGAATTAGTGAAATACTATGCGGAGTGGGCCGTACAGGGGTGTCCCTCAAATAAGCTTATTTAAGGGATCCCTCAACTGAAACTCTCTATATATACAGTCTCCTTTTATTGAGGGATCCCTCAAATAAAATTATTTGAGGGATCCCTCAATAGAAGGAGACTGTATATATATGAGGGACACCCCTTAAAATTATTTGAGGGATACCCTTTAGGGTCCCCTACGAAATTAATTTCAACGATCCAAACCATTTATTTTTCACATCTTTATTCATAGATCACCCTTGCAAAAAATCATGCAAATTGAAAATCATTAAGGCATCTAATTGAGACCAACAAAATCAATGAACATGGTGCTTTAAGAAAGTACTTGAATTTCAATAATTTAATTGAGTGGTCAAATGATATCGGATTCAAGTGATTTTTTTTTTTTGTAAAGATGATCTTTGAATGAATTTATACAAAATAAATGGTTTGGATAAGCGAAATACAAAGTGAAGTGGGCCCTACAAGGGTGTCCCTCAAATAATAAAAGCTTTCTGTATGTATACATATGGCTCACTCCACATTGTATTTCGCTAATCCAAACCATCTATTTTGTATATATTCATTCAAAGATCATCTTTACAAAAATCACTTGAATCCAATATCATTTGACCACTCAATTAAATTATTGAAATTCAAGTACTTTCTTGAAGCACCATGTTTATTGATTTTGTTGGTCTCAATTAGATGTCTTAATGATTTTCAATTTGCATGAGTTTTCCCAGGATGATCTCTGAATGAAGATGTGAAAAATAAATGATTTGGATAGTTGAAATTAATTTCGTAGGGGACCCTACAGAGTGTCTCTCAATAGAAGGGGACTTTATAAATATATATATATATATATATAGAGAGAGAGAGAGAGAGAGAGAGAGAGAGAGAGAGAGAGAGAGAGAGGAGTTCTCTAATTAGTGGAGATATGTGAAGTTTTTCATTTTTTTTTCAATCATAAAAATTAGGCTTAAATGTATTGAGTCCATGTGTTTTACCATGTTGGCCAATTTAATCCCTGTGTTTTCAATTTAGCCAATTTAGTCACTATGTTTAGAATAGTTATCCAATGTGGTCCAAGCCATTAAATTTACATTATAAACCTCTTTTTTGTCTTTTAAAAACCGAAAAACCTTTTTGAATTTTTTTTTCAAAGAATTAACTTAAAAATATTGAAACTTCATTAAAACATAGCAAAGGACGAAAAAGACCCTCTTCACCAATTCCTTCAGAGCTCATAAGCTGCAATTTCTTCACTTCTCCAAAGCCAACCCAAGCCCCAATTACCATCTCCAATTCCAAATAAACAAAGATTTTCCAAACCCAATTATGAATCAGAATCCTCGTTGCATCACCCATATTTTGTATTGGCATCAAGAACTAGCTCAAAACCTTCCCCACAGCAAATCAAGATTGACAATTCATTCAAAGAAGGGAAATTGAGAATCCACAATTGTGTGTGTGATAGCATTTTGATGGTGGTGGTGGCTAGGATGGGCGAGTAAGGGGAGGTAGCTGGGATTGGATGGTGGTGCCTTGTTTTTTAATTTTTAGTTTTTATTTTTTATTTTTGGATCTCATTTTTATTTTTTTAGTGCTTGTTTATTTATTTATTTTTAAATTCAATTCAATTATTATATTAGTTTTAAAAAACTTTTTAATATTAAATTAACGGATTGGACCACATTTGCTGAACTAAGTGCCATGTGTGCCAAAAAATTTAAAAATTATCTTTTAAAAAACTTAATTTAACTATTAAAAATAAAAATAAAACCTTAAAATAAAAAAATATCCCTCACCGAATGACTCCTCCCACCATATTATGATGCTGCCCAAGTTTTGGGCTCGATCCGAAATGAATAGGTGTAAGAAATTGGACAATTCAAGTTTGTACGAAGTTTGTGCCTTAAATGGAGTGGTTGGTGTATTCCATAGTTTTAGCGATTGGATTTCACTCAAAACTCACCGAATGACTTCTCCCACCATATTACGATGTTGCTCAAGTTTTGGGCTCGATCCGAAATCATTAGGTGTAAGAAATTGGACAATTCAAGTTCGTATGAAGTTTGTGCCTTAAATGGAGTGGTTGGTGTATTGCATAGTTTTAGTGATTCTCCTCTCTCTTCCTCTCTCTCATACCCAAAACCCAGCCTCCTCCCTAAACCAAAACCACGTTACCCATCTTCTAACCCAAATCATCATCACCCTTCTCCAACCCAAAACCCTACTGTGCATCATGACCACCCTCTCTCTCTCTGTCTCTCTGTCTCTCTCTTCTTGGACCAGTCAAAAATCCTTGTATGATACAACTAGGTCCTTCGTTTTGAGAATAAAAAATCCTAAGGAAACAATGGAAACCCTTTTAATGGAATTGGGGTTGGGTCTTCGATAGTAAGGTCAAGTAGAGCTCATTTGCTTTTAATAATTTTTATTCAGTTTCTATGTGTAAGTGGGCTCCACTTTGCCCACATGACACTTAGGGCTCGTTTGGTACACCGTATTAGACTCTGTATAGGAGTAAATATTCTATGTCAGGTGTTTGGTGTCAACTTGTATTATTTAATTACATGACTATTTTATACGGGTTGGACTTTTAATACTCTCCTTACCTGACTAACTAATACAGCTCACACACCCTAGTTTAGATAATACACACTTAATTATATGGCTAGGGAAAAATAACACACACCTTCACTTGAAAATCATACGATATTTTCATCTTCTTCTCCACAGGTTATTCTCTTCACTCTTCTCCAGGTTTCCATCTCTCTCTCATACTCTTTTCAATATGCTTCTTCTCTCTTCTTCTGTGTTAATCTTCTCTTTTTCTTTATTTATTTATTATATTTCCTCTTTTATTAATTTTTTTTGTGAAAATTAGGTTATGAGTTTTTCCTTTTTGACTGTTTTTTTATAATCAAAACCCATAAGAATTAGAACAATACATGAGTGACCTTGCTGCCCAAACTTGATTGGTTGTTCCAATCATCAATTTAATATAGTCTTGTTAATCATGCTTTCGTTGTTTCGGTGGGAAAGGTTGTGGAAGGTTAAATATGTGCACTGGATATACCTTGCATGCATAAGTGGGTTTGAGGCGCTCTTCGTGTTCGTCTTCTGTGGTGGAATGTCTGAAAAGCATAGTGTATTCTGAACTTACTCTATTTGCACACAAAGGAATTGAGGACTCAAATTGAAGCCCTTACGAACTTATGCAACTTATATAAATTCTCTAGTTTCTTCTCAGTATCATCCTCTTGAAGAATTGATTACAAAAGCAAATTTGAAATTTTGTAATTTCTACAGAGAGGATTTACTCTCATATCTGTATGATCAATTACAGGTTAGATTAGTTCATGTAATTTTATCTTATAGATCTTGGCAAAAAGAAATTTTTTTTTAAAATCTTGTCATATGAACCTTATCTAAAAAATTTCATGTCATTTCAATTTCAATTTCCACTTAAATTATCAAATATATATATTTTTAAAATAGTCTGATTCGATGTTATCCGTAACAACACCAAACACAGTATAACTTAGTGAGACTATTTATCCGGAACAACACCAAACGCCTTATAATGTTATGGATAAACAGTCAATACTCTCCGGAACTAATTAATACTATCCGACAAAAATTAATCAGTAAAGTCCGATGTACCAAACGAGCCCCAAGTACAATTAGCACAAAATCAAAGAGCACACAACCAATGTGTCTATGAAGAAACATCAGCAGCATGGTTTGTGCTTGTTAGATCAAGCAGTAGCAGCGCCGGTAGCGCAAGCAAGAGGCTGTGGCACGCGATTAATTGTCGGCTTGACATTAGAACACACAGAGGTAATAGGGCCTTTGTTTCCAGTGTACTTGAAATCAATGTCACTCAATTCCACATTCTCACATGGCATGCCTTGGGTGCATACAAGCTTCACAGCAACTGGGTCGGTACATGTGCCCTTGATGTTCTTGAAGCTAACATTGCTGATCTTAACTTTGGAAGGAACCTACACAAAACCATTCATTAATTGATTAATTTAAATTCTTTTAAAGATTCAGTAAATGATGACTTGATTAACAAGGAACATATATATGATGTTAATAAATTGTTATAGATAGATACCCCTTTTTTGCATTCGTTCCATGGGCAGTACTCTTGGTCAATGAGGATAGGGTTACCAACATTAACCATGGTAATATCCTCAAAGTGAATATCCGAGGCAGTGCCATCTTTTGGGGAAGCAGGCCATGTTTTGATCCTCACACCATTCGTTGTATCAGTCAAGGTGCAGTTCTTAATGTTGATGCCGGACACGGGTTCTTCCTCTGGGTACCTTCCAAGGCTCCCGATGGCTATGCCGTGGCCTGGCCCACAAGTAACGTTGGTCACAGTGATGTCCTTGTTACCGTCACCGATCGAAATACAATCATCCCCAGTTCCGATGGTTGTGTCAATGATGTTGATCCCAGTTGAACGCCCGATGTGAATTCCATCAGTGTTAATGCTTTCCTTAGGTGCTGAGACGGTAAATCCTTTGATTTCAACCTTCTCGCACTTCAAAAGATTGACGTGGAAATTTTTGCTATCTTTTGAAGTTACGTCCAAAATTTTGGAATTGGTGAGGAAGTGGAACCTCAAATTCTGCATATATTAAGAAAACAAATCAAACACAAATATGTTTATATTGTCAGGCTGTGAATCTAGATCACGTATCATCAAGTCAAGAATTGATCAATGAGCAAGATTCGCAAATGCTCCTATGTGACACAAGAAGATTTTCAAGTATATAAAACAACATGGTAGGATTAAATCATCTTACAATGTGTTTAGATTTGCATTCTCTATTTTTGTTGCAATCATTGTTTTTCCAAGACTGTGCTCCTTGGCCATCAAAAGTTCCACCACCTGACAAGGTAAGCCCGTCGACGTGGTCGAAACCAATCCAAGTGTCGTCCTTCGGGAGCTGGCTGCCATCTACTGGAGCCTGCAATGTTCCTTGGACCTGGAACTCAATAGCAGCCTTGCAAGGACCTTTAAAGGTTGTTCCTACAAACTTGAATGTTCCTTTTGGAACAACAATTTTACTCGGTGTTGTTGATGCACATGCATCTGTCCAAGCCTTCTCTAAAGCCTAATTAACATTACACAAATTTAAAACTGTTAATGATTTAGTTTGGCAAACAATTGTAGAAACAAATTCTAATCACAACCGAATATGAATACAAATGTTTTTGTTACCTGGGTAATATCAGAGTCTGGCTTTCCACCATATTTTGCACTTGTCACATCTAAGGCAGCAGGTTGAGCTTTAGCTGTGGATGCTAACAACAAGAACACGAACATTGGCAAGACATTCTTCAGTTTCAAACCCATCTTGAGACTTTGTTATTTCCTTTTTCTTTGGAGTATGATGAAACTCCATTGCTTTGAGCCTAATTTATACTCCCATCGGAAAGCTCATCACCGTTAATATTTATTTGGCCAATTAAGAAGTTGAATGTTGGTCAACCATCCTATAATTAGTAATTAATTAAGCTGCTCAGCTTTAGAACATGAATTACCTACAATGGCTCTTGGCTCAGTTTCCAATTTGGGCAAAAGATTTTTCCTTCCAAGACTATGTCAAATTAGAAAGAAAAGATTTATGACATGGATGACTTATAAACCAAAAGTACTAAACCTGTTATAATCCAATTTGGTGCAAAGATTAACAAAAAAAATACACACATACAATTGATTTTTCATAAACCAAAAACTGTTCCGAATGCACTAATCAAACTAATAAATTCTTGACCATAATTTGTAACAAAGCAATCGTGACATGAGAAATAACTATTGGAAGAAAGAATGATTAATATGGCGCGCATAAAAAATGCAGATGATAGTATAACAAATGTTCAAGGCAAATTTTTAAGTTTTTTTTAATGCACAAAATTTTTTTAAGTTCTATTCTTGCACAAAAAATAAAAAAAACTTAAAAATTTGGAGCATCTCTTGAAAATGAGGAGCCAGAATGCCAAATTTATACTTGGATGTGGACTACACAGATAAGAACCATCTCATTCATTTTGATCAGTTTAGAATTAAATGGACCTAGTTCCTCTTTGACAAAAGAGAAAAACGTTGAGCCACTAATTTACATGGTGCATAGAATTTGTTTCTTTGAAATCTGTACATGCCCATCTATCCTACAAATGCATATCGCATTAGACGTTCAAGCATAATCAATTTTATGTGATTTACTACACTGCATTGGAGTAACCACACTATTTCATTGTGAGAATTGTTTCGTGGACTACCCCACATCATTGATTTTAAGGCATGTGAATAACAAACTTATATGCCTATCACAAAGTTGCACTGGACTTGCTAGGTAATCCATATAGTTGTATTAGGAGGTATGCCCATGTCGCCACACACTAATAGGCCACTTAAGTATATATGCTTATGATGGCACACGGTGGGTGTGGGCTGGGGCCTCTATGCCTTCGTAGAAATGTCAATATTTGAAACCGCACACCTGTTATATCTTTCTTGCTTATGAGAACAGTATGTTCGTATTTGGAATTTGTCAAGTATCGTGACCTCTAAAATCCTTACTTGCACATGATGATTTTGTATGCTTACACTCAATTATTGATTGAATGCTCAGAAGAGAAGTTTTTCAAAGATAATGTTTTGCTCAAAAAGTTCTTGAATGAGAAACGCTTTAATCGCTAGCAAAGAATTATCCAGAAGACAAACAATGCAAAAATTTATCAAGACCAAACGAAGATGCTAGTGCAATGCCTTGAACTGGAAATAGAACAAGGCTATATCGCTTAGTCCATTTCCCTTTGGGCCTAAATCTCGCCACTGCCAGAATTCAAAGACTTCATTTCAGGCACAAAGATCATGGCTGCCCCAGTAATCCACGTATGTGCAGGTCCAACTTTTCCTTTGTACTACTAATACCCCAGTGATTATTGCATATGAATTGCATGCATGAGACATAAAGAATAATGATTCTGGTCTCTTATGACCTATGAGCCTATGGTATACCTGATACGATTTTACAAAGGCTAATGTTTTGTTTTGTGAAGCCATGGCCACAAAGGTGTGTGAGCAGAAAATTCAAAGGTATTTTTCTTTATTCTTCCTGTAGAAACATTTATATATGGCTCTATGCGTGAATTTTAATATAGTCATATGTGCATTAACTAGATGCTACTAAGCCTCTATATTGATCCATCCATTGACAAAGCTTTAGAATGCATATGACTGGAACTTGTTTTCGTTGATGAAATAGCATTATTCCTGGATGGTTAGAATTTGTTGGCAGCTTGCTATATAAATAATTGGATGAAAAGTAAATGGGCACCTCTCGACTATGCATATATATGTTTAATTGCTCTTTGTATGGTGGGGAAAACCACTAGACCACTCAAGATAAGAATGAAAACTTCAGGTTCCTTATTGCCCTGTGGAGGCAAGTTCATATGGTCGAAGGCCAAGCTCATGTGGTCGAAAGCCATAGTTGTGACTGAAAGTCAAATACATAGTTGAAGACTATACGACTGAAGCCCAAACTCGAACTCGTGATTGAAGATCTATTCATGGTCGAAGACCATACTCATGGCTAAAGGCCGAATTCGTGATCAAAAATAATATTCATGGTTGAAAACCATACTTGTGAAACTCCACATGCTTGTGATCGAAGATCATATAAGTCAAGTCACCACATAAAATTCTACACACAGTGAATTCCCACAAAGAATATTTTCTCTCTTTACACCCGAGACACGTGTCCAGAGAGAGAAAAGGGGGCAGATGTGGGAACAAAAATTAAGGCCCAAGTAACAAGCCACTTCCCATGAACCCTAAATTTAGGGAGTTGAGGGAATTAACTAACATGATATCCACTACCATTGAGCATGGAGATAAATAAGGGATATGGGACTTCGAGTCCAAGGGTTCAATGCCTATAAAAGGCTAACTAATCCCCTAGCATAAGGGGAAGACAGGTATGAGATTATTCTGACTATACGCAATATTCCTGAACGAACACTGACTTGAGCGTCGGAGTGTTTTCTTGCAGGTACTTCCCTCCTTCACTGATGGCAATCGGAATGGTGTCCGGCTTCTCAACATGGAACACAAATTACTTGTTGGAGGACATGAAATTTCATGCTCCAACAATGCCAATACAAAATATGGGTGATGCAACGAGGATTCTGATTCATAATTGGGTTTGGAAAATCTTTGTTTATTTGGAATTGGAGATGGTGATTGGGGCTTGGGTTGGCTTTGGAGAAGTGAAGAAATTGCAGATTATGAGCTCTGAAGGAATTGGTGAAGAGGGTCTTTTTCGTCCTTTGCTATGTTTTAATGAAGTTTCAATATTTTTAAGTTAATTCTTTGAAAAAAAAATTCAAAAAGGTTTTTCGGTTTTTAAAAGACAAAAAAGAGGTTTATAATGTAAATTTAATGGCTTGGACCACATTGGATAACTATTCTAAACACAGTGACTAAATTGGCTAAATTGAAAACACAGGGATTAAATTGGCCAACATGGTAAAACACATGGACCATTGACATTTAAGCCTAATTTTTATGATTGAAAAAAAAATGAAAAACTTCACATATCTCCACTAATTAGAGAACTCCTCTCTCTCTCTCTCTCTCTCTCTCTCTCTCTCTCTCTCTCTCTCTCCTAGCACACCACTGGTCGAGGTGGTCATTCATACAGAAACAATTAAATAAAGAGGCTAATTGAGTAAATTTGGTTAAACAAATATCCAAAGAAGATTCATATTCCAATAACATTCTTTTTTAATCAAATATCCAAAGAAGATTTATTCATCTCTTTTAAGATGTAACAAAACATGTACGGAGATATTTTTCCCCTCTTAGATGAAAACACCATAGTTCAGCAAAATTGTGGGTCCCATTGATGCCACGTTAGTATTTTTAAAAGATTTTTTGACAGACTTAACGGTGGGGGGCAAAGTGAGACGCAAAACATCGGTCAATAGGGTAAAATGAGTCATTTTAACTTTCAGGGGGCAAATTGAGATTTAACCATAGTTTTAGGAGGCACTACAGCAAATAAGCCTTAAAACAACTGCCAAAACCAGTGACAGACACTACAGTACAGAACCATATATGTGGTTTACAAAGACACGTCCTGCTTTGAGTTGAAAAAGGCTGATGATAATATGACAGGCAGATTAAGAGTTACACATCCTCTTCCACCCACCCAAAAATAAAAAAGAGCTAAGAAGAAGCATGAGAAAATCAGAAGTAATTGCCTAACCAACAGACTCAGAATAGTATGCTCCTCTTCACCATTCAGCTGTGCCAGGTAACTGCAGTGATGAAGAGCTGCTGCAAAATTTTGGGCATAGCATTATTCTTATACCAAACCCAAGTGGAACAAACAATACTAGGAATCTCTCCCCTCCATTAAGAGATCTTCCCCTCATCCCACAATTTTTGTTCAACAGTATTTAAACAAAATGTGGGTTCTTCATCACTCACATATCTGTTTCTGTAGGCATTCTGATCACCAGGCGTGCAATCTGCAATCATCAAACTGATTTATTATTTTAGGGCTGTTGGTTAACCATTTCAATTTTAGTTTTTAGTTTTTAGTTTTTATTTTTTATTTTTTGTGCTAAAGTATAGAGGAACAAGAGAGAGAATGGAAGTGAGAATGAAAGTGGAGATGAGATTTAGAGGGAAGATGAGGGGAGGATGGGAGTGAGGAGTAACAAAAGTGAAAACAAAAACAAAAACCAAAAATTGAAATCTATTTGACATTGTTTTTACTTTTGTTCCCCCCCAAAAAAATTCCTGCCCTCTCATCCTCTCTCTCAATCTCATACTCACTCCCATTATCACTCTCATTTTCCTCTATACACCAGCACCAAAAATGAAAACTAAAAACTAAAATTGAAATGGTTATCAAACATGCCCTTAACATTTTTGTTTTCAGAAGTGACAAAAATACATGCATGCTTCTTTATCCTAATCCTATAGATTAGAATGAATGTAGAAATTTAACTTTATTTATTTATTTATTTATTTTTCTAACTAGGTTGTATTATTTTATTTGTCAGTTGGTCCACTGTAAGTGCAAAACACCAAAAGTTTTGTCTGTCTAGAATTGATCTGCTTGAATATGCTATATGTTATGGAGGGTTTTGGCTTGAGAAGAGCAGTCTTATGTGTTAAGAGTGGTGTGTGTGCCTCCAACATTGTTTTAGTTCTTCCTAAACAGTAAAATTGAGTTGTGAACTTTGTGAATATTTTTCTCCAAATTAATTTTTGCTGTACAAAGTTGGAATCAGAATATCTGTTACCTCTTAGCTTCTCATTGTATCAATCAAGTGCAACTTCACCCTCAGGATCATTCAGGTTCTTTACGCGGAGTTCAACGACCCTCAAATCCTTGAGATGTTGCAGGATCTCTTGGAGAAGATCCACTCCCTTGTCTCCCTTCTTTATGGAGCCCATACAATGCTTTAGAAACTCCCTGTCTGCTTCAAGAGCTTGTAGCCTCTCATAAACATGATCCACCTCCTCTTCAATGGCTATTTTGTTATCATGCAATTCAAAACTGGTAAATGAATTCTGCATTCCAGTAGATTCAGATTCAGTTTGTTCTTCATGCATCAACCCTTCCTCAGTTTCATTGTCAGTTGCATCCAAAAGTGGAAGAAGTCTCTTTGCCATGGAACCCAACGTTTGTCTCTCAGGATGGTGTTGATCCTTAGAAAATCCATTCGATATCCCATTTTCTTCTGGACTACTAAAATCATGATTCTCTTCAAAGTCTTTGACACTACACGTTGAGGAATGCTCAATTGATTTAACATCCTCGGAGAATTCCTCATTTTCACCCAATGTGATTAGCTTCTCCTCCAATGCTTTGAGCTGATCAAGAATGGACAGCCTCTCTTCCTCGAATCCTGCTAGTGATTCATCAAGAACACTCATATTTTTAACACAATCCAAAGCTATTTCTTCCAAACTTAGAGCTGCATCATCTGTAGTATTGTGGTTACTGGTTTCTTGTTGGCCACCGAAGCCACTATCTTCATCCCTCACTTGAGAATTAAGATCAATCGATAGCGCATCACTATCCCATGAGTGGCTGCAAGAAGCAGAAGAGTTTCTACTTCTTACACTTCCATATTTAATTCTGCTCACAGTCCTCATCTTCTCTTTTTCCTCATAATCTAGGACTTTCTTTTGATAAACTTCCACTTCTTTCTCTAGTTCTTGCTTTTCCTTCTCCTTTTTGTTCATCAACTCATTCAAAAGTTGTAAGGCATCTTGATCATACTCAGATTGTTCTTCCATCATCCTCTGGTATTGCAATGCCTCCATTTGCATTGCTGCCTTCTCTTCCTGAAGCCTTGTTATCATAGCCATAGTCTGGTTGGCAGCAATTGCAGACGCACTCCTCTCTTCCTCTAGTTCTGCATATAAAGAACTTAAAGCTTTACGTTCAGCTGTCAGCGCTGCTTTGAGCCGTCCAATGGTTGCAACAGGATCCCCAACTTCCATCTCACTTACCACACTTCCATCTAAATACTCTTCTACCGCTGATTCTTTTTTTTCATCCAGTTTCTTGTGCAAGTAACCAAGACTGTTTACGGAAGTTGGTGTGGCAGGAAAATTCTCTTCCTCTGGTTCATTAGGCTCTGAACACATGCATGAATGATTTATTTCTTCTTGAGCCTTTTCAAGCATACTTGTTTCCTCTTGCAATGTAGATCTTTCTTCATGCCATATACCTGTCAAAACTAAATATATTTTAAAAGCCCGATCTTTCTGATTTGATAATTACACAACTTACAGTACTATGTGTTTCATCAAATGGATTTTTGTCTGTAGGTAGAGGTAAGAATGAACTTGAGATTTACCATTATCATTCTGAGCCAAGAATGTGTCAGGTACATTGGGAATTTCGAAGCATGGCGATGAAGAACCTTCTCGAGCTTGAGGCTGATCAGTTGCATGGTCAGACAATTCCATATTTGCCAAACTTCTTGATAGAATGTGATCAACAAAAGTACTTTCTTCTTCAGATGCTGCTTTCATTAAGAAACATAATTAAAATAGGCCATCATGGTCCGGGAAGAGAAATAGATTGCAGTGAATAAATGTCATGAATAATTGCAATTTCTCTGTACCTGGTGGATCATTTGGTTCCTTCTTATCCGGCTCCTCAATGTGAACAAATAATTTTTGACCTCCTGGAGCAGTGACAACTTGATCAGATGGCATGCCAACCAAATCTTGTTTTCCCTCTTCTGCATCTACAACAGAAGAATTATCACTAAAACCCCTGGCCTTCTCCAGGCTTTCAAGATCCCCATTACTTGTCTTCAGTGAACTCTTGTTTATCATGAACAATGCTGCTTCTCCCGAGAGTTGATGTCGCGATCCAATACTTGGCTCAGAATCAAAACTTCCTTCTTGATGATCATGCTCTCTCACATCTTCCTCTTTTGCATTGCGAATTCCTTGGTCTATTCTTGTTGAAAAATCAATCAACTCAATGGGAATCAACCGATGATTGAGAGCACAAACCATACCATTTTCAGAAGGCAGGGGGATAATTTCAAGAGAGTAATCTTCTCCAAAGCAACAATGGATGGTAGTAGCACTAGCATCAGAGGATTGATGGACAAGCTCCATGCTGTTAGAATCTGACCGTATAATGTCACGAGAACCTGCTTTGTTATCTGCAATCGCGTCCATTTCATGACATAGAAACGTCAATCTAGACCTTGGACAATCTTCCCCTGCATTGCCTCTGAAGCTAGAACTACAAACATCAGATGAGAATTGATGTTCATCTGCCACTCTATCATCCTCATGTTCTTCATTAGTTGTTTCCATCTCATAACCATTGTCACTGTCGGTTGACAGGCTATCAGGTTTGGTTGTGCCTTGGTATTCTATAGTTGAATTTCCTTTCTTGGCATACTCCAAGGAACCCCAAGACGGTTCAAACGGCGAAGAAGGAGAGTAGAGCTTGCTGTTCAAGCTCTCACTGCAGCAAGAACATACACAAGGTAATTTCTCTTCTTTTTCAAGCTTGTTCTCACTCAGCCACGAAATGAAAGCCATACTTGTTGGCATTCCAGTAGAATTTCCTCTAAAATTTGGTTGAGAAGCCAAGCAGTTGCCACACATATTATGTGATTTGGCCAGTTTGTTATGATGCAAACAGTAGCACATGTATGATATCTCAGTGGCATGCCTCTCACATACATCATCTGTGTAAGACTTCGAGCTCTTGCCTCGTTCCAAGATGTGCTCAACTCTACAAGTACACAATGGACAAGGTGGTTTGAGGCCAAAGTACTTGGAAAATTTTGTGATCAAGTAACTGAACAAAGAGTTGAGGAGGAGGAGCATTATCAAAGTCCATTCAAGGACAGCATACACTAGAATTACAATGAACTTGGGGACGCTTCTATGCAACCTGGTTGCAAACTTGTTGGGAGCCATGGATGTAGAGGGAGAGAGAGGAATGCTTTTCAAGTTTAGACAGAACAAGACTGAGCTGTTGCAAGAGAAGCAGAGATGCTTCCCAGTTTGTTGTACTTTTTTTTAACGGTAGTATATTATAATGTACATGCCAAATTTTGTCTTGGGAAGAACTTGGTAAAAATGTTTAAAGACCATTTTTAACCTTTTGTTAATTAATGGCCTCTTCCAACTTTAATAATAAGAGAAATACCACTAAGTAGTTAGTTCCGAATGTTTGTTAAAGACTGTATTACCGCTGTATAAGGAAGTACATGCTACATCTAATACTCATAATCAGACCCCTTACACCTCCAATTTAAGCTTTCAACTTTCAAGTGATGATCTCAAATTATTCTTTAATAGTTTTCTTAGTTGTCAACTTGTTAATTGATACTTAGATATACCACTAATATAAACTATATGCTACTTGGGATTCTTATATTGAAATTAAAGTGACAGGCAGGGAATGATGAAACATGGGTTGTCAACAGTGGCAGGCATGATGGAAAAGCTAGGAAGAAAGAAAAAGGTTAGTGGAAAAAAAGGGAAGGGAGTGGATCAAATTGGGGATTGTGACAGTGATTGAAGAGCCTTTGTAAGAATAAAGTTGGTTAATAATGTCTGTGGGTTATGGTCTCTCTTCCTGCTTTTGCTCCCTGGCGGGCCTCTATGCTTTCTTTAACTTTTGAAAAGTCGAGGCACCTAAGAAATATAATCAAAGATTCTAACTAAAGCATACCAAACCAATGCTTTTTTGAAAAAAGTTTAAAATAACAAGTCAGAGTTACCAAACATCCCCAATAAAGGCCAACGGGGTCTAGCTTATTGAAAAATAGCATCGACGCCATTGGTCTTAGGTTCGAATCTCATGACATCTTAACAGTGTATGTGCAAGAAAACCAACCTCTCTTCCTAACTTCGACTAAAAAAAACCCCCCCAAAAAAGGATAGTGTTTAACAAGAATTAAAAAAATAGTAGCCCCACATGCGGCTAAATTGCTCATGCAAATTCCAATCACAAAGGCAAACATTGGATAATGGTATGAACTTAGACAGAGGACAGACTAAAGTTGGGAGGGACTAAAATGATGTTATGGGGTCGTCTTGTCTCTTGAATTAAAATCTGTCGAGGGTGCAATTCATGTGCAACTACAATAATTAAGCGGACCCTGATGATGATCGCTTCTTGTATTTTGGTTTGTAGAACAGATATGGTTCAATTTGGTAGCATACTGTAAAAACGGAATTTTAACCCATAACTGGCACCAATAAAATGATTGAAACAAATTTTCCTTTTATCATGGTTCAAACATTTGCAAACCAGTCATCTGCCGTAGTTAATCAAATCAGTTTTTGAACTTGACTAGTATTTGACACAAACCAAAACGACACGATTCGAATATGACTCGATAACATGATAGGATTTGTAACTAATCACCATGTCCTAAGTTTGAATCCCGTAGATTATCAAAGCATGGTTTTTGCAAATGATATGACATATATTTCAATAATATAAAATAATGTAGCATTTTATTTACAGAATTTTGATCACTTTTATGGTAATTAGTGAGGGTCTATATCCTACAACTAATTTAACCCTCCATGTGAATACCTACACTACAGTTGTCTTAATACGTCAATATGCATCTTCATTGTCGTCAGCTTCTTGGGTTTCCCATTCTTCAATGGGATTTTGGTTCATCGTAAACCTCCAGCTATCTCCTTCCTCTATCTCCCATTGTCTCTTAAGTTCAAAGATTGCTTTAGTGGCAGCGGCAGCAATTGCCGGATTGCTATCCTCTGCGAGTCTCTGCAAGGAAAATGATAGACATAAGTCTCTGGCATCATTATGGCAGAGAATGATGATTACCATTATGTAATGACCACGTAACCTGTAGTGCTCCCATTCCTGCATTTCCAAGAGTCCACATCGATGGAGCTGCAGCCAAGGCATTGGCTAAGGCTTGCCTATACAACAAAAAACAAACAGAGAAGAGTGAATGATATACAAAATAAGTAATGTTAGAGTAAAGAGCAACGAGGGATTTAAAATTCATAATTCATACAGGGTTTCTTGTCAATGGCCTATCTCACTAAATCTTGAGAATTTGGGAGGTTTCTTTTTACACTCTTTATCTTTGATACAAGAAGTTTCATGGGCCTTGTACATGCACGTTGGTTGGAAGATTAAAGCATATTACATTTGGCTTTGTACTTTGACATCTTTGTTTCAGAACCATAAAGACCAAACTCATAGCTTAAGAGGGAGCCAACATTGTCTAGGGGGGCTATAAGATACATAACTAATGCTTGCATAACTTACCTGGTATTGACATCAGGAGAATTTGAACACTCTGCCAATAACGATACACTACTTTTACCATCCATAGCGTCGAGATCAATAAGAGTTGCAATTAACAGCTCGAGCTGCTCCAGATACAAAAGATTAGTTAAAAGAAGGACCCCACAACCAAACTAACATTAATTGCTTGACCAGATTAGGAACGTAAATACATAGAGATATGAACCTCTTCAGGATCAGTATAGTCAATTCCATCAGCTTCAGAGAGAGCAGATGCCATACTCCAGTAAGCTTCCTGTACACCATTTATAAGATTATTAATGTCCTGAATCGCAAGAAAGTGAGGAAGAAAGAGAACTGGAGATAGCCAGGAAATAGGGACCTGAATTGCAGTAATGCGATCAGTAGATACTTCACCAAAAGGGAAATCAAGACTTTTGCCATTCTTTTCAAGCATTATACGCCCCAGCATGTCATTTTCTGATACAATACCATTTTCGCTATGCAGAGGACTGGATATGAGCATGTCAGATATTATGTTTCATAGATATACAACTAATAGAGGAGATCAAATGAATAAGGAAGTTAACAGTCACAAAAGAAACTTACAAATTGTACATTTTTCTCACCATCCGGTCATGAATATTTTTGACAAACTGCAAAACAATATGAAAAAGGATCAGAGACCATGGGAAACTATAGCTGGACATGATAAACTAGGAAGATGATCTCCAACAAGTATCCTTGGAGAGTATCGCAAAGCAAATGAAGTTCACCTCCAAAGCCATTAGGGCATCTTCCATTGCACGTTGTTTGGCACGGAAGTCAGCACGGCGCAAATCAGCCTAAAATGAATCAAATGACAGCATCAAGAATGTATACTTTAGTGCATTAGTGCAGTTTTTACTGATTCATCAAGACAGCATCAAGCAGAGCACACTGTTTTCACCGTATATGTTGTCTACTCATTGTAAATACACTATTTTAAGAAGTTCACATGGTTAATTGATGCACTATTGTATTATTTAGATTTCTTTAAAGTTTTCATCAAAATTTCTATGTTGCAACAAACAACAGATAGAACCGAACTATTTTTTTGTTTCTGTTTTTTTATGGTACCTCTAAGGCTCCGTCACTCCAATGCTTATCAGCGGCAGTTTTCAATCTAGACTCTGCTTTGTCTTTTAAGATCTGTGGAGGATGGTTAGTTATCAAATATTACCATGAAAGCCAGGTAAAAAGTATCTTCACCTCCAAGATAAACAAATAAAATTTTGACCCCCAAAAAAAAAACAAATAATACACAAACCATAGCAATATGATGAAGGCGCTCAGCTTTCTTCTTCACATTACGGTCAATTTTCTCCGTATCCTCTCGTGCCCGAGCTACAGAGCAGAAGGTCAGGATAAGGAAATCAATAACTTTCACCAGAAAAAATGAGAAAGATGGCTGCATGTTAGGCAACCAAAAGAATGGAACCAAACACCATATTCATTCTACAGTTTTTATAAATAAATAAAGAATAAATTCATTCTAGGCAACCAAAAGAATGGGGAAAGATGGCTGCATGTTAGGCAACCAAAAAAATGGAACCAAACACCATATTTATTCTACATTTTTTGTAATTCAATAAAGAATAAATTCATGTAAGTGCATTCAAGAATAAATAAATTTTTTCAAGCTGCTATAGAAAAGCTCTGCACTGAACATAAAGGTGAAAGAGTTTTACCATCAAGCTTAAGAAACCCGGACCCAAGAATAGCAACGTCTTGACGAGCACGGGCATTTAACCTCATTATGCCACTGACAAGAAGTGGCAAAACATGAGCAGTGATCTATATGTATGAACATTTCAATTTATTTAAAACCACGAATTAGATGACTATCTTGATAAATTAACAATAACTACCACATGCAAGTTGCAACGCATGTTTACATCTATTTTCTCTTGTAAACCATGCTCAACCTGACTTTATAATGCATAATCTACAGAAAAAAGCCAGAAACATGGTGTTACAAATTTTGCACACAGGTCCTAAGTACTTTTAAGATTCCTAAACTAATTGTAATTTAACAATGCAAGATTAGTTCTTGAAAATAAACAATAAAGACCAAGATAAGGTGGATTTATGATCAATTTGCAATCTCATCAAGGGGGACAAAAAGCAGTTTATGGAAAATTACCGAGAAAGCAGAATAATATCATTGCGAGCCCTCTCATTTACAAACTTCGCATCATTGCAAACAAATTTACAAGCTTCAGCTAAACTGGAGTGAGTAGTTCTCTCAGAAAAGACTGGATGCTCATCTTCCTCATCCCCACTCTGTGAACTAGTACACAACAGGAGTTCTTTCAAAGATATTGCAAAAGAAAATGGCAGTGTTTACAAACTTCATGCACTAATTTGTTCAAGTTGAGAAACAAACTAATTTAGTCAAGTTGAAGATATAACTATAGAAAACTCTGAAAGAAGAAGATAAATCATTATTAAAAATTTAGAAACAGTATATAAATGAGGAATAAATTGGAGAACACAAGACATCAAACAAATTCATGAAGTAACTCCTTCTGATAAGCAAAGAAACAACAATTCAAACTCAAATTTGTATTAATAAAAGACAGCGAACTAATTGTAGGTACAGTTATAATTGACAAGGGAGTAAAAGGAAGAGGAAATCAATTAGAGTGGCACATAACAAATAGATGTATTTCAGGAAAGAGGAAGCTCGGTCGATTAAAAAGCAGTTATGCATACCATCAAGGGAAGAAAATAAGAGGAGAAATTTATTAAATGACAGCCATGGTAAAAGATGAGGGTCACTGTGGCCTAACTGATCCTCAGTAATTCAAGTAACATCAATACCAGGATAATTCCAAGATAGCAGTTACAACCCCATTTGAGAAGGTGATGTAAAGTGCTATAGTCCAAGATATCAAAGATAGCGTAAATGCTAATGGAAAATGCTATAGTCCCATGGGAAATGTTAAAATTTCATGGGGATACCAAAAGTCTATCTGGTTCTGAGCAGCCCCCTCCAGACTCACAATCTGATAGGCTGAAGCATCAAGAATCTTCCAAGAAGAAAGTGGACACTCAAGCTGGTGTGCAACTTTGGGAAGTTAGGCATCCTTATCTTCTCCTTCTTCTGATAATCTAGGTATTTCTTTTGAAATATTTCCAATTCTTGCTTTACTTCTTTCACTTCCTTATCTCTCTTGTTCATCAGCTTTGTTCAAAAGTTAAAGGCTTTCTGGTCATACTCACATTGTTCTTCCAACATCCTTTGTACCGCAATGCCACCATTTGTATTGCTGCCTTCACATCTTGAAGCCTTGTTATCATAATCAGAGTCTGGTTGCCTATAGCAGACTCACACCTTTCTTCCTCTAGTTCTGCATATAAATCACTTAAAGCTTTGCGGTGGCTGCTTTAAGCTCTTTAATTGTTGTGACAGGATCCCCACCATCCATCTCACTTACTGCACTTCCATCTAAATACTCCTTTGGCCCTGATTCTCTATATCAGAGAAAAAGTTTCTAGAGCAAGTAATGGCCTGTCTACAGAAGTTGGTATCACAGGAAACTTTCCCTCGGGTTCATTATGTTCTAATTTAAATTTTGTTCTGACCTTGACACAATTATCTGAAGATCTAGGTGAAGGGAATGCACATGCACTTGACCTTAGTCTGAGGGACGTGAAAGCTGCCTAGAGGGTGAGGCCCCTGCCACTAGATATATACACAGTACTTACTGTACTTGTTCGTCTGATTCTCCTCTTCCTGTTAAGCAAATCCTCCTTGTGGTACGTTTGCATAATCTTCAATGCCTTATAAAGAGTTATATCCTCCGGTCTTGTCTTGATAGAATCCCTATGAGTGATTAACCCTCTCTACTTCGAAGTGTTTATTTCTTACTCTAAAAAGTAAGCAAGTAAATTTGGTGTATCTCCCTTAGTGGTCCAAGGCCGCTTGCTTACTTAGTGCTTGCGCTAAGGAAAAGTTTGATCTATAGAGCTAGATGTGGCTCCTATCGAGATTAGAATAAAAAACTCATTATATCAATCAACCCTGTAGCCAGGAGAATCTATTCCTATGTCTGTAACTTCTCGTCTGCTCATGTACTGTTTCTCTCTTCTCTTTGGCAGCCAGATGGAGACATATAAATTGCACTTTAATACCTTCTATGTTTCAGAATACAAACCCCAAGCTTCATGTGAAAAATTACCAGGGATCATAAATCTCTACACATCTACAACTGTGTAAGAAATTCACAAGTTCCCATTTACCAGTACAAGTTGAAAACAGTAAAATCATAAGCCAATTGACAGGTTGATACATAAAAAAGGCTAGCACTACAAACAAACAATTTGTTATATGCACTAGCTATGCTTATCAAATAAAAATTGCAGAACAACTGCATCATTCTTTTAAGTAAATTATTACTCCCTTTGTCCTCCTATCATTAATGTTTGCTCCAAATACACAGAATAATATCTATTTCAAAAAAGTAAATTCAAAGAGTGTCAGAAACATAATAGCTGTTTCTAAAAGTCATAGTTAAAGAAAGGCATGTTCAAGATTCCTGAAACGTAGAAAACTTAAATGCAGATTTTGATAAATAAAAAAATTTAAAGCATCCTTTTAATGAAAGAAAGGGAGAGAGAGAGAGAGAGAGATGTAAAAATATTCTTGATCAGGTGTACGTGTCTGGTAAATGAAATTTATATTAATTTCTAACTGATTCTTACCTAGTCTCCCCTGCAGGATCACCGTAAGTTATAATGGGTTCTTTTGCTTTGGTATTATGAGTTCCTCTTGACAGGTATAAGACATTAGATCTCTGAGAGTCAGTGAAACTAACAGGTTTACCCAATATACGCCACAAACCATCATTAGAAAAGATCATTTTTTCTTTCAACGGACGTCCATAGTTTAGCTGCCTCAGTTCAACCCCTTGACTTGGACAATGAAAGTTATTTCGTTGCATTGACTTGGCATAAGAATTTAAGATTCCATATGAGTTAGGAATAGTTTTTGTATTAGTCACCGCAGGACAGCTTAAAACCTTGCTTGCAGTAAGTGCCATGGGCAGGATCAACACAACGAAGAAGTGAAACTAGCCAGAATTTCCCTCACAAAAGCTTAAAGCTTCAGCAAAGACAGAGAAACGAAACAATGAAGTGTTATATTCTCATTTAACATAAAATAACTTATGAAAAATTACTACTGCACTAAACACAAAATTTTATTGTACCAAAAAATCCTTATTAAAACAAAGTAAGTTTTTACGAGCATCAAATATACACTATTTCATTCAGCCTTAAGTCAGGACACTAAGTCCCCTATATCTGCACTCTAACATGTAAATGAAGACCACATTTCCTTGAGAATCCCTTTAACTCATAGGCACATCTTTTTCACCACAAGAAATTCATAACTTTTGCCTAGAGATATGATTGGGTTCAGAATATTTCACCAACATAATCCTTAGAGCCAACCAATAAGGTACTAATTACCTATCTTTTCTCTAGTTCTTTTCTTGGAAAATTCTAAGTTTCATGTCCAGTGTTTCTTATTAGGGTTCCAGAATCAGTGAACTTGAAAATGTTCAGTGTTCAAATTCCCTTAACTATGAGGTTGGAGTGCTTCTGCTCTATTCCAAAATCATGTTGTGAACATAAATAAATTTTCTCTTTTTTTTTCTTTCAATTTTTCCAATTCCAAAATCTTATTGCAGTTCAAAGTCAGTTCAAATCAGTGTTCAAATTCCCTTTGGCCGACATCATAGGATGCCCGCATCTATAATTATCTCTTCTTCCATTTAACCACATTTGACGGTCTTGGTAGTTTCCTCAGGAAGTAGTACAGTTAGTTCTTGGCAACAACAGGTCTATTTTGTTCTTTCATTTGTAATGGAGAAAGCTGTTGTTGTCAGTTAGAATTCAATTAATCAGGAAGTGATCTATTTTGATTGTCTTAAAGGTGTTACATAAGTTGGATGAAAATTATTAATTTCCACTTCACTTTCTGGATAAGATTGTGCTAAACAACTCTAAAATGTTTAGATATTCCATTTGCCTATTACGTACAGCTAATGGGTAAAGCTTAAACTTTGATGCAGGTGCGGGTAAGTTATATAAATAAATAAAAATTGATAGCTTATGGAAAACTAATATAGCTTACCGCAACATTTCAGTTTAAATTTTTATGTCATGATTGTAGACGCATTCCTGCATAATTATTTTGCCATGATCATAAAGCAAACTTGACCCTGCATATAGTGATGACGAAATCCCACTAAACCAAAGCTTAAAATTGAAAATTAAAGAAAACCCACAAAAGAATTTGCAGAATAATGACATGAAAACAGTTCGAAGTCAGTGAGGCAAGCAAGAAATGCAAGGAAACTAACTAACCTGCAGAAAGCAGCACTCACTTTCCAGAGAGAGAGAGAGAGGGAGAGAGAGGGGAAGTGAGTAAAGCAGCCAAATTTGTAGTCACAAAGGAGGCAGAATGTCAAGGGAATTGAAAGGAGAAATTGCAACCACAAGCAATGCTTGTGGCCCCAGAAATGCCAACGCAAAGTACAAGAACAAGGAAATATAATGAGAGAGAGCAACATTTGTATGTATGCATGTATGGATGAAGGTATGAGTTGTTACCCAAAAAAAAAAGAGAAGGTATGATTTTTGGCATCCACTGCAGTCTCTCTCCCCCTTTGTTTATTTATTTTATTTTTGACTTTGCTTACTGTGTGCCGGATGTTATGGATTGGGCTTACCACAACTGCAGAAACTCCTTGCTAAATGACAGAAAACCTAATCCGTTGTGGATAAATGTAAAAAGAAGAAATTAAAAAAATGGCGTGTATGCTAGAGCATGTTCGAGGTAGATGTCGCAAAATATTAAATTTTAATTTGATGGTCTAGATGGCAAATTGACATTTTGTAAAATTGCTGATTAGACTCAAAGATATCATATTACTTTATTATATTTTTTTTAAACGAATGAGACTCATATGATAAATAAAACTATAAAAATAATAAATAATAGTGGGGCTTAAAGTTCAAAAAAATCATTAGAATAACATTTGACATCAACTTTTATGAGATTTTAATTTTGAAATTACCTTTCTCTTGTTGTCTTCACATCTATGTAGGAATTGACTACTCAAAGCCCAAAACATTCAGAGGCCAAAATGTGCTCCAAGCCCAACACATCCCATGCTCATAAGCAAAGTTCGGCCCTAAATATGTGCAGTGTATCAAATCCAACAAATGTCAGCAAGGATTTAGAAGAATTAATTATTGATGATATTTGCGCCATGCTGAGTGAAAGCCTAACTTAGCACTTGGGAAGATCAGACGTTAACCAAGCATAAATACCACACCAACTTCCAGTCCTCGCAATTCAAGCTTTTAATCTATATTATAATGACCAAGCATGAAAAACACGTGTTAAATGCATCCTTGCAATGCCAAGCAGCTTCCTTTATTTCAAACCATCCAACAAACTCAAGTGGGCCGAAACCATACAAATGCAACGGGCTTGCAAGAAGGGTTGTGGTGTGGAAAGTTACGAAAGTTCACAAGACCCATGGAACCTATTGGATAATGGATACTTTGGACTGTTTGGGTGCACCAAAGTTCAAGCCCATTTCTTCAGTTCTCCCATGGAAGTAAACAAATGAGATACTCTTCAGGTTGTCCCCTTACCCACTATAAAAACAGTTGTTTCCAACACTCACATTTACCGGCTGGAAATAAGCATGTTCTAGGGCTTCCTTTTAATCGATGGAAACAAGTTGTTTCTGACACCCTCATTTGCCCTTTGGAAATAAGCATGTACTAGCGCTCCTTTTTATCCGCTGAAAACAAGACGTTTCTAACACTTTCTTTTACCCACTAGAAATAAGCATGTACTGGCGCTCCTTCTTATCATATTCCATGTAAATGATAACCTCAAACACAACCCCATACTTTTCCTTCATTCTCCTACCTCTGGAACTCCTAAATCCTATAAGAATCAAAGACATAAACACCATAACGTCCAAGTCCCAATCTTTTCCTTCCATGGCCTAGATCTTTGAAACCCTCAAACACTCTAGCTAAACCCTCAAGCTTCAAATTGACTTTAAAAAATCTCTACACCTAAAATCAATCATCCATAAACGCCATACCCATTGCTCCAAACTCCCAATTCTCTTCTCTCTCAAATCTGTGAATCACCATACCACAACCCTAATCCAAAAATCACTTAAAGACCCGAACAACTATTTTATCAAATTCTTCTAACTATTCCATCCTTTCAACGTTGAAGATTATAACTTCATCAATATAACATGTACAACATGTCAAACGGTAAGTGTGTGTGCATATGTATACAATTGTGTGGGCATATGTATATAGTTTTTTTATATTAAGGTCCCCTAAGTTTTTACAATAGGGAACATCCTTAAGACTTTAGTAAGATGCAATGCAATGGATGGCTCAATAAGCTTCATCCAACGAGCATTGGCTTCACAAATCCCCATTCTCAAGATGGATGGCGACAACTTTCCCCGAGAGGCGAGAAAACTCATCTTTCCCTTCCTCTCATTTGGCCTTGCTTGCCTTAAGGCGTTGTTCCTATGAGACTCAAGAAAATTTTCCAACTAATTCTTTCGCCTTGGACAACTAAACCAAGTAAAGCTCAACCGTCTCTGAAACATTTACACGAAATTATTGTCATGTAAGTCAAATGAAGTAAACCAACAAAAGAAGAAATGAAACATACTAAAATCAAGTGATGAGCATGTTGCAAAGAAAGATCATAGTCATCCAACTCTCTTAATTCCCTAAGGTCACGAGGCTATCGATTGCCGTGCCCCATTCTTAATCTCCAAGGCTACCGATCATCATGCCCCATTCTTCAAGGCCCTTAAGGGCAACAAGCGTAATATCATCTGGACCCCAGAATGCAAAAAATCATTCACCGAACTAAATGAGTATATGAGCAGAGCCCCTTTCTTATCCACACATGAGCCTGGTGAAACTCTCATGGTTTACCTCTCGGTATCTTCCACTGTCGTTAACTCAGTGATGATTCAACAACCTGTTGGTGCCGAACACCCAGTATACGATGTCAGCAATGCACTACAAGACGTTGTAGCTTGTTACTCTGACATTGAGAGACTTGCCCAAGCATTGGTTATTTTAGCTCGACGGCTTCGGTCATATTTTCAAGCTGACGTCATTCATACCCTCACTAATCAACCTCTAAGATAAGTCTTGCAGAAGTCGGAGACATCTGGCAGGATGATCAAGTGGGCAATCGAACTTGAAGAGTTTGATATCCACTTCAAGCCACGACTAGTTGAAAAAGGGTAGACAATCGTCGATTTTATCTAAGAATTAACAGAACCCATACCTCTGGCCCCTTCCCAGATCATTATTAAACCTACTCTGACACCGAATCTCGTCCACCTTGTTGCTGAAGGCAACTTCAACCTCAGAGAGCCACTATGGACCCTTCATGTTAATGGATCTTTCAATTTCCAGAGCTGTGGCGCATGCTTAGTCCTCCTTCAGTATACCCACAGTTGCTGAACACTTTCAGCTCTTCTTGCATAAGTGAGATCCCACGCTCTGAAAATAGCCATCATAATGCCTTGGCAAGGTTGGCTTCTGCATTGGATCACAGCCTCGGTCGCAATATCCATGTTGAACTCCTAAAGGAACCTAGCACCCAAGCACCTGTCATCTGCATTGTTGACCACATCACCACTTGGATGGATATCATCTTTACTTTCGTACAAAACCAAACATTGCCTATAGACCTTGCCAAGGCACGACGTGTTCGCTACCGTTCAGCTCGATACTTGATCATTAGTGACGCCTTATACAAACGCGACTTCAGCCTCCCTTACCTTTGGTGTCTCACACCAGAAGAAGGCAACTATGTTCTTCTGGAGGTACATGAAGGCATTTGTGGCAACCATTATGGTGCCTGATCTCTCGCCCATAAAGTTACTCGGCATGAATATTTTTGGCCTATTATCCACACCGACGCCCAAGCCTTCACCTAGAAATGTGACAAATGCCAAAGGTTTGCCACTATCCCACAGATCCCTGCTGAACCATTGACACCAATGCTCAACCCATAACCATTCGCCTAGTGGGGATTGGACCTCATTAGACCTATGCCAGAGGAAAAGGGCCAGGTCAAGTATGTCGTTGTTGCTGTCGACTATTTTACCAAGTGGCTGAGGCTGAAGCTGAAGCTCTAGCTACCATCACAGCAGCTCGCTTCGAAAACTTCGTTTGGCAAAGTATCGTTTGTCGCTTTGGCATACCTCAGATGATCATCACTGACAAAGATAGACAATTTTATAATGCTAAGTTAAAGCAATTTTGCTCCAACCTGAAAATTCGCATTTGCTTCACCTCCCCTGCCCATCCTTAATCTAATGGACATGTCAAGAGTCTGTAGTGGCCAACTATTAAAACAAGCATAAAGATTCAACTAAGAACAAGTGAATGAGACCAGAAAACTAGAATTAATCAACAAGAGTGATATTAACTTGAAAACATGAAACTGTCTTGTCAGGCTACATTGAAACCCTAGCTATGGTAATTAGTTACACCCCATTAATGGAAAATACATTTAAATCATAATAAACATGGAGAGAGTAAGAAAAACCCGCGAAGAACGAAGTATGTTGTTGAAGAGCTTTTCACAGCTTCCACCATGTATGCTGCAGCCAGAAATGAAGAGTGGTGTAGATGGTGTGGATTGTATGGATTGTGTTTGGGAAATGATGGGAAAGTGGAGGATGGAGTGATCTATGGGAGAAGTGTATAAGGCTGTGGCTAATGAATGTTTGAGGGAGAAAGTGAGAGTAGTTGTGAAACCACATATTTGTTTTTACATATTTTGGTAAATATTTAGTTCTTATCATAGATATTTAAATTTATATAAGTACATATATATTTTTACGAGTTAATTTTATTTATTTTTTTATTTTTTTAGATTTTTATATTAGTTATTAGAATTAGTAGTAATATTAAATAAGTGTATAGCTTTTGACAACTATCTCTACATTTCGTGCTGACCAAGTTCAACAGCTTAGATATTTTTTACAAACACACTTGAAGACTCCAAGTGTCATTCTAAACACATCTTAAAAATTCCAAGTGTCATTCTACCTAGGTGGCTAAGCCTTATTTAGCATGAGGTGTTGGCAAATTAGGTGATAGCTATTCTAGTCTTGGAGCCCAAGTTCCTACATAGTCATCACCTTCCCACCAATGAGAACGTATTTGATTCCTCCTTGAGTGTTCTATAAATAGGACATTGTTTTGAGAGAACTGAAGCTTGCATAAAAATTCCAGCAAGGAGAGAAAAACGTAGAGAGAGAGAGAGAGAGAGAGAGAGAGAGAGAGAGAGAGAGAGAATAGTGAGGAAATTCTTGGAAGAGACATAAGAGCTTAGCTTGTGTTTTCCTAAACTTGGAGCTAGTTTTGGAAACAAGGTAGGGATTTCTTGGGGGCCTTTTTTAGAGATTGATTTAATTAAATTATGTGAGCATTACATTGTACGTGGTACTGTTTGATTGACGTTCCTTGTATTGGGTGTTTATATTCTCTTAACTATTTGAACAATGTTGGTACATTGGTGATATTCTGAATAGCTACATTGTTGTGGGATATATGGATATGTGAAATGCATAATTATATCATGACATGGAAATTAGTTGGAGATGTTGGTTGGAGATAATAATGATGGAAAAAAGGGTAATGGATATAGTCTTTTGTGTAGTTGAGTCTAACTCTTGGCAGGTACCAGGTCTCAGGGATCCCACAGTGCACATGGTTTTTATTGGGTGATTCAGGACTGGCGAAAGGGAGTTAGGCAAGATGACTAACAAAAGGGGAATTATGGGACGGTTGAAATGGGTGTTAGTTCATATAAATGGGCATCCGGGACCAAGTGGTATAAGCATGGTATGGGACGTGCAGGTCTGCTTGTCCAGTTATATGAATTAACGGGATTAGATGAAGAGCATTCATGCATTATTATTAATAATGTGATATTTGGATGTGTAATTGTTCATCATTTAATTTAATTATATCAATTTCATGTAAAAAGGTTTATGTCCCTACTGAGCTGTGGTTTCGCTCATCCCCTAATAGATTTTGCAGGTACCGAACTTGAAATCTAAAGCTTGTGATGATTTTGGCATATTTATAAGAGTGTACTGTGTACATAGCTTGTGGATAAATAATGAGTTACTCTTTTAGTAAACTCTTTAGGAGTTCTGGCTTGTAAAATAATATAACTATTTCAAGCTTTCAGATGTTGTTGTTTCGAATATTCTATGTGAAATATTTACTTTATTTATTTAAAGGTTTCTTCACATTTTAGTTATAGTTTTTATTAAATTTTATAATTAAGGTGTGAATCACGTCTTAATCCAAGATTACGTAAACCTGTGGGTTGGGGCGTGACAGTAGTGCTGGGATGGGTGAACTTCTGGGAAATGGAAGAGAGAGAGTGTCAATCCCAGGATGTGATTGATGAAAGTGTTTGGAATGAAAGTGGTATTTATAGGGAGAAGGATATGGGACATCTGATTTGAATATGACTTCTACCTACAACACTTGCAATTCAAAATCAGTTTCTTAGCTGCTGCACTTCACCAACAAATCTCACTAAAAACAATAGCTTATGCATAGCTCATCATGACCAAGCAACAATTAGGTCATGCTTAGGTCAGAATGACGAACAACTTCTTGGGCTCACGAATTGGGTTTCTCTTAATCAAATGACGACTTTGAGCCCACCATCTTCAAGTTCAAAATGTCTTCTTTCCAACCACATGTAATTTGGCCCAATCCAAGCTTGGATGAAGAAGATAAGTCCGAAACGAATTTCTAACTCAGTCTTTAATTTTTGCACATTTTTGCACCATTTTGCTTCAAATGCCTCAAGTGGTACCCAGAGCTCAATGAACTGAATGACAAACACAAAATAGATTATAAGCACAAGTTTTACTTAAAAACATAACCAAACAATAGGATAGAGTGCTACAAAATGATATAGAATTATGCATTGATCACATAAATACTGTCGAAGGTAAGACACTTCTGGGAATCCCTAAATACTGATGACACCATCATGATCTCAGCCACCGAAGACACCTTCCTACGATGTGGCAGTTACCTACTGAAGGCGATTGCTGAAACTCTCAACTACATAACCTAAGCCTTGGACATGTGTCACCATCACTGTGATTTGCATAAAGTCCCACATCGAAATTTTGTGCAAAGCACTTTCATTTCTTTATAAAAGAGGAATAGTACCCAGGTAAAAAGGGAAACTACTTTTCACCTTTACGATTACTCAGTTAAAATTACTGTGTACCCCACACTTGTTGACTTAAGCATTGAAGAGTGTTCAACAAGTACCACACCAGTACCCGAAACTTGACGTTTGCTTCTTCCATCCCTTCTCCTGCAAGATGACCTTGTGACCGAAGATCCCTTTTTCCGAAAGCCCACAAACCTTAGTCTTGTTGAAGACTCCACACTTCTTGGATCTAAGTTGAATCCAAATTCGAACATCAACATAGGACAAGACTGCAATGGCAATGCTTCCAAGTAAGACAAGACGATCGAAAGAAGCATTACCCTGAGTTCAATCATATCCTAATTGCTTTCTAATCAAATAGCATCCAACAGCCCCAAGGGGTCTAAGTTATTTGGAGGCAACACAATCATTAATTTAAAATTCTGTAGGATATTCGTCATTTATAGGAGGGAGAATTGGCAATAACATATAGATACCAAGTTTATTACAAATAGGTATCGAAGGGTTTATCAACATGTTATTGATACCTCATTGACATTATTGCAAATCCAAGAGAGTATTGAGAGTGGGGCTAGTCCAAAACAAGTCATTCACAACTTTAATCTAGTCTATCAAAAGCACCTCCTACAAGAGGAGAGGTGTGGCTATCAACTCTGTCACAACCACACCACATTATATTAGGTTGTGCCCTTACATAAGCCAGAACAAAATAAAAGAGAAATATTATTTCCATCAAAGAATATAGTAGAGCATAACAGCGATTTACAAAATTTGAACTTCATCAATCACATTTTAGAGCCTTTGTCACGAAGATATTTGATTTGAGATCTTGGTTGCTAATTTTGGTATGAGATCTTTGTTGCTAATTTGTACAGTTGCCCAATTGGCTTCTTTTAGTTCTAAAAATTCCCTCTTTTAATGCTCTACTACCAAGTTCAACTCCAATTACTGTAAGTAGCTGTTTAGTATTGGTTATGCAATCATAAGGGAAAAAGACATCCACTCAGCTTCAACCTTATTACCCATGCCTACAAGACATCCTTCAAATCCAACTCGATTTCATTGATTTATGAAGTCCTGTCATAGTACTTAAAATAGTTAAAGGCAACAAAAATAAGTTAACAACTACGAAAACTTAAAGACAATCCCGAACTTAAGAACTAAGAAAACTTCAAGACAATTTCTATTATGAATCCTAAGTTAACTAAGAACAAATATGGTCTACCTTTATTGTAGCAAGCCCATGGTTAACAACTTCATTATGCTCTAAAATTATCATGTCAATGAGATAGCTAGCTGTCTCTACCTCCTCAACTTGATGCTCAACATAGTCCTACTCTAGATACACATGTAAACTTTAATTCTAGATTCACCCTGATCAGTCTTCCAATCAATTTGGGTGAAGACATGTTGGACAGTAGACTGCATCACTTCACCAACACATATTAATATGCGCATATGAGGGACCTGCAAAAGAATAGGAAAAATATCAGGGGTAAGGAAACACGAAATGCAATGCAATTCGTCCAATGTTTATGAACAATGCATTTTGTTATGGATCCAAGAATGCTATAGCATATAACATTCCAAAATGTAATGTCATGAGTTAGTTTTCTAATTTTTTATATATAAATAAAACTGAGCGAACTTGCTGTGTTATCAATCATTTTCAAAAAGATATCCAACCCACCAAGCAAGCCCTGTCCAGTGGTTGCACAAGTGCTACGAATAAGCTTACAAAAACTGATAACAACAATTGTTTAGGACATATTACACCATCTTTACATAAAAGATATGTAAAACTCTCTAGTTAGAACAAATTGTCACATATAATAACTAAACATCGTGAACAGAAAATTAGAAAAATAGTTTACCTTTGTTTGTGTCTGAGGAATTTCATACCGAGCTCTTCAGTCAATTGTGCAATAGTCATTGCATCTGGAATATCGTTCTTGTTGGCTAATAAAAGCACACTAGCATCCCTCCATTCATCCTAAAGCCAAACTCCACAAAGTCAAAAACATCAAGTAATGGAGAAAAGACAAAGAACTTAATCTAAAGGCGTATAACTTTCATGTCTCCTTTACAATGGGAACTTAACTTTGAAAATCACAATACGAAGAAGCAGAATGAAAAATAAGACATGAATAAAGAAAACTACCTCATTCAACATCCTGTGTAACTCATCCCTAGCCTCCAAAATTCAATTCCGGTCATTGCTATCAACCACAAAAAAAAGACCTTTCGTGCTTCGGAAGTACTGCATGTATAACAGAAGGATATGCATTTGGAAGATCTTAAATCAATCACTAACTCACTCGCTATGTATAGCTAGAACTTCTGAAATATGTCATGAGGATACACATTTTTTTTAAGGAGACGAAATTTTATAAAGAAAAAAAAGGTACAAGAGACAATGGCTAAGGAAGCCACACCAACCAAACAACACAAAAGAAAAACTCAAACACCTATGCAACAATACTACATTACAACAACATTCCAATATAAATGTTAAATAAACATTAATCCCCTTAAACTCCGAAGAGTTAGAAGCCCAAAGAGACGCACAAAATCTGATTATGTCTCAAAGTTGATCTTTTTCCTCCCCAAAGGTACTCCCAGCCACGGCCTTGTAAGTATTACAAACATGATAACTTCCTAATTTCAAATTATTCAACGAGACCCAAACATAAACCCACTCCACGACCTTGTAAGCAATCTTTCAAGAATATATAACAGAGAGAGAGAGGACTTACAATGTTTTCACCACCAACATCAAAGGCTCATATGCTGGTATAGGGATGACTCAGCATCTCTATACTAAACCCTGCAAAGTAAACAATGGGAACATAATGCAAAAGTTGTCAGAGAAACAAAAGATCATTATGAAAAGGGCACAAAGGATGGGGCCTCACCAGAGGTGAGGATCTCAATCAAGACTCCTTCAGTATAGATCTTGTTCAAGATGGTGGTCTTTCCGGCGCTAGTGAGACTTGCCATCAAAATGACCTTCTCCTTCCAAGACTTTAGGTATGATAACAACTTAAAAAATTCCAAGTCCAGATCCATCTAATTACACAAAGACAAAACCGAACATTATAGTCATTAAAAGAGGTATATGATGAAGTATAACTAGATATCATAAAAATATAACCTCATTATTTAAGCATACTTGCATATTTAACTAAAATAATGTTAACAAAATCAGCTTCAATGGTGGAGTAGGATATATGAAGAAGGCCGCAACGACGGAATTTCATGTAAAACATGAATACAATAAATCAATCATAAGCTTTCATGAGACTATAAATGTCAACTACAACAAATTCTCCACAAACTTTAATTTATTTATCCATTAACAATGAATGACAGGGGAAAGAAATATGATACTACATATTACTTGGTTCTGTCATGTACGAAGTAGTGAAATTACACCCAATACACAATAAAATAGTCATCTTCTTTACTACTACATAGCTCAATAACATTTTATATGCAAGAAATTACCTGAATTGCCAAGTGTTTAAAGCTATGAATTCTTTGTAAAGCCTTCCCCAAATCTTGCCTAAAAAATCAATTAAACACAAAAGGACAATGTATAAATCATACTGTCATACAATAAAGACAAACATATTTTACTCAAAACAAAAAGGAGAAACCTATCAAAGATCAGTGCTTGAAGTCGCAAGAAATATGCCAAAATGTGCAAAATCAAGGAGATAGTCCTAGTTCCACAAATGATGACACAACACAAGTATACAATCAAACAAAGCCGACATCTCTTTTGCTCCAAACGTGGTGATAAACCCTTCTAACTCAAACTTTTTGGCGTTGGTCATTGAGACCAGTTGGGGGTTATAAATTGACACTTGCACATATGTGCTCAAAGTGTTTGATGAAATGACGAAATGATATTTTTAGAGTTCCTTGAGTTGATGCCTTAACCAATTTCGGTTCTTTAAAACTCTAAAATCATAACTTCAGCTCCAAACCCTTGCAAAGAATGACTAGCCTACAAAATCTTAACTAAACACATCAAACTAACCAATTTCATATGAAAACAAAGCAAATAGAGATATATTATATATGTAAAATATGAATATATCAACTATCAAGGAGTAGTTCCAATTCTGATCATCGATGAGTTGCTTGAGAAACTCACTGGCGCTACCATTTTCACTAAGCTGGATTTGCATTTCAGCTACTGCTAGATAAGAATGAATATATAAAACTTGAGGAGGACATCCATAAAACTGCTTTCACCACACATGAAAGCCATTATGAGTTCATAATAATGTTCTTTGGGCTTTCTAATGCTCATTCTACCTTCCAGCTGTGGCCATCGATTATCAAGGTCCAATGCATTCTGGACTGGCATGTTCCAACTACCATTAAGGGTCCACTCGTGTATCTTGGGCTTGCGGGTTACTACCACAAGTTCATTAAAAATTTTGGTATTATGGCACATTTTCTCACTGATCCCTTAAAGAAAGACACTTTTTAAAAAAAGCACTTACTACCACACATGTATTAGTTTTGCTAGATTTTTCCAAGTCTTTTATAGTGCAATGTGATATATCAAATAGTGGTTTAGGCACAGTTATTTCATAGGACCAACATCCTATTGCTTTCTTTAAAGAAAAATATTGTTTGCAAAATACCAAGCTCTCCCCACCTATGAGTGTGAAATGATGGCGTTCATCTATGTCGTTCAAAAGTAGCGGTCTTATCCCTTGGGAAGACCTTTCACCATTTTCATGGATCATCAAACATTGAAATACTTCCTCGAGCAGCATATTTCTACTTTTGCTCAGCACAAATGGTTACTCAAATTGTTGGGGTACAATTATACTTGTCATTATCGATCAGGGTCTTCTAATGTGGTGTTGGATTCTCTTTCACGCCAACTAGAATTTCTGTCACGTATGGGTCTTTCTCAGCCCATTATTAATTGCCTTAATGATATCCAACAAAATATGTATCTGATCTCGCCACTGCATTTATTTTCAAGACCTCCAACGTGATGCATTGCGCAATCTCATCCCTATTTTTCACTCTACGGTGACCTACTATATCATAATAAGGGTATTTATGTGGCACCATCCTCGCCCTGGTGCCTCTGCATCCTTGATGAGTTTTATCCATTTTCGATTGCTGGTCATTCCAATTATCTTTGTACTTATAAGCACATTCTCCACAATTTTTGGTTGCCTCACCTACAAAAGGATGTCAAACACCATATCTCCATTTGTAATACATATCAGCGCATTTAATATTCGACCATTAAACCCTCTGGCATGATGCATCTTTTACCCATTCCATCACAAAATTGGAGGGATATTGCTATGGATTTCGTTGAGGGCCTTTCAGCTGCCCATGGTCACAATGCAGTTTTGGTTGTCGTCCATCAGCTTCCAAGTATGGACATTTTGTCCCACTCAAAAATCCTTATTCTGCCCATAAAATTGCAGAGATATTTATGCGTGAGATATTTCGCTTCATGGCTTGACTTCAACTATTGTCAGTAATCGTGACCCTATTTTCATTAGTCAATTTTGGGAGTCCTTTTATTCTATCCAAGGCACCAAACTCTGTCGAAGTTCTACACACCACCCTTAATTGTATGGCCAATCCCAGTTGATGAACAACGCCCTTGAGCACTAGTTGCACAATTTTTTGGGTGATCAACCAAAGTATAGGGTCCAGAGGCTGCCTTGGGTTGAGTGGTGGTACAATATCACATTTCATTCTGCCATTCAAATGACCTCGTTTGAAGCGGTGTATGGATCCCACCTCTCAATGGTTCCACTTATTTATTAGGTTCATTTGTTGTTGATCAAGTAGACAATACCCTCCGAGACCGTGACACACTTCTTTGTCATTTGTGTGCGAACCTTCAATTGGCCCAAGACCGGATGTCACCATAACACTTAACATAAGCGTTCCGAGCGCAAATTCAACATTGGGGACTGGGTTTTTCTAAGGTTGCAACCTTACCAGAAATCTTCAGTGGGTAACACCTACTGTCCTAAATTGTCCTAGGTATTATTGAGCATTTGAGATCATTTCCAAAGTTAGGAAAGTCGCTTATACACTTAAAGTTCCTCCTTATTCACACTTGCACCATGCTTTCCATGTTTCTCTTTTGAAACCCAAAGTTGGAACCAATGTTGCTGCTTCCCTACTTCCTCCTATGAATTCCAATGGTCAAGTATTATAGACTCCTGAAGCTATCTTATAACGTGGCATTACCAAACGCCACAATGTAGGTGTTACTCATTGGCTAATCAAATAGCATGGATAGCATGATGCCACTTGGGAGGATGCATCAGTTATTCAATAACGTTTTCCTGCTTTTCAGACATGAGGACTTTCCTATTTTGATAGGAGAGGATTGATATAAGCTTGTGTTGTGTTAGAACCTATTTCACTTATTAGGCCTTTAGTAGTAGACGTATTTTCCATTCTAATATTGTATTTCCGATTTCCAGCTAGATATTTATGGTTGACATTAGGTTCATGCCTTCTGTATTTTGGATTTTGTTAAAACCAACTCCTTTCTATTATTAGAGGTTATGAATGAAAACATATTATCCCAATTTCCTTTCCTTTCTCTAGTTTTTATCTGGTAGCTGCTATTCACTCACCTACAAACCTAACAAACCCACTTGAGGGTTGTGTATTGAATTCGCTAAGAGTTAGGATGTGCATAACTTGATACGAATTCATATGCACATAACCTGATATGAGTTTAGATGCGCATAACCTGATATGGGTTCAGATGTGCACCACCCAACATGGGTTCGGATGCGTACAACCCAATGTGGATTTGGGTATATATCATTCAAAATAGGATTTGACTCATCCAATACGACTTTGTTATTTGAGAAGTTCGAGATTTGAATATTCAATCGCTCATATTCCCATATCCTCATTAAGTGTGGAGCAAGACGAACATGGTAATGGTTGAGCCCGGACAACTCTCTGTGACCTAAAGATGGTGAAGGTGTGTGTAGAACGTGCAAAGTGGAGGTTACATCCTAAGGTTGTTAGCAGGTATAAAAGTTGGGCTTCACAGCTAAATCAACATAGTTGATTTTGAATTAATTTGTGCACTTCAACAGAGACAATAAATGTGGAGTAATTTGAGCATCAGAGTACGTTTTGCAAGTGCCTCCCTCCTCATACTTATAGAAGATCGACATCAAAGGTGAATTTCTAGTGACTTTTTAGAAGAGTACAAATTACGATCGAGAACGTGGGGAATAGTTTTCTTGTTGTAAGAATTCATGCTCCAACATTTGTCGTGAACAACAGTGGCTTTCCTTGCCCCCTAGTGACTAGGAGTGATGGAACAAGGAATCAACATCTTTGACATGAGTGCAGCGTCATATTTTTTTCCCTTGTTTTCCTAGCTAGTTTGGGTGTTGTTTTTGGATGCCCTGTTTGGGTAGCTCTAGTTCTTTTGTTGTTGTATCTTGCTCTCTTCAGTTTAATGAAATCCCACGTTAAATAATAAAAAAAGACTCCAAGCTTCATTTAATGGAAATAACATAATAGTATGTAGGGTTTAATCCTCTATCATACCTCTATTTTTCTTAGTGAAAAATTAGCACGAAAGGGTGAGAATGAGTGGGCTACAAATCAATAATTTTGATTTCTTTTATAACCATATCAAACATTCACAACCTAAAGTAAAAACAACAAACTTGTTAATGTTTTAAAACTTTTTCTATCATATAGTAAGGCTTTCCTATGACGGCAAACCATTTACAACCCAAAACCATTGATAAATTTTAGTTAACGATATATTAATAGAAGTGCATCCATATATGAGGTCACATAGGTAGGTTCTTTGTCTTTTATGTAATTATCACTCGAGCATCATCTCAATTCGAAACAATATATGAGATAAAGTGAGACACAAAAAGTCGATTTAAGAAGCAAGTTGCGGTAAAGTGACTTCCGAGGACAGATCTGATATCTTCCGGAGGAGAGAAACTCTCATGCAATGGGAATAACACTTTTTTCTATTCCCGGCCAATAACGCAATGACACGTAGGATAACTTTTTCACATGTCATTGTGTTATTGGCCGAGGATAGCAAAACAATGTTATCCCCGCTATAGGTAAGTTTTTATGCTTTTGAAGGGACCATAGATTAATTAAGCAAAATACTATTGAAAACTTTTAAAATCTAATATAGATTATGTATACTAACGTTCAAGGACGAATCCATCTATTGGGCTATATGGGCCCAAATAGAATTTTTTTAAATTTTTATGTGATGTAGTCTTTACCAAAAAAAATCTATGTAGTCAAAATGGAAATAACCATAGCCCAGCCCAGCCCACCCAAGTTTTAAATGTGATGTAGTCCAAAGCCTCTAAGGGTGGAATCCAATTTTCCTGTTTCCCTTTTTCTTGTGCCCTTCTTGTTACCTATCTTATTTTTTGACACCTATCCCTACACACTTCTAACATAACAATGTTAACCATTTTAATAAAATTAAAACAAAAACAAAAACCAATTATTAAATAAACAAGAAAAACCCAAAAGCCACCACAGCCCTACCCCCACCCACCCATCCAACCTGGTCAGCCACCCAATCTCGTCGACGACAACCCCGACTCTCTAAGCAGCTGTTCTAAAGCCTCGGGACCATCCCAACCCTCTAGGCTCTTCACCTTTAGGCTTCGATTTTGCATTAGGGCTTTGGTCCATTAGCGCAGCGAAAGGAGAAAAAGATGAAAATATGGATTAAAACGGAAGGGAGAGTCGGCGTAGGTGCGATCAGAGAGCGCGGACAAGGAAGCCACATCGGCGACCGCCATTGCTATGCACGAAGATATCTTCGAGGCAGCCATGGATATTTGGATAAAAGTTCGAGCTTTGCTTTAATCGGATTTCTAAGTTCGAGAATTCATGGGCATAAACTCAAATGTCTGTGCGAGCATGAACCTCTTCGACGACAACCACTCTCCTCTGGCGAGGTGGGGTGGCTGACCAAGTTGGATGAGTGAGTTGGCTGACCAGGTTGGGTGGGGCTATGGTGGCTGTTGGTTTTTGTTTTTATTTTTTTTATAATTGGCTTTTATTTTATTTTATTTTTTATTAAAATGGTTAACAATGTTATGTTAGAAGTTAAGTGTAGGGACGGATGTCAAGAAAGTAGATAGGTAACACGGAGGTACAGGGAAAAGGAAAATTGGAAAATTGGACTCCTAAGGGTGCAACTCAAATATTTTTATTTTTTTTTGTTTGTATTTGTATTTGTAATACATATTTATTTATTGTTGTCTATTTTTTTACTAGTTTCTATCTTATGTAATAGATGCATTTTGAGAGCTACGACTCATTATGTTCCCTTGACTAGGTATATCATTTTTTGTTAACAATTAAATTCACTCGTGCCGTCGAATTTTTTTATAAGATAAACCAGTTCATTTTGAAATCCTAAATTTGTCCACATTAACGTTGGACATAAAATGTTCTTAAACTAGGGGTTAATCTGAAGGGTTTTTTTTTTTTGGTCATAAATCTGAAGGTTTAAATCTAGTTTTCTTTTGACTTTTCCCGACAAGAGTGAAGCTCACTACCTGATTCAATTTGCCATTGACGGACGTTACACTCATAGTAGGGTAACTGTCAAATAATCATTTGGCTTGGAGAGGAAAAAGAAAAAGAGCAAGCATCATTCAAATCAAACCATCAAATCAATAAGGCCAAACCAAAACGTGTTTTGGCTTATTTTTCATTTTAGTCCTTTTATCATTTTAAATTTTGCAAATCAATAAGGCCAAACAATGAAGTGTTAGCATCAAATTCTACGGTCTACAACAGTTTTGTGTTCTTTCGGATTTTATAATCTTTTGCAATGACAGGCTGCCACGCACATCACAGCCAGTCATTGTGCTTTTACTTAAGATGCCTTAATAGCCATCCGATTACAACTTAGGATGACCCCACCCAAGCCTAACAATTACACAAGTCTACCAGAAATTTATAAATCTTGAGATCTATGCGAGCAAAAAGTGATAAATCCATTATACTTTTGTGTGTAGATTAGAATGCAAAAATGAGGATGAAAGAGTGCTGTTATCCGACTTGAATGTTTTTTCTTTTTGGTTATGTTCCTAGAGAACTCAATTCAGTAACTCATAGATTATCTCGTTATGTTTTAACTTTAAGTGATGCATGCATCTTCGTGGTATGAGACTCCTCCCGATATCATTCAAGGTTCTTTGGTTGAGGATCTCATGTAATGTCTCCATGATTTCATATAATTTCACAGATTTGTGACCAATTTCTTTCATAATTTTCATAGCGAAGTTACAAAATTGAATCAACAGAAAATAAAACAAAGCCAACACAACACAAGTATTGTGGGCTCAAGATCATTAGGTTACTAGAGCCTAAGATATATAGACATTAGGGTCGTCCTAATGTATTAAATAAATAATTGCCTGCTGCCATGCACCATTGTCACATAAATATAGAATCAATGGCAGGCTTCTTAATACTAATTAATATAATTTGAAAACGATGGAAGATTTTCAAATATATATATATATATTCTTTTTCAAGGGCATTTGGGTCGTCCTTCTTGGGTCTTCCAGTTGTTGTAGCAAGGGCAAACTTGTTTGTTGCCATAAACGCCTGGAGGAACACATAGGCATGTGGCGCAGCATTTTTGGCAGAAGAACATGCATGGCTTCTTGTGCGATGTGGCCGAGCAACGATAAGTACATCTCGGTTTGCACTCTGCAAAATTAACAGTCAATTTTCAAGATTTTAGATGTTTCATGCTTTATCATAATGATAATGGATTTTTCATGAAATTTTAGTAAAATAAGTTCATTTTATGTACCTGAAGGACGAAGCTTGTTGTAACCCTGTTCATGAATTACAAAAACAAAAACAAATTTAGACAAAATAGACAATATATCCACGGTCATTCAAACTGTTTACGTTACTTTTTTGAATGTGAACGGTTGAATTTTGATCCAACGGTTACAGTTAGCGACCGACTTTGGATTTTTAGGGTCGATATCAAGGTACCCAAGAGATCAAAAACTTGGACAATGTATAAATAGATGATGGTGTATAATATGAACGTACCTCAGCTACATCAGAGAATGTGAGTAGAAGAAGCAGAGAAACAAGCAGCAAAAGGGAGGTGTACGGACGTCCCGCCATTTCTCTGAGTGAGCACTAACTGGTACTGTAAACACAAAGCACAAGAAGGAGAGATGGATTAGATTTTTATGGTTTCAAGGAATGAGGATTTGTGGGGTTATTTATAGGAATTTAAGTGTAGGCATGGCCAATCCAAAATGATTATGAGAAGGAATAGAACGGAAGAAGAGGATTGCGTGGTTTAAGGCGTGAAATGGGCGACTGCGCACCAAAAAGTCCATGTGGGCTTTTCATGTGGGCGTTGAAGGCGCCGTGTCTATGGTTTATTTTTGTCAACTTTTTCACTTTTTTTCTAACAAATCCAAATCTTCATTTTGTTTTTTTGTTTTTTTTTTTTGTCTTTCCAAATCTACTGAAATAGTCACTCCAGATTTCCTTCATAGTAATACCCCGTGAGTGTTATCAAGCAATGCGTCTTTCTGTAAAGAATATATTTTCGTTTCTGATTATAATGTACTCTGATTATCGATCGTATTAGTTTTCAATATATAGATTGTTTGAAGTAACCAAGTTTTTATTTTTCGAATCAAAGAAATACATAGACACTCAAGAAATTAATATAAAAATGAAAACAATAATGAAAACTAGGTTATGTATTTATATAATCGCACATGGATATTTTGTTCTTAGTTTTGTTAGACATATAGATGAGATCTGGTTAATCTCATGTGAGGTGGTCCTTTTGGCAGTACGGTTTGAATGTTGCATGTGAGAGAACATGCATAAATGGTTTTTGATTACTTGCTCTGATCTAATGCAAGTCAAGCCACCGACTAAAATAGTTGGTACATTTTGTTATTTTAGTACCAAGAGGTCCTCTTTGAGACGTCACCCAACATGGCAACATTGGTAAGCATAATTATGAGTTTATTATTTAAAGAAAGACTCGACATAAGTATCAAAATAAATATAAATAATATTAAAAAAAGGAAGAAGAAAAGTGGTTTGCATCATCATTTTGTAATCGTGGGTGATGCACCACAGGAAGAGGTATCTAATTAGCTGCTTTTTTATTTGTTTATTTTTAATAAGTTCCTTGCAGATATATGACATTAGTATTAAGCAAATGTTAATTACAACTTGCATGTAAGCGATGATATGAAAGAAGAATCAATCAAGTATATTAAAGAAGATATCAAGATCAAGAACAAAGGCGAAATCAAGATAATCAATAATGAATAAAGGCATAACTGCATATATAGGCTTAGCCAAGTTAGCTAGAGCGGATATACTCACCACCACTATGCATAGAGTTCGAATTCCTCTCGCCGTAGTTTAAATTAATTTAAAGTAAAATATCGCTTGTATAGAATAAATATAATGACATGTTGTAGGGTTCCTTTTCAGCAGCTAATCTGTAATTAGTATTTGAACCCTAATTTTGTATTGGTAATAGTATTAAACATATGTTATTCTGGTTTCTAACTTCAACTGCTAACATGGTTCCTGGTTAACGTGAAAGGAACCGCTTAAATTCGGCCGAAACTAAGCACCAATAATATTAAAAGAACAAAACTTATTTCATGTGACCCTTACCATCACGTTATATGCGACCCTGCCAAACCAAAATTATCAATCAGGACAGACAAGGAATCGTAACGTTAGGAACTTCAGAGAAGATTCTTTGTCACCCAGAAAGTGATTTGGTAAGGGTCAAAAGTTAAAATACAATGATAAAAGAAAAAAAAGATGCACTTATTCCATCATTCATTTCCACCTTTTTATGACCATTTTCCATGTCCACATTTTAACAGACTTATTAGACTATGAGAAATTATGACAAGAAAACCCGAAAACACAAGCCACTATAACTTAGTCCCTTGCAAAGGAAAACAACTCACTCAACACATTGACACTGAAAACTAGATAAGCCAAACACCCTGTGAAATAGCAACCCGGACATGGGCTTCGCGGCTGCTTATACCTTAACTTCCACTTGAGACCTGTTACAAGTCGGTCAAACGCTGAACTTCAACTCATCTTCTGCCTATACTGTTATGGGCCACCCTTTTTTAGCTGACCTATGCCAGGCATAATTTAAACGCTATGCCGTAAAATACCGGTGAGTAACTCCATTTACAGAGTTGGGGGAAAGTTGAACATGGCTGCAAGTTTCTTGAGGTCCTCAGGTTGTATGTTTTGTGACATGATAGCAGCGCCCACAGCCAGGGCAACAGACACAAGCACCATGCTCTTCATGCATCCGTGCCCTTGAGACAATCGTCCCAAAATCAGCTTGCAATATTTGTCTGCATCCTTCAACAGTGAATGGTGGGCAAAATCATCTCCTGCTGCCAATGCTTTATCATTCTACACCCAAAACGGAAATCAAGTTCATTATAGTAGAGTTGATAGTTAAAGAAGGCATGCAAGGCAAGATCAATAAATGAAAAATGAAATCACAAGACCAAGTTAATCACTTCAATATCTGGATATGATTACCTTTTCCCTGAAACTCTTTAAGGTTTCCCTCAAGGGGTCAAGAGAAGTATGTTTACTGGCGTGCTCCTTCCACTCGTCAGATAGCTTTTTCAGGACAACAACACTTGCATCAAGATTCTCCAGATAAAACATGTCCTGTTCCAAATATTCACAGTGAAGCGACAAGTTGATGAAAAAAAATTGTTTGTACAATGCCTTTAATGAACATTTGCAAAAGTAAAAGAACAATAATCCAAATGCTTACCCATTGCCTGTAACATTCAGGGTTTTGTGTCAAACACCAAATAAAAATGTCACTTGCTTCCTTAGACAGATCAGGGATGCCTGCAAAATGCTCCATGCATCAAGCTCCAATAGAGAATAGGCCAAAATTCATACTATTTTTACTTCCAAACACAATTTGAAAGGGGAAATACTTGTAAAGGAAAATCAGTTTCTTTGTGCTTGGCTTTACCTTCTTTAACAGCTTTAACTGAATATTTCAATATCTGCTGTGTGACCTGCCTCATTGTTTTGCTACCCGGGGAACCAGCAAGCGAAATCTCTTTCAAGGTTGGATAAACAGCTTCAAACCTCTCAGTTGCCTTAGCAAAGCCAAAATGTTTCAGATATTAATCTTTTGGTTTAGGGGAGTAAGAGGGGGTGGGGGTTATGCTTGATTAGCATGTTTAAATGGAAAATTTTGCAATTCTGCAAATGCTCCTAAAAGAGGCACACCTTAACTCGGGCAGAAGGTGCAGGAAAAGAAGCTCTCATCAACAGATCAAGGGCTGATGGTGGCACTATGTGCTCCCCCTTTCTGACAGCACCATTTAATAGAATAGGACGAGCTTTCGGAGAAGACAAAATTCTGAGATAATTCACCCGGAGAAAAAAAAAGGAATTACTACCAGAAGAAAAAAAAGAAGAAGAAGATAGTTCTCTCTCTGTGACAAGGAAGCCAGACATGTACATATGTAAGATCAAGGAATAGAGCTTATGTTAATCTAAATGGTGTCCAACCTTTCCACCGATTGCAAAATCAAGTCTCTAGACAGCGGATTACTGCTTGACTTGCTACTCAATATAGGCAAGAGAAAATGAACCCATGTGTACAACCCCACAACCAGATCTCCTTGAGAAGCCTGTATAGACATAGTTTTTCCGAGTTAAAATTCATATTTTAGAAAAGAACAAACCACTGTTTTAGGAACATTAGGTAAAAACAATTACCTGTGCAATCAACCACACTGTGATTGGAAGCTTATCTTGGCCTTGATATTTTGGACTTTCCTTCATCACTGGAAGTAAGTTAATCAATACATCAGGTTTTCGCCGCAACACCATTGCTAAAACCACGAATATGGCAACCTGCAGTTCCAAGGTTAAATCTAATTACTCACTCTGTTTGAGGATATATAATCTAAACTGTGAGAATTTTGACCAATGTAATGTAAGGATAAAAAAAATGAAGCTTATGGAAAGGTGTGGAGCTTTAAAAACTATTTACTGTTGCATACATAATTCAGTAGGCAGTCGTTATGAACTGAAATCCCATTGGTGCTATTTTAAAAGACTCTTGTCTTCCTATGACTATTTCCAATATTAGATATCAAATTTTCCACATTGAAAGTTGAGTCAGCCTTCAAAACATGATAGAGGAAAGATAGAACTATACCAAATGTATACAATGTTCCATCTTCAAGTTCAACTAAATTTAGTAGAACATGATGAATTATCAAGGGCACTGGGCGCAGGAAGATAAAAGTGGGAGGTAATGTAGTCACATACAAAGGTCTGGAAGCCCTATCAAACAGACCTCAGAGGATCATAAAACACTGTCATGATAACGTCGATGGATGCTCCAAATCAAAGCATTGACAAAACTAGGCAAACATACAGCCAATCATGGCATCAGATGATATATGCAACAAAGTTGGATGAGCCATAGAAATGGGATTATATGATAACTACAGAAGGTTCATTAATACTTGTAGCCCATAGAAGACTCCTCTGGGATGCAGCCACTGAACAAGGAACTTACTTGAATAGAAAACAAGAATGAAAATGAAGAAAACAAAGAATAGTCATAATTACACAGAATAATAGCAAGTTCAAATAAAATCAATTCTAGAAACAAGAGGTTAAAAAAATTGAATCATGCCGGCACACATAGCACTAACAATACCACACTATGTTTTGCTATATATACAATTACGCAAATTCTACAAAATATTCACTTGACAATATGATATTCTGGTAAAGTCCTACGAAGGGTGGTGTAGTATGTATCTCTCAAAAATATGGATTGAAAAGTTTTGAGCAAATCTGCTCCTATAGTTTTCAATAAGAAAGATGGCCAAGGTCATTTTTCTTTAATATCGTATGTCTTTCCTAAGATGTGCCACTAGAGTCCATCTATGCTAAAATCAATGGCTCAAACTGTTTACAGTAGTAATTAGTTTATCCACCTTATACAATTTGCCACAGACCACCAAGGCATAGAAAACAGGCACAAATAAGTTTTAACACCACCTGACACTTTAATGGGAATTTGATACATGCTACAATCCAAAGTTACCTGAGACTTTGAAGGTGCTTGCTGGGCCACCTTTTTGGATCCCTTGGCTGCTCCTTGATGATTTGCAAGGTCAGAAAGAATGCTGTCCAAAGACCATAGCACGAAGGATCCAAGTGCTTCAGTAGAGCAGTGGCCGATCCAGTCAACTGATGTCTTGTAAACATTTTCAGATATATGAGAAAGAGGGATCTGCTTAGGCAAATAATATAGTCATTAGAAATTAGGAGACCCTGTGAAACATATTTATATATTCCACCAACCAGAAATAAACAAAACAAAAAGGAAGATATAATTTACTGATTTTCAGCCTGAAATCATATGCCTACAGACCCAATGGTGTATCCATATCCATCATGAGACATGGCATGCATGTAGTCACAATCATAAATCATGAGACATGACATGCATCTAATCTCAAACATAGCTTCCATAATATCCGAATGAAAGAAAATGGGGGTTTAGAAATCAGCACAGAGTATGAACCAGATAAGCTAGCCTCACATTGTATCCAAAACCCACATGCATGTAAAATTCAATACACAGAATAAGCAGATAAACACCAGGATACGATCAAAAGCCCTTCTTTTCTTCAATATCTCCAAAGTTTGATGCTTTATTAAAGCCCTTTTTTCTTTTTCTTTTTTTCAGACAAAAATTCAAAATCGAATATATGAACCAAACACAAGAAAAAACTCACATCAACCAACTTTGCCACAGTGGAGTCCTTGAACGTCTTCAACCATGGAAATTGAGCCGAACTGACCGACGCAAATGCTCGACCGAAATAATCCGCCAAACGCATAAGCTGTATGTCTTGTTGCTTTTCATACGAAGCCTATCCAACACCCAAAATAAAATCAGAAACAACATAGAAAAACAAAAAAGAAGCCACATTTCCATTTTCGATAACAACATTTTACAAAATTGAATCCCCAATTTACCAAAAGAAAAAACAACAGAAGCAATCAGCATCTCACAGTAATATCAGCGAGAAAAGCGCCGAGATGATCTGCGTCGATCTTCGAAGCCGCCTCAGCCACAGTCACCTTCGGCTTCTTCGGCTTCTTAGTCTTCACCTTCTTCACCTCGCCATTTTCCACAGTCCCAGACACCTCAGCATCGCTATCCTCATCGTCGTCATCGGAATTCCGCTTCGATCCGCCGGTGGTGGAATCTCCGGCAGCGGCGGCAGCCTGAGCCTCCAGAACTTTCCGACGGCGCTCCTCGGAATGCAGCTCGATCGGCCGGAACACGTCGGAGGCGGAGGAAGCTCCGATGTGGATATCACCGTTGGAGTCCGCCGGAAGTGCCTTGGACGAGGCTTTTCGGTTTCGCTTCTGATACGACACCGTTTGCCAGCCGTAAGCGTCGCCGTTTTGGGTCCGCTCATTGTTCACCTTCTTACCATATCTTTCTGCCTCCTCCTCCTCTTGCTCTCTGAGAATTGATTCGATTAGTGCTGAATTCTCGTCCATGCTTCAGGAATTGCTCTCCCTCTCGTTCTCTAGCTTCTCTCTCTCTCTCTCTCTCTCTCTCTCTGTGCTGCGAAACTCTTGACTGAGAGAGAGTTAAGAAGTACTGTCGAGATCACACAGGGAGGAAACGAAAGGGACTCGGTGTCAAAGGACACGTGGGTTTTATTTTTATTTATTGTGTTGACGGGTTTGGCCTTATTTCACTCGCAATATAACGTAAATGCCATTATGCGTTTCGGATAGAAGAGTTGTTCTAGGATTACAATGGCATCAATGATCTTTATCTCCTAAAATTATTGAATGTCTTAACGCAAAAAATATTTTATATATCTCCAATTAAAGTGTCAATTTGATGCAAGTGCAATATTCGAAAAGAAATATATATATATTTTTGCCCATCACTTTAACTTAAGGTGTATCATCAACATTCTTCTCAACACTTAACACGTGTTTATGAGTATAACCATAGTTCCACAAATACAAAGTAAAAAGTTAACTATGGTTAGGCACATAGACACGTGTCAAGTGTTGAGAAAAGTGATAATAGTATACTAAAGTGGTAAGTAAAAATATTTCTAAAAAAAAAAATGCTATGCACAAGTTTCAGCCACCTTACATTAAGCCCAACAAGAGTGTGCAAAATCCAATCCAAACCGATCAAACTGACCAAATCAATTTAATTCAATTATAATTGGATTGGATGCTAATTTTAGAGTGTTCAAAACAGATTAAAATCGAATTAATCCAATTGTGTTTTTTTACAATAGATTTGGTTTTTAGGTAACTTATTTATCCAATAGCCTTTTATCCAACAACTTCTTTATCTAAAATGTTGCTTTCCGTTCTTATTTCTAGATGTGTCCAATTGTATCCAATTTGGATTTTTTTTGCTTTCGAAATTGTGGGTTTTTCTTGTTAGCTATCTTGCAAGAATGTTTTATATATAAATCTTATATGGACATTAAGTATTTGGACTTGAGGACAACATGAATTTAATTATTTAGTTTCTTTTCTCTGATATTCTTTTTTATTATTATTTCCTTCATTCTGATCCAAGGTGGTCCTTCTCACTTTCTATATTAAAATGGCATTGGCTACCCAACTATTAATGTCTTGATAAATGATGAGAGGTATACAAAATGTACTGTATAATAAGTTTGTGTGGTTAGAAAGATCTACTTTTCAAGCCTTTCAATCTTCACCTTTTCTTTATATAACCGTTAATTACATTGCACACGCATCACATATGCGACTCAATCATAGTATAGCGTATGGGTTAGATATATTGTTTTGACTTTTAGCCCTCATCAACCATAGTGTATAGTTTTTGAAGATTGGGCATTGCTTGACTTCACACCCCAAATCATAATGTGTGATTTGAAGAAGGTTGGACATATTGGTTTACTCATCAATAACCTCAACCAATACCTACTACCATTATTGTTTTGTGATATGATGTGATGAATTTTTTCAAAATGAGTGGAATAATGGAAAACAATGTGCAACCAATACCCAGTCTTGCAACCACCAAGTTGTAAATAGGTAGCAACTTTACCAAACCCTTGATTCATGGCAGCTTTGTAATTGCAGTAAGACCTCAGGGGCAAAAAGGGGAATAAAACCAGATCCCATACGAACGAACGAGGATATCGTTTTTATATATATGTACAAAATGTATTGTTGGTTTAGAGGTGGGGCCCTCCGCCCACAGCCAAGAGGGCCAACTTCTTGAGTTGGCAAATTATATTACGCTAATCGCCAATCGCTGTCCCAAATCCCCAATGACAACACCCTTCGTCGTCCTCATCCTCTTCTTCTACACAGTGACCGGAGCATCACAAATTAATACGCGGGCCCCACATAAACTTTGTCCGTAATCTAACGTGTGATCAAAATCATCAGTCTTTTTGTTTTCCTCGATCGGACGGCGAAGAAGTGGTGGTGGTGGGTGCAAACTTGATCACATTATTACGAAAGAAAGGTGCAGGGGGGAGCTTTGCATTGCATGTTATGGATAAGTGTTGTCTTCTACTTTGGGCAGGCAGTTGCAAACAACTTTTACAAAGTTTGGATGGTATCTTGTCTTCCGCTTGTGGTGTCTGCTTGGAGCAGAAGCATAAGCTATTTTGGGGACACTTGTTAAATGTGCAGTTTCAAGCTTGGTGCATGTCAAACAAGTAGCAAAAAGAAGAAAAAAGAAAAGAAAAGAAAAGTAGCAAAGGTTAAAGCACTAGAGAAGGAAGGGACCATGCCGGGACCCAGTGAGAATCAAATGTGTTCTGTAGTCATTTCTATTTCGTTTTCACAGTTTGCTGCTTATTAATACTCTCGTTTTGTGTTTGGAATTTGAACGTTACCTTATGTAAACGGGATCTAGTCAAGTGATAAAAGGACCTTGACTTACAGATCAGTGATCACAGATTTGAACACTCATGGAACTAAATGGTTGAGTGTGAGAAACTCTATAATCTTGTAGTTTAGACTATGGTTTGTATTAAAAATAAATATAAAACAATTATGTTAGTAGAAAATGAAGTCGCGTATAAACTGAATTAATGAGTAATCTCTAACAAGAATGTCTGGGTGGTGTAGTCGGTTATCACGCTAGTCTCACACACTAGAGGTCCCCGGTTCGAACCCGGGCTCAGACAATTTGCTTCTGCTATATAATAGTATTTTTTTTTGACGGCTTAGCCAAGCTTGGTCGCCATCCGCCAACTAGCTTCTCTCCCCACATATGTACCCCACCGAGATGCTCTTCCTTGTCCTAAAAGTTGCACATATTTTTCCCTTTTTTTAAAACTCCAATGTCCTACTATTTCAAAAGATTCTCATACTCTCAATTCACCTCTCATTCTTTCATTTTGATTCTCTCTCTCTCTCTCTCTCTCTCTCTCTCAACCCTCTTTGTAAATGTAACCTACTTATCTATATATTCATCGTGAATTTTGTGGAGAAATGTCCGCATGTAAAGAAGAAAAAGTGAGTCTGATTATAGGAACAATAGACCATCTGTACTGATAACATATAATTGTTTGTGCCAATGCCTTTGTTTTTGCACACCCAAATTGCACTTCATCATTTGAACATTTTGTTATTGTGGTCTCCCAAACAATAGCATCGGCGCAACAAAAAAGCACAGTAAAATTGGTCCTGCTCAAAAGCATAGCAGTAATCTCAATGGCTCACCCATGTTTTCAGAGGCATGCATCATTGAATTGGAATGCAAGAAACTAGGGCAGGAGAAAGAAAAAAATGTTGATGGTATGAATAGAAACTAATTTGGTTTCGTAAGCTTCCTACTCTAATTTTTCTGATGGAGTTCTGTAAGTGATTTTGTGGCAATGATATTGTCCCATCTTGTTTCATACGCAAATTAGAACACATGAGCCATGGAGTCAGAGGACAAATATTTTCTTCTTGTATTCAAATAAGAACCATCCGGAACCTTAAGCACACAATGTGTGTACGGAAATTAACTGATCTAGGTTCATTTTAGATGAAAAGCCTCCTTCAGACGAACTCGCATTGTAGCCAAGGAACGGTGGCCTCTTATTCAAAAGAACAATATCAGCACCAAGGGATCAGCAGGGGATCTGCTTATTTGGTTAAGGTCACAAGTCTTAAAGCACATGGCAAGATGCCTTCTGCCTGAGAGAAATTATCGTCAACTACAGAAAACACACTTTCCCTTCCTAGTTCCGTGCCTGAGCCATTCTACTTGCTAACGTATTGAATCTTTTCGAAGTTTAACACTCTACTGAAAAAACTAAGATGGCAACTTTGCACTATGCCAAGTCACCCATCATCTCTAACGACACGTCAAGCACACCATCACAAAAGGAACTAAACACAACCCTATGAATCCGAAGAATGACTCTGTTGAGAGGAAAACAGCCTCTAACCTAGAACATATATAAACACAAAATTTTACTTAAAGAGACTTTTTAACACCCAATAGGAAAATGAAGTGAGACACAAGGACAATGTCTTATTTACCATCTTGTAGCAAAATATCCACCAATTGCTCCTTGGAGCATTTTTCGGATTCAAAGGGGAAAGGTGCAACCTTTGCATTAGCAAATTAGGCATTTGATGCGTGAAGTTAAAAGAAGTCTTCACTTAAAAAGCACACTGTCTTTATTAAGAACTGTGGTGAACAGCAGTCTAAGGACCATACCCATTCTTATTGACCAGGGCAGGTCAGCTAGATTATTGAATAACCACAAAGAAATAGTTTGACCATTTGTTCAATTATCTAACCAAAACCTCTCTGACCATTTAGATTTTTACGTAGACTTCGTGAAACAGATAACTTCTTTGAATGGCTGTTAGGAACACTCAAAACATATCACTCATGAAATGTAGGAAGGATCTTGAGAAATCTGAACTACTAACAAGATTACAGGTATGTGCGGATGTTTAAGATACATCATGGAAGCGAACCAATTAATCTACTGTCTCAAAAAAGATTGAATGCAAACTAATAATTCCTGACTGAAGTTCTACCTTAGGAATAAGGCACCACGCCAAAATCGAATTCTATCTATCTGGAAAACACTCAGCTTATGCCATACCATTAATGAATGCTCTTGAAAAAAACCTAATACTCGTATGGTATGGCCAAGGTGCACAATAACCTCACTACTAAATGTACTCATTGAAGCAACATGCCTCACGAAGCAACTGTAGATATGAGAAGTAATGATATAATTAAAGCAATAAACTGAAATTAACAAAATTTATCCAGTAAAGCATGTAAATTAAATGTATTAAGTCAATCTAATCCTTGTATATTATGAGGGGAAATGTACAAAATTCGAAAGAGCAATTCCATTACATATGTCAATTTCCTATACAAATTACTTACATAAACTCATTGGCCCCGAATGGTGTTGTCGAGAACCAACCTCAATCTCTGAGACAATACATCCAATTCAGCAAGCCGTTGGAGCTGCCATTGCCGCTCGAAGTCCAGTGCAGTCTTACCCTCATTGGAGGAACATGAGCCAGAGCCAGAGCCAGAGCCAGAGCCCAAGCCCGAGACCGAACCAACATGATCGGGGCAGAGCAGAAAATGTTGAACAATAACCATCCGAACCTCTTTCAAAGACTGATCGAACACGTCCAAAACAGTCTTCGCCGCCAGCCCAGCAATGGGCCTAGATAAATTGATCATCTTCACCTCATCGCCATAATCATTTTCCACAAAAAGATCATCCAAAACACTCTGATTCTGATTCACCATTAAATTATCATCACCCTCGTCGCTCTTGGCTTTGTTACCAAACGGTGAAGTGGACCAGCACTCGGAGCTCCAAATCTTCCTCGAGAGGTCGTACAAGGCGCGATCATGCGGCGAAAGCTGCGACTCGTGGAGGCCGCGAGCGAGCCGAGCCGAGACGACTCGGAACTTTTTCCGGAATCGGCGGAGCTTCTCGGAGAGCTGGGATTTGGTGTAGTGCTGAGACACGGTGGTGGAGAATCGAGCGTAGAAGAGGTGAAGGTCTTTGGGGAAAGAGAAGCCATCTGAGGCGCAGTCGAGGAGGCCTCGGAGGAAGAGAAGCTCGTCGGGCTCGGTCCAGATTCGGTGGTACTTGAACGGCTGTGTTCTCTGCCCATCTTCTGCGGAGAAAACGACGGCGTTGTAGTTGTATATGGCGGTGGATTCGAGGGTGGGGGGGAGAAGATTAGGGTTAGGGTTAGGGTTGGGGTTGGGGTTGGGGTTTTTCCGTTTAATGGGGAGCTTAGCAGCGGAGGAGAGTTTAATCGAGTCCATGGCTAGATTTTGGGGTAGAGTTCGCTACGGAATAATCTTGGGGTTGGGTTGGGTGCGGAATGGGTCAGTGACTCATTGTGCCGTGGCTGACTCGTTGGCTTCTATCTTTTTTAATATAAGTGGTAGTCTAAATCAAGGTATTAAATATCGATATTTTTCTGGGTTTCGTATCGGGATATTATAATATCGGGGAGATAACTTCAGCATTTTTATGAATGATTTGGGTAATATATTGAGATATTATCGATAATATCCCGATACGAAACCCAAAAAAATACATGAAATTTTTTGAAAAGCCTCCCCTGTTGCTCATAGAGGGATTCGAACCCCTCCCATTTTACTCCTTCAACTCCTTAACCACCATATTACTTATGTTTTTGTGAAAATATACTCATAACCAACCATTTCCCTACCCTTCATATCCCATTCATGTTGGGATGGAATCAAGCGACTCATGGATAGAATTCGAGACTCAATCTTCAAATGATTTTGCTTATGGACAACGTCAACCAATCTTGGATCCATATGGGTGGCATGTTAATAATTACATGCAAATCTATTTTGGGCATTTATCATTTGATGACTACTCTTCAAAATATACTTACTCTACACATAGAGATGATGAAGATAGTGAAAATTTTGAACCTCATAGGAACTCTATGTGGTACTAAGTCACTCATGTATCTTACCATGCAATGTATAAAGTGTAAAATATTGTAGTAATTCATTATATATAAATGATTATGGTGTGTTTAATCTTCTTTCATTAATTACTACATATTTTCTACACTTACAGTGTTTGCCAACTCGCTATATAATCAACTTAAATCAGTTAAATCCATCATGCAATGCATTTCATTCCAATTTTTTGTGATAAACTAATAGATAATTGACTAAATAAACATCCTGCAAAGTTTCAATAAAAATTTCCAAGTTTTTCTTACAATTTCCGTGGTTTTTATTCAATTTTTACCGATACTGATAATATCCCGATATTTCCTTCGATATTTCCGTGTTTTTGGACTTCCGATATTTCCGATACCATCGATATTTTAGACCTTGGTCTAAACTACAAGGGTAGACGAGTTTTTCACATGCCCATGAACATACTACAAAGGGGATGAGAGTTTTTCACAGGCCATGAACATTCAGACCAAAACGAACTCCTTTTCACTGGGCTAAAAGATAGGTTCTTCAACTCTCAAAATTCAATTAATTGATTTCACTAATTTTGTTTTTTCATTAGCGATTGATTTCATGACTATAGTATATTAAATTGATATTTTCAATTCAAAAATCAACGTTGTTGAAAACCTAGATAGTAAATTCACCGATACTTTCGTTTCTCTGTTTACTTTTTTACTTTTTAAAGATAAAGTAAACGCCAAGGAACTTGTAGTTAAAGTGATTATGCTTTCATGTGTTTAACACTTACAACAGGAAAGATCAACAAGAGCATAAGATTTGAAGTGCCTAACATTAATCGCCAGAGTTTTTTTTTATTTTTATAATTATTATAAATGTTTTGCTTTATTGAAAATCCCTTAATAACGTTGAACTCTAGGCGCGCATTTATCAGCCCAAGTTTTTAGATTATTTTCACAACTAACAACTGAAATTTGGGAAGATCACCTTCAATCTCTGGTTTAAGTTGTGAAGGGGACAAAAATGGCTAGAGCCTCAACTATATTAACCTACATTGTAAGAAAAATGGCATATTACAAACAACCTGAGTAGCATACAAAATTTACAAGGGAAAAAAAATTAATGGCCAAGCATCTATTGGACGCTTCGGTGCTACAAGAAAAAAAAAAAAGCTATCTCCAGACTTGTTAATTTGAAGATGCAAATCCCATATGGATCATGGGATATATCCAATCAAAAAATGGAGCATGGGATCACAAATGGTCTGATTATGTAACCACAACTGTTGATTTGAGTAAAGCTAAACGGTTTTTGGTGAGAGTAATCTTCTCTTCTGTTTCTGCCGCCTTTTCTTGGACTCCACGGACAATATCCTCTGGAGCTTTCTCTACAAACTGCATGAGCAAAGACGATATCGTGAGAGGTACATGAGATATGTGCATGCCAAGGTACTATGAAAAAGAAAGAAAGGACTCAAGAGTACATGCATGCATCATAACAAGAAAGATCACAACTCAGTTTTAGTGTTTCTTTTTTCAACATTTGAAGCAAAAAATTTAACTAAGAAGCCAACTCCAACCTACTTTATTGATGTCTGCATTTTTCCATAAGTTACGGTTATCCTTTTTAAGAGAACCATTGTATAGGTAGCTTTTCATATCTAGTTATTCCAAATACATCTTACCTAATGCTTTAGGTTATATTTAATTTTTGTTAATTTTTAACAAATTACCCCTATTATCAAATCTAAATCCAATCGTTTAGCTGAATGGATCCTTAGAGAAGTAGACATGTAAAGTACTCCCTCCTGCATACCAAACCTAAGTGCTTAAACATTAGTAAACAGAATTCATACCTTAGGAGAACTGAGCCGAGCTTTAAGTCCATCATATTCTGTCTGCATCTTGGAAAGTCTCTTAGATAGGCGTTGGATTTCGGCAGTAATGTCAATCATATCAGCAAGAGGGAGATATGCCTCTAGTCCTTCACCAGCTACAAGGTGGACTGATTGATCCGCATTCCCTGAAGTAAAATACATGAAATCCACCAAAATATATGGCTCAACATCAGATCATAGAAAAAGCCATTGATAAATGAAAATAAACATGAATATTTCTGTCCCTCGGCCAAATGGAAAATAATCCATAAAGAAACGTGCCTGGAGGAGAATCTGTAAAATGGATGTTTTGCAAATCTAGCCTGGAGAGAAGTGCTAAAACCTCCTTTTCTTTCTGCATCAAAATAGAATATTTAAGTTAGCTAGTGCTAATGATAATTATGTCCAAACCAAATAATTGGATAAATAGTTGAGTCAACCCAAGTTAAAATTGTTGGACATGGCCCTGCGACAGCAAGTATGCACGGAATATACAAGAAAAACATATATGAATTGAAATAATAAACTTATCAAAAGAAAAGACAGAACAACTAGTCATCTCGATTTCTTTTTCTCTAAACTAAGGGTTTCCCTGTAAAAATTGAAATCCGAGCTCATCTGCATGCCTTTCCTTTTGTTGCTGATGAGACTTCAGACGCACGAACTCTCCAAGATTATATGCAAAACTTAATGCTTAACAAATTAAAACCAAGCCCGACTCTTTTTGCTCTAGCAGGGCCATGCTTGGGCCAGCAAAACCTGGCCCATAGTAGTCTAGTGGGGGCATGGACAGCTTTATGATATGATTTCTGATGCTGGCATCAGTGAACTCAAACTAATCTGGCCCAGGACACACATCTCAAGAATGATTCAGTCTATGGCCCTACACTTACTGAAGGTTCGAACACTGATCCACCAATTCGTTACACCCTGAGTTTATTCATTTCGTTCTCACAAAAGTGCAAAATAATACAGGAACAAACTTGAAAAGCACCTCATCAGCTCTTACATTTTAATCTTATGCAAAATCATGGCTGGAGAAATGGATACGTACCACTATGTACTCAGTGACTTCTTCGTTAGCAACTATTGAGGCTGATATACGCTTTACAGGCTCAACAGAATATTCTGCTCGAGCATTCCGGATGGCTCTAGTCTAAGAACCACAAAGAAGCAAACTTGAGTGATTTAATTATCCACGTGACTGACTACAAGGAAAAGATACAAGAGATCTAAAAGTGCCAGCTAGACTTGGATGTGGAGCCAATAAAGGAGAAACAGGAAGAAAGATTTACTCACCAGAGCCTGTAAATTTTCAAACTTCTTAATCGAGTTGCTCTTCCTTGGAAGTGAAGTCAGTGGCCATGGAGATATTATAAGAGCTTCTTTTCGATATGGGAGTGCCTATATTAAATCAACCATTCATTTTATAATGGAAAATAGAGAAACATTATAGATAACAGTACAATGGAGGTGAAAACAGAGAAACCTAAATTGAAAGCATACACTTAAGAGTTAACTATCATAGCAAAATGAAGCTAAAAGAGAATCTATCCACATGAATAAAAACATAACCATGCCTAAATTTGTCTAGTGAACAGGCAATGTTAAAGACGTGATCCACTTTCCCCCTCTATTTAGCACAGAACACACCAATGTGGAAATAAGCATTCAAGGGACTTTCTTCGTAGCAATTAACAGCTATTTAACTTCCCATGAAATATTAAACAAGTGAAAACTTGCAACTTAGTGGGAACACCAGCCTTCCGATCATCTTAATTAGCTGAAATGTGAGGTCCAATGGATTATTTATCAACCATTTTCACGAAAAATTACCCAAAGAATGTCTGGACCAAGATATATTGCCGCACTGGCTCTGATTCAGAGAACCATAATTTATTTGAGACAGCAAATATGATAAATCTTCGAGCTCTAAGTCATTCAAATTCCTTCTAAATTGTAAAATCCCAAGAGAGATCCTAGAAGGAGAATGAGATATTATGGAAGAGATGATAACATAATGTTTCAAGGATATATCATATAAGCCGAGAAATAAGATAGAAATGACAACTCTGCGAACCAAACATCTTCCGAAAACCTAAATCTATTCCAATTCGCAACAACCAGTTTTAATAAATGAGAAAAGGAAAAAGAATCCTGAGAAATGAATTTCTGAGGACTTCAGAGACACCAAGAATCCTACATATTAGGTATATCATATATGATTATTCTCTATACTATATTATTCTGCATGTAATTACGAATTCTTCCTAGGCAATTTTCCTTGTACGTAATCTTAAGGAGAAGAATAACCTAAGACAATTATCTCCATTCCTTCTCGGTAGAAATCTATACATGGTTCATGGAGAAATATATATTTTTTTCCTTTAACAAATGAGCCTAAAGAAACCAATAAGGACCTTTTAGGTAGAGAAGTTGAGTTCCACACAAGTGTTGAATACAGTAAATCAATTTACCTGCCAGAGCTCCTCAGTCACAAATGGCATGAAGGGGTGTAGCAATTTAAGTATGTTTTCAAAAACATACAATAGAACTGCCTGTGTGACAGAAGCAACTGAATCACCACCGGAGTGGTAAAGACGAGCTTTACTGGCTTCAATATACCTACATAAGTGAGAGAAATTAACAGTTGGCAAACAGGAACATCAGTGCATTTGAGTTAGCAGAAGGTATTTACAAAAAGAAAAAAAAAAGGGCTAAAATTCTTTTTTCCTTTCTTTGTCTAATAAGAATCACACTTCCAATGATAAAATAGAACAGTACACTACAGGGGACAAGTTGTCCACTAGTCTAGCTAGGCTATGCAAAATAGAGCTAGACCTCATAATATGTCATGACAGCAGACAACTACTCCAATCATAAAATATAGACTGATAGTTAAACTCTTAAGAACCGAAGCCCAAAGGGAATCTGAAAAATGAACTCATCCCACAAAAGACCCACCTCCACATCCCTTGCCGACACAAATATTAAGAGTTCGAACTTCTTGAAACAAATATAAAGATCCAAACAAATCCCAGCAAATAGTTTCTCCCTTTTTGGATTTTTTAATATACGCTTTTCGTAAGAATATCCTGTAATTATCATCCTCATAAATCATACCAGACATAGAAACGTTATAAGTTGGCATACAAATTTAGGCCCAGCTGGTTAGCTGACCTAGTAGAGATTTTCTTGGCACAAAATCAACATGCCAGAAAAATTCCTAACCATAAAACCAATCTGCATTGTTGTCAGCCACAGTAACCAATAAAGGCAAACTTTCAGAAAAGACTCTGACCACAAACATAAATTGGGCCTTTTATGATTCAAAGTTTTCTTTGGGGAGGTTCAAAATCCTTTAAGACATATAAGAGATTGGATTACTCTTACATAAAGGAATATATAAAAACTGATCATGCCCAGTCAGGCAAGTTTTTATTTTGGACAAGATACCAAGGCTTTATTAGAATAAAGTGAAACCCAACATCTTTGTCTAACAGGACAAGTGGTCCACAAGCAGAAACACAAGGTAGTCGTTCACCATATCCAAAGAATGTTGTCAAAGTAGTATCCAACACAAAACCAGTTCACCTTATCCAATCAATATTGTATATTGTCATGCAACGCTTAGAATTCCTGATATGGGATTCTATATTATCAACGAACCCCCTCACATGTGGTGGGAGATGTGGAGCACAAGCAGGCGTTGGACCTGACACACGGATTTTCCATGAATATCATGTTAAAGTTAGAGTATCCAACCAAGTATCCAACCTAAAACCAATTGGAATTGGGCGGATAGTCCCAAAACATTGTATATTATTCTCAATAAATGCCTTTGGCATTGTATTCCTACAGTTTTCATTTTCTATGTAGGAACATAACATAAAGCTTTTGATTATTTTCTGATGTAAAATATTTGAATAAAAATTGCAAACTTACCAATCAGCAAAATCACCCCAAAAAAATTCATATGTATCTCTTCCTACATCTCCAAAGAAAAATTTGTCATAGCTTGCGGTGACTGTGTCAATAAGCAAATGAAGTTTTGAGATCTGAAAAAGGAAGAAAAGTGAGTGATTAAACAAAGAAGTAAAATCAACAGGCAATTCAAAAACTTAACATGACAATTATCTTACCACCCAACATTCTGGCAAAGGTAGCTTGCCCAAGAGTTCCACTTTGTCAAACTGAAAGAGCATGTCTTGATTTAAGAAGCAATACAAGTAATGATTATCATTCTATAATATTAGAGTAATGACGGCTAAAGTAGAATAAGATCAAAATTTCCAATATTTAATAGAGAAATACAAGATACAATGATGGCCCATGATCTGATATAGCACCAGGTAATTGCAATAATTTCCCATCTCATGGAACATGGAGAGATTGAGTGACTAAGACATGTGTACGGATAATCTATTTAGTTTCCATTCCATGAGACAACCAGCCAGCGTGCTATTGGCGTATTTAACACATTTTATAGAAAGATCCAGAGAGTTAGAAAAGTGGAAAGATATTATGACTTAAAGAAAGATTATGAGGACAGCAAGTGAGGTAACTTCTAAACAACTTGGAAGATAAGTAGTGTTCAGAAATCATTTCATGAATTTTTAATTATAAAATAGTAGCATCAAATACCAACAATACACTTCCACCCATTTGCTTTGGTAATTGAGAATTCGGTAAATTCATTCAGACACATTCAGACATGATGTGCCACTGTTCAAATTATTTGCAGACAAGTTTGTAATACATACATGAGATTGGAGCTAACTTTAGAGATATCAGGTCAAGTTAAGTTCTTGTGAATCTTTAAAGAGGAAGTTATAACTTTACAGATACATATATGAGATTGGGGCTAATTTTGTGATACAAGAACCTTTCACCATAACAAGAAACTAATCATAGGTGGCGCATTTTCTGGTGAATCCTTAAAAAGAGAGTAAACATCCATTGCTAAGCAGGCAAAAGTATGCAATTTGAGTTTTCTGGTATGACTTGAGATTGAGTTCTGTTTTCATTTAGCCTCTCCCATCCATTCCTTAATCCATGTAGGAAACAATAAAAAGAAAGAAAAAAAAGTTTCACCGTGAAAAACAAAGAATTGAGTATGACCTCAGCATATTCTAGTGCACCCACGAAGGCTGAAATTGTAATTTATCTCTTTCTAAGCAGGAGCAGTTTCAAGGAAATTGTTTTTAAGCTACTAGGGTGTAAGGAAGCTTTTAGCTAATGCAAGAATACAGAAAGGAATACTAACAAGAATTGCTCATTAAGGCTGCAGTATTTCAAGCATTTGCTTTTTTCACTTTTGTTCAGTAAAACACAAGCAGGCACAGACATTCACAAATGAAGACATATGCCATCATTCTCTGTGGTTAATTGAAAAGTAATTCACAAGTGAAGGACTGATACATGCAGACATACCAATACCATCATTCACTAAAACCAAAAGTACAATTTTCCACAAGCAAAACATTAGCGCATAATTTTCACGATAACAGTACAAATTGAGAGAACAAAACAAACCTTGTACGAAAGTATATTTTCCCAAGCTGATGCATCATTTTGACTGGGTAAATTCTGCAATACAAACTTTCCAGCATTCCATAGTTTGTTAGTGAAGGCCTTATTTGATGTCAACCTCTCAGTGGATAAATTAAGGTCCTGAAAGAAAAGAATACTAAATCAGCCAGATAGGTAATTGGTACAAGCTAAGAACCATTAACATGCAAAAGTGGAAGACTGCATACATATATTTCTGGTCAGCAAGTGAAGTAAAATATATATATATTTTTTTAAAGCAACAATGTCTGTATAAGTGACATGCAGAATTGACGCATAAGTGAAGTCAGAACAAAACAAACCTGACCAGCAGTCCCTAGAGCAATTGTAAATCTTAAAGCATCTGTGCCATATTCCTTGATTGTATCTAAAGGATCTATGACATTCCCCAATGTTTTAGACATCTTTCGACCCTGAAATAATAATTACACAAATTGTTTAATACATCAGAATACCAAAATTAACATAAGAGTAGACTACAAATGCATTAGAGAATTAATGCTGTAAACAAGAAGGAACAAACAAGGTTGCAACAAAGAAATGTTTGACCATCCACGTTTGTTTTTGCTGTATACTATTTGTGTAACCAATTTACACGAATAGTATACAAATGTAAGTAACAAGTAAAACCAAGTACAAAAATAAAAGCTCAGACGACACTGAAACTAGTCATCCACATGGAAAGTAATCTCATAGCCTAAATATCAAACAAGCAATGCTTCAATCCTTAACAGTCTGATAAAGTCTTTCCATACATGAGCACCAGATCACACAAGGAGAACAGCGCTCCAAATTAATTGAGTACTCTTTTAAACAAACTTCATGTAGACATGCCAAGACATTGCAAGAATAAATAAATAAAAATCCACAACTCCTATTCCATTAAAGAATGCAAGAAACAGTGGTTTATAGATTGGTCCACCACTTGCAAAACACCATTTTGCGTAAACACTCATTATTTAAGAATCAATCTTGCATGAATTGTGAAAACCAATTAGTGTCTTCTCAGAAATTTGGTCGGAGACAATCTGGAACATAGAAGAGTAAAAGAAAATCTGCAATCCAAAGGGGAATACCCAACATATCGTGAAAATAATGTAACCAATAAATTAATGGCATTCAAATAATTAGGAACTTCATCAACAAAGAATTTGGAGGATCCTCACAGTAGGGACGCAAGGGAGAGTATGGGAATAAATAATTTTACACTCAAAAAACAATGACTAGTTAAAATGACAAAATTAAATACAATATCAACATTGAAGTAGTAGTATTTATCATGCAATTTCTACTCACTTGTGAATCCCGGATGAGACCATGCAGATAAACATATTTAAATGGAACTGTCCCTGTAAACTCAATTCCCATCATCACCATCCTCGCAACCCAAAAGAATAGTATGTCATGCCTGTTCAAACATGCAAGCAACAATATCAACTTCAACAACTTTTCAAGTAAGCAAGTTTAATAGTACTAATAAAGTAAACAAACCTTCCAAACTTTTGCAATAACCTAACCATAATAAATCTACCACTGAAAATAAAAGGTGTTATTAAACTAATTATCAAATTACCAAAAAGAAAAGAAAAGAAAAGAAAAGGTGACATGGACACTATCTTATTACTAATAAAAATATAAATCATGACCCTGAAAACCAAACTTGCAGCACCCAAAAGCAGTTCCATTACCATATGATTCCTCAAAAACAGATTTAACTCCTATTCTGCGCCTAAGAAGGCTAATTGTGGCGGTGTAAATTATTCCATTCATTATTTCATTGGAAATCAGAGAGAATATTTGTCAATTTTTTCCTAGGAGTTGGATTAGCACGCCAAACTGCAATGCAAGGAAAAAACCCATTGCTCACACCCCGAGAATGCCATAAAAAAAATACTTTGCGGCAAACACTCCCATCTTGTTCAACCTCCACAACATCATATCAGTCCTCAATTCTCTCATTTAACAGCATAACAGCGTACAAATGGGAGAGACCTCATCATCCAGCCACCACATCATCGAGGGCAGAAGATGGTTAGACTTGGCAGGCAAAGGAAGGGCAGATGAGAGAACTGTGGGAAAGCTAGTGTTAGACCAGCTGAGGAAGTAGCGGTCTAGAAGTTAGGTCCAGAAGGAGAGGTATTTGAAGGCTGAGAGGCAGACAAAGTGGGGTTCTGTAGAAGGCCTGATATACCGGAGTTGAGAGAGAGAGAGAGAGAGAGATACACTGGACTACTTATTTGACCAAATTATGATAAAGTTGCAGCAATAGATGAGAAAACAAGAAAAGATGGCAAGAAAATACTAGCAAGGGATGCACATACCCTGTTTCAAGCATTGTAGTAGGATAAAACCGCTTAAAATCCTCGATTGACTCATCTGGCCACCCAAGCGTACTGAAAGGCCACAGTGCACTGTGAAAAGGAAAAGATTTATTTAGTCAAATTACATAGCATCTAAATAGGGCACGTTAAATCTCAAATCCTGGAAATGCTGGCTGGAGTCCTCAAAGTTTAAGGTCTATGATATAAACAGAAAATAGTAAAGTCCTTACCAAGGATGAAAATGTCAGTCTCCATGAAAATATTGGTAATTTGGATTTATGGAAATAAATGGAATTTGATTTCAAAGCAAGAAAATTTGTATGAAACATTAGGAAATGCTAAACCAATTAATTATGCATCGATTAAACATGCAAAATTCATGAGATACGATAAAATGGATGAAAATAGTGTGTGCCACTGCCATCAACACATACATGAACTTAAAACTTGAATTCTATGGCAGAGAAGCTTCTTAATTTCATTGAGCATGATGGAGTATAAGCATTCTAATGGGTAAATTTGAAATATTCAGTTGTTGTCTTTGCTAACAAGATCAGGTTGAACTTATAACTCCATTAGTCCTGACTTTTTCCTACCTCCGCTCACCACTTGAGCCAGCCCTAAAATCTAGTCCTAAAATCTTTTTATATTCTACATAGCACACAACATGATAATTTTTCCAGGACCTATTGAAAAATTCGACAGTTTTTATAATTGTAAAAGAATAAAGTGGGATCTTTCATAGTTTCTAGAAAATACATTTCAATAAGTGGCAATCTTGTGAACAACAGACCTTGAAAACCATGTGTCAAGAACATCCGGATCCTGATATATTTTTGTATCTCTTCCATACTTCTTTTGAGCTTTCCGAAGAGCTTCATCCTCACTCCTTGCAACAATATATTCTTCTTCACAGTCTTTACCCACAATGTACCAAACTGGTATTCGATGTCCCCACCACAGTTGTCTGCTTATGCACCAATCCTTAATATTTGATAGCCAGTGATTATAAATCTGTTATTTTAAAGAAGGCGAAGGTGTGAGTAAAACAATCTAGCAAATCTTTCTGGGTAAGCCACTACCAATTACAAGTTAATGGGGTTGAACACTCATTGCATTAATGCCATAAAGTACTCAATTCGTGATGCAATACAAAGAATTAGAGGTGTAAAGCAAACCAGCACATGGCACATCACATATATCTGTACTCGTGCTGGGAATTGAATATCAGACCCTTCGAGCATAGAACTAGTGACTTCCATCACATGCTTAATTGAACTATATGTTATTTAAGAAAACCCTATTTTTCAACTGAAGAGTACAAAATGTCAATTATGTCGCCCTTAAGTTCCTTAAGATTAATAATAAGATTTAAAAATTAAGGATAATTCAGTAAATTAACTCACTATTCATACTTATCTTCTCTCTCCCACAGACTAACTTTTCTCTTTCTACAGTAACAAATGAGGTCAAATACTGCATACCTTTTCAAATCTTTCGGGTATGATTTTCAAATCTCCTTTTTCAACAGCACAAAGGGCTTTCTCAGCTAAGGGCTCCATCGTTACAAACCACTGCTTGCTTACTAGTGGCTCTATAACCTGATATCCAAAAGAAGGAGAAAAGTATATATAATTAAGAACAAAATCTTCATAGAGAATTTATATTAATCTTTTCAGAATTTGGAAGTTGAAATACCAAATGTGAAAAACAATCAACTCACTTCTCCACCACGCTGAGATCTGGGAACTCGTAAAGTGTGTGGTTCTTTCTTTACAGCCAAACCAGTCTCCTCCAGATCTGCCCAAAGTTTCTTGCGGGCCTCAAACCGATCAAGTCCACTAACAGAATCATAGGTTTCATTACCAAATAAAAGATATAAGATTAAAAAATTTCGCCAGTGAATTCAAGTTCAACAATCTAAGAAAACTGAAACAGCATTTACCAGTACAGTCCGGCAACCTTGTTTAGAGTTGCATCCTTGTTCATGACATTAAGTATTGGAAGACCAAGCTTTCTTGCAAGATTGTAATCATTATGATCATGTCCAGGGCTTATCTTCAACACACCAGTGCCAAAGTCTTTATCAACATGCTGCCAGATGAAAAACAATTAATGTTCCACATATCAAGTTATTTACCTGGACTTGTATGAGAAGCAGGCAGTTAGCTAAAGGGTAATGATTCAACAAATAGCAAAGTACAATTATCAACAAAAACAAATATCTATCTTCCGGGGATGTTTTTTTTTAATTTTTCTGATTACAGATGATGGCTTATAAAAGAAGTAAAGCAATATAGTCCAGGACTCCAGGCCATTGGCCCAACGTCTGCAGTATAATTTAATATGGCGTAATTTGCATAAAATCCTTAATTCAGTTAGCAGATCAGATAGAATTTTCCTAAGGGGAGATATGTCAATTTGAAGCACATAACATGGGGCAGAACATAGCAGGCATGATGAAGGCCCTTCACACTCCAGTTCATGGGTGAGACAAAATTAGAGTACAGCAAGCTACAAACCCAAAACCTTCCCCGGAGCATAAAGCAAAAACATAGCAAGAGTAGAAATCAATCTTCATCTCCTTTAATCAAAACATTATTCCTTTTTACTTTTCATGCGCACAGGATTCTAATTAAAGACAAACTCACTGCTGCAAGGACATAACCACAAAAATTACTTGTGTTTCTTTTCCTTAGCAGGTAGAATATTGAAAGCTTATTCTGCCAAGCTGAACTTTACAGCAAGTGAAAAAACTGAAAATATTCAGTATCAAGGGGAAAAAAAAATTAATGTAAACCCTAAACCCTAAACCCTCATCACTACTTTTTTTGAGTTCTAACCTTGCACTCGTTTTCTATCATAATTATTAATTAATGTAAAGAAATGCACACAGATCCAGCCCCATTTAATGAGGCTTCCATTAATAAATCCACTCCTATATTAACTTTCTGCTTCTAAATGTCCCTAGACAATACTATTACAGCTCAATATCTAGTCAAAGATCCCACATCAGGACTAATTGGCATCATACTAACGATAAAATAACAACATCAAATACAATGATGATATAGAAAAGTAGTCCAAGGTACTTTACCTTGTCAGAGATGATAGGGACGTGACGGCCATATGTCAAAGGAACTATAGCCATTCTATTAATATATTTAGAATATCGATCATCCTGCATGACATTGTCAAACATTGGATATTACCAAGAATAAATCAAAATCAAAATAAAATATTTCATTCAGACTAACAGCTATGATAGCGATTGGAGTTCAGAAACATGCAAGTTACTGTCCTTTGGCTAAAAGGAAAAGAAAGAAAAACTATGAAATGGGATAAGGAGAACTCCATTATTTCAAAGCATGGAAAAAGAACATAGCCAAATATTATAGAGACCAACATTGTTCAAGGGAATAACAGCCAAAATGATCCATAGAGGAGGCCCTATTCTTCTTTTTCTCATTGGTGTATGCGGAACAAAGCAGCGAGTGAATCATCCAAACATATGTTCCAACATTGTCCTTTTGGGCCACACATTTGGAGTAGGTTGCGCTTGCTTTAAACATAGAGGGCTCATTTGGTGCCTAGGATTGGATAACTCACTAGATTTAAGGTATGTTGAAGGAGGAAACTGGTTTGGAATTTATAACTATACTAAGCACTATTCATTAATGTAGCTCTTCGCAATAAAGCCTAGGTTTGGAATTTATAAAAAAGATTAGGTAAGTAGATGTTGATCCCAAAAATCAAAAGTGATGTCTGAAGTTGTGAACCTATCACCTGTCTAAATTGCTTAAGCATTACTTACCAGAAAAAATTGTCATCACCTGGTCGATCCATATAACTAAACTCCTACAGGATACCAGAAAAAGAAATTTAACCTACCTCAGGATGCACAGCAATAGCTACATCACCAAATAGAGTCTCTGGGCGTGTTGTTGCTATTGTCAGATAGTCAGACCTGAGTACAGGAAGGTACCAATCAGAGTGCATAATATACCCTCTGAAAATTGTTAGAACATATCACTCATAGACACACACCACACACAGCAGCAGAATATATGAACTTACACAACAAGCATGTTATCGTGTTCAACCGAGTTTATCAAAACCAAAATAAGTATTGGACTGATAAAAGAAATCAGAAGAATTAAGGGCTCCTAAAAATCTTCTAAAATCTTGTAAAGAACAATCATTTTTTCGTTCTTTTATTAGTTGATTGTCAAATCACAAAATAAACTAGCAAGGTTTGATCTCTGACAAGTCACAGTTATTGTGTCAATAAGTTTTCTTCTGTTGAGAGATAAAGTTGTTGAGAAGATTAACATAAGATCTGATTACCTTGTAAGTTATAACACTAGCAATGATATATGTACTGAATATTTTGAATCAGCATACAGTAATAGTACAAGAGAAAGCACTTGCTTCTAAATTCTAGTAGACTGAAAGATTAAGAACACATTTCATAAGGGGATCAGAAATGGTAAGCTGGGAATTACTTTGAGCCTCCAGCAACACGATACTTAATATAATAGAGAGTACCAGATTCTTCATGATATTCTACTTCCTGATCAAATATATCAAAGAACCACGTCAAATATTGCATTTTAAAGCATAAGCTATCAAGATTAAAAAGTAACATCTACATGAAACCAGAAGTAACTTACCAAGTCAGAAACGGCAGTTTGTAGACTAGGAGACCAGTTCACCATGTAAGACCCTTGAAGGAAAAAATATGCATCAGTTTTACTTGGCTGCTAGTCACACTTGCTGGTCAATGATAAAGCTACAGGTGACTCTCCACAATCAACTCAAAACATAGAGGGAAAATTTCAGGAAAAAAACAAAAAGTATAAAAATAAGCTGAACATCACTTCAACTGTTATTACTAGAAATGCTTGATTCTGTCACCGTAGCAACATAACTGTTGTAGACAGAAGAAAGCTAGTTCTTTACATCTTTACTTTTGCTATTGTTCAGAAGAAAAGAACCGTCAAGTTGTTCATAAGTTCATAACTGTAGACTTCAACATACAATATTTGAACAGAAATTCTGACTTACCAGTTTCGTCTCGGATTAATATGTAAAAATCCTCAATTAATGCAATCCTCTCAAATTTTCGTAAACACAAAAACCTATGTAACACTATGCTAGTAGTATATTTGCAGTACAAAGATGTCACCATATATTTCCTGAAATGGTCACCCCACATAGAATTAAAGAAAAAGGATCATTTAACAGCAAAACTCAACTAAATATACTGCAGCTTATGGTAGACAACCAGGCATCCCCACCATGTTATGATAACTTAAAGCGAAGGACTTCAAATAATAACAATAGTTGTCACAAACTAAAGTGCATAATAACAAAAACTATATACTAAGGGATTCAGTAGCAAAACAAACCCACCTACTGAACTCCATTAAAAAAGGACCAGGCCACAACAAACCTCTTCAGGAGCTAGGATTATGGAACAACTTTAAGAGGAACTCGGGGCTATACCTTGATAGATTAAGCCTTTCTCATGAAGTCTGACAAAGGCCTCAATGACAGCTCCTGCAAGGAGTAAAAGGATATGAGCCTTGACCGAATAAGCCTTTTCTTTTCATATAAAGTTTCAATCTTTTCGGAGAAAATAATAAAAATGAGAATACAAATATTTACTAGCTTATTACAACATTAGCAACCTTTAAAGCTTAAATACGCCTTTACTTAGTCTTTAGCAAGGTTTTGAAAAGCGTTTTTGAGGTGTGCCTTGTCGCAGTGCATTAAGGTGAGGCACCGGCAAGGGGTAGAGTGGTTTAGCAGATTGCACAGAAGGTGTATGTGTCCAGCGCGAGGCAGCGCAAGGTGTACAGCTTTGCAACTGAAGTGACGCCATGGCAGCTGAAGAATACCTCCCGAAAAAGATGAATCCTGCGTGCCCTAACTTTTGCTTTCAAGACAAACGAGGGCATCTGTTCAAGTTGTCTTTTTTCCCCTTTAAACAAAACTCACCATTTCACTAAAGGCTCATAGATTTTAAAGAACATTGTAGTTTAAGTTCATGAAGACCTATATTTCTCACTTTCCATCTCTTTTATTGTTGGCTCTACAATAACTCAGCTTCTAATACTTCTTATACAATTTCCATATTATTTTAAAAAAGTATACATAATTCATGTTCAAAAGGCTTAAGCCTTGCCTTTTAAAACATTGGTCCCTATGAACAAACAAACGTTTGCATACTTCCCTAGATAATTCATTGATTACCTTATCCCGTAGTTACTACTCATAGGAACTAGACTTTTCCGACTCTTTGACTAATTCTGAAAGACTTCCCTACGCATCATTAAATCTTTTGTTCTGCATGACATACACCCCACCCCGATGACAATGTTGTAAACTATCTCATACATACTGTGTTGATTGACAAGAGTTCAACCAGATAGAAAAATGCCTTACGACTTAGCTGTTCATCAAGGGTGAAATGCTCTCTATTCCAATCACAAGATGCGCCAAGTCTTTTGATCTGATTTGTAATGGTTCCACCGTACCTGATATAATAAATAAATAATCTGTTAAGAAATAACAAGTATAATTGGAAATAACAATTTTCAGTTAAACATAAATAAATGCAGTTCACCTTTTTTCTGGAAATTATATGTAGTATAGATTAGTAAATTGCAAATCTACTCTTATATGGTTCTGTAAATGTTTGAATATACGAGAGAGGATTCAGAACAACAGAATCATAACTGCTACAAGATTTTGATTCAAGGTAATTCTTCAAATATACACATGCCTTTGGCATGAATGACTGATTTAAGGTACTTTTCGATAAAATCTTTAACTGTAAATAATCTTCAGAAGCAGAATATCATGATCATGGTCATTGATTCACGCTGCATGTATAAATAGTAAGAGTAAGGTGATCATTCTTTTTCTACATTGCTTGGTTGCGAGGGAGGTATTTTGAAGAGAAACGGCAATTTATTAATGTAGAAAAGCTAATCACAAAGACTGGATGAGGAATCCACAATCCGAAGAGAGAAGAGAAAACCACTGAAGCTACACCACCCTAAAAAAGGCTAGAACAAACCTCTTAAGTATACTTATCTTAAGACAGCTCTCATATCTCTCAAGATAATAGGATAATGGTAATCCTTAAAATGTTCGGTGACAGATGCCCAAAGAGAAGCCCAAAATTTTACTCTATTCCAGAGTTCTTCATAAGTCACTCCATTTTTTGCCCCACCTAATGTTAACTTGTGAAATTAGACTTCCATACGATCCTAGCTTGCTTTTAGCATTTTTCATGAAGCGCCCACTCTCCAAAAAGTCATCTTTAAAATAAAGAAATAACTAGATATTTAGAAGAGATGAAGCATAAAACCGTAAGAGAAAACTAATAAGTTCAGGAGATGTGCCATAGACAAAAGTATCTATTTATTAGTGATTCAGTGTACTAGGGCCATCTCGAAAACGTCCAGGTCGAAATATGGTTTTCAACCAAAATTGCTTTATAAAGGGCATAACAACCGGTACAAAGAATTCAATGTGTTGCAACAAGGAAACAACAATTTTTCTTTCATGATGTAAAAAATATGAGCATGCACAAGTTAACAACAATACAGAACTCATAATCGGAGGTAGAAAGGATAAACAATGTAAGATAGATAAGCATATATACTTCTCTTTCCACTCCCAAACTCGATTCACAAACTCATCTCGACCCAATTCAACCCTTTTAATTCCTTCAGATGCAAGCATTTTTTCTACAACCAGCTGGTAGGAAAAGAGTAATAGTAGTATGAGCAAAAAAAAAATATCAAACTAAGATAAGCAAGTTACAATTTTAGTACTAAGTCATACCAAAAGTACAAAGTAAGACAAAATCGAAGCCAATGAACAAATATAGAATCAGAAATTGACATAAAAAATTATCATTAAGAAGATCAAATCCAATCATAAACTCAAAAAAAAAAAAAAAAAAAAAAGGAATCAGATCAAAGTCGTTTCAACTCTTCAAGAATTATAAAGGAAGTTGTAATAATGAAAGCCGTTGTAGATCACTGAAAATTGGAAATGAAGATGGTGCGAGGCATAGCAATAAAAATGTGAAATCAGTGGAAACATTTATCTGGAAACATCGGCTTATGGTACAGAGACAAACCTGAGTTGCTATACCAGCATGATCAGTCCCAGGAAGCCAAAGTGTGGGTCTTCCCTTCATACGATGGTATCTAACCATAATGTCCTACAGCAGTAATTAATGGAAAATGAATACGAGAAATAAGCAGCAGTTGAGTTACAGTTTAGGTCTGGGTTCATCCACATGATAAAATACCAATTCATAAGAACACCTTTCACAACCTCAAGAGTCACAAACATCGCGTGTCCCATGTGCAGGGAACCAGTAACATTTGGAGGCGGCATTGAAATCACAAAAGGATCACTTCCTCGGTCAAGGTTTGGCCTAAAATACCCTTGAGACTCCCACCTAACAATCACATGAGTTCATAAACAATATGCAATGATTTTACATAACAAATAGATAGTAAGCACTACTTGATCAAATCTGCAAACTGGCATGTGAAAATGCAGGCAAAACAAGAATTAAGAACACGTGCATGAAGCAATACAATTTTTTTTTAAAGAATGACAAACACTACATTTAATAGGTGCAGATGCAAATACCATTTTGTATAGGCCAATGCAGCATGAAAGTGAAATTTTTATCACTGAGGGACTTAATCTTTAGTTCTAGTGTGGAACAATAATCTAAACCAATTATAACTAGGAACATACTAAAAGGTAATTGAGAAAAATTGGGCCACAAGAGACCCATATACTCTGGACACATAGGGTTTGTGGATTTTCATAGGAATCAAAATTCAATAATAAGCTCTAATCATGATTACACTGCCAGAGAGATTTGTACACACTGATACAGCATCAATAAGGGGCGTGTGGAGTTAAAAGTGTAGATTGGAAAACTAGCCATTTGTTTTATACACCGAAGTACACAAAAGAAAAACCAATCAAAAGAATTGACATAAACTTTGAACCTTCATAAGTCTCAGGACCAGCCCTGCATAATGCACTTCGAAGCATCACTAGAAAACTTGAAAACTAACCACTGAAAGTGCAGACAAGAGACCTTGTTTTTAGGGGATACTTCTTTTTCTTTAAGCCTTGGTTTAGGGAAGCTTCAATATGGAAATAGTTTGAAAAAGATGTCTGGTGCACTGCACTAGAACTCAAGAAAGATTGGTAATGTGATCACTTCAAGAAAGATGACAAATGTGGACTCCAACCCAAATATTATCCCGGAAACAAACACTCCAGTTCAACAAATGGGAAAACTCATCTCTGATCCCACCAACAAAAAACTTCAGTTTCAAATTTTTAGATCATTTTTCACATGAATGGAATTTACGAAATAAGGAGTACAATACCATAGTATTCTTCCAGAATAATTTTATTGGATTAGAGGAAGTCAAAGACCAAAAGATATTTTGAAATATTATCTAAATTCTCAGGGGGGCTGATATATTTTTTGGTTTTAGGATAAGAAACAAAATAAGGTTATTAATACGAACAAAGAAGCAATACAACAGCAGAGAAGCAGCAGTCCGTCAAACATACAACAAAGCCTCTACAATCAAAATCTACAGTAGAACGACAGCATTGTATCAGACAACATAATAATGATTAAGGGCTCTGTCCAGAATAATGTACCAATTGTATATCCCTTCTTCTGAGGTAAAATCAAAGGTCTTTGCAATCTCTGGAGAAGTGAAAACACCATTCTCGGAGGCGGCAACTGAAACATAACAATAAATGATAAATGCATTCACCGCCCTCATCACAATGTGACCTAACTGCGACTAGAATGGTTTTGAAAAATTGGAAGTGAAATAAAATAGAGAGTTTTATAAACCCAACTAAAATGAAAAAACTTTAATTAATTCAAATATGTTAATGTTCACTTATTTGATTTATTAAGTTCAATTCTCAAAACTTCCAATTGATACATGAAAGCGAAGCTATTTCTGAGTTTTCTCAGCAACCAAACAAAGACTTGGAAGAATGAGAAGAGAATAATCACCTGTGAAGAGCCTAGGCCTAAGACGATTGAAATGCCAGTAGGAGAGACTACTGCGACGACGTCGTTTGGAGAAGAGAAAAGGATGGAGCCTGTGAGCGGAGCACGATGACCAGAGAGAGTGGCCAGAGAAGGTCGTTTGGAGAATCATCGTTTTGATAGAAACTCTTTTGAGGTCGAAAATTCCAGTGAGTGAATGATGATAAGCATAAACCCTGCTAGGACTTTAGCGTAGAAGAAGAAGAAGGGTATTAGTGGCAGAGAAACTGCAGAGCTAGTGGATTACGAATAGTCTCATTTCGGATGTGGTCCTTGGGGATTTTTATTTTTTATTTTATTTATTAAAAAAAAGGCCAAATTACAGTACTCTCGGTAAGAGCTTTTCCACCCGTTGCCTCCAGTCCGGCTGGACAAGGCCCTAGCCCAAATTTGACATTCCAGCGGGCTTCTACAGCTCTGGCAGTTTGTGGGTCCCAGCAAATCTGGCCAGCCCAAAGGAAAGACTAGCTTGGGGTTGTTGCCTGGGTTTGTTGATATCAGCAACAACAAAAAATTTAAAAAAATTAAAAAAACATCTGAAAAAAATACTAAAAATTTAGGTATTTTTTTTTAATAAATACTTAGTCATATTCTTCACTTTCCACACCAAAACTTCATCTCATATGAATAGTGGTTGCCATGACAATGGATGGAAACACCACAAGCCTTTTGCAAGGGCTGTCACTATTCATGTGAATAGTAACATCTCTTGCCTCCCCTTGCCTTTGCCATGGCAAATGGGTGGAAATGCTCTTTAGGTGACATATTATACAAAACCTCATATAGAGCCTATTTAGAGAGAAAAATCCAAAATTAGCTACTTGTTATTTTATAATTGGTTTTTAGTGTGTTAAAAGTTTATAAGAACTAATTAGAAAATAACAAGTGGCTAGTTTTGAGTTTTTCACTCAAAATAGGCTCAATAAGGACTCTTGTATATTATGTCATGCTAAAATGGATTTATTAGTGAAATCCACTTTTTTTTTCCCCTAATAGTTTTCATTTTGTTTTTTGTTTGTGTACCTGTGGGAACCTAATTAATTCGTAAACCTAGGTCAAATAATTCCTTCAATTTGGGGATTATTTGACCTAATTAGGAATTATTCAATTTAATTGCGGGTTACCCAATTAAATAGAATCTTACCTAATTAGGTTGAGGATTGATTTGATTCCTACGAATATTCTCAATTAATGGAGGAGTTACCTAATTAAATTAGATATTGATTTGATTGCTATCCTGATTAGGGATTTGATTTAAATCAAATAAATCAAATCCCTAATTAGTCAAATCTCGCCAAATTGGGGAGGAATAATTCCCTTCCATCTACGGAATTATTCATCTGAAACCCTAGCTCCCGAGACCTCTATAAAAGGATGTTCACATACAAGGGTGAGGTACGTCTAAAATTACTACAAAATCTCTGCAGAAATTATTTCTCACAAACCCTAGCTGCCACTCTCTCTCTCCCTTTTACACAAGGCTCCGGCCACCACTCACGGCTCCGGCCACCCGGTTTTTACCACACATGCATATTCCCGTACCCTATTTTAGCTATTGTTTCTCTTCAGATCGATTGAACTAACTTAGGCATCGGAGGGCCTTTGGCCAACACCCCCCGGGTGTGGTCCTCTTATCGCTATTCGTTTTGCAGGGAGAAAGAGAAGCGGAGAAGACGAAGGAATCTTTCAACCGAATATTCCCGTGGGAGGAAATTTGCTCCCACAAATTGGTGCTTTCATTGAGAGCACGAGTTATACTCAACGCGTGCTCAAGGAATCCGTTCCTCCTATTTTCCAATCCACCAAAGCCTTCCAAATAACCATGGTTGGAAGCAAGATGACGAGAGGCAAAACCGCCGCAATGGCTCAATCCGCGACGACCCAAAGCCACTCCACCCATGGACTTGCGATCGACATAATGGCGCCATCACCTCTCACCACCGTGCCACCTACCGGACTCGCAGCCATGACCACCGCGCCGGCCACCGCAATCGCCCTAGGCCCCTTGGCCGGATCTAGCCATCCTCATGGCACCACCGCCGAGCATGGTGGAACCTCCCATCAAAGTGGACTCGTCACCACCTCCGACTTAGGCCCGGTCTTGGAGCAACTTCATCCATTCCCTCCATTGCATCCGCGCTCGACGCACGCTCCCGCGTACACCTCCAATGAAACCCTAGCCCGTATGCAGTTGGGCTCCACACACTCTCTCCTCCCGATCCACGAAGTCAAGCAGACCTCAATTTGAGAGTTGACCAGCTAGCTCTAAGAATGGACGACCAAAGCAATTTGATGAGGTAGCTCCTCAACCAAATCAATCTGGTTCAAAACCGTGGCCTTGGACAACTGGGCAAAGAGAGAAGGATGGACGAACGCGTCGATAGGCAGCTCGATGGGTACCAAGCAGGTCGAGCAGGAATGAGCAGACAAGGAGAGGGACAACGATGTGATCAGCTCGCCAAGATGTCACAAGCATCCGCAAGCCACACTCAGAGCAACGTGCGAGGAAGGCTAGGCCCACGACTCGAAGTCCGCGACCGCCTAGGCCCGCAGAGGAATGCTCCTCAAAGGCTAGGCTCCCAGAGAGGTCAGCCTCACGACCATCGCAATGAGGATCGTGAAGAAAGGCACTCTGCTGTTCACTCGTCGAGGAACATTCTTCAAAGGCTAGACTCCCAAGGAGGTCAACCTGACAACCTTCACGGTGAGAATCGCGAGGAAAGGCGCTCCGCTGCTCACTCTCGAAGGACCAATTCTCATCAACAAGCTGTGGAGAATCACTCGCAAGCGCAGTCCACCAACACGCCACCTAGGCAACGCAGCCGAGAAGCTCGAACCTTGCGAATCAACGAGGAGGTCAGTCAGCGTCGCCCGAATAGCGAGGGTCGCCAATGTGTCCAACCAGCAATGCGTGCAGAAGACGTCAAGAAGCTTGTGAATGACCAACTTCGAGACTTGAAAGCCAGCGAGAACTTCGAGGATGCCCTTCGCAAGGAGATGGACCAAGCGAACTCTACGCCTTTCACTGTCGAAATTGAGCAAGCGGCTCCCCCGAAGCGGTTCTCGACGCCTTCGTTTACACCCTTCAAGGCAGACTCCGATCGCGAGAGCCACCTAAAACACTTCAAAAGTGCCATGATCCTCCACAAGGTCGACGACGCGTTGATGTGCAAGGTGTTTGTGATGACCCTGCGGGGAGCAGCTCAAGACTGGTTCCACACCCTACCATCTGGGTCGATCAGCAGCTTCAAGGAGTTGGCATACATCTTCGCGAAAGAATACACGTCTTACCGAACAATCAAGAAGAACCCCGACCACCTGTTCAACCTACGCAAGAAGTCCGACGAATCCCTCCGAGACTACATTAAGAGATTCAAAGCAGAAAAGGCCAACATCGTAGGATGTGACGACCGGATCGCGTCCTCTGCTTTCAAGAAAGGCCTTCCAGCTGAACACGACTTATCCCGCGAGCTGACTATCGCTCCCAGCCAGACTCTGGCAGAGGTCTTCGAAACCGCGGAACGCTATGCGCTCTGGGATGACGATCGAATCGCCGCAAAGAAGTCTACTAAGCAGGAAGATCAACCAACCAAGAGGGCAGGCCAAAAGAACGACGGGTTCAGCAACAGAAACAAGGACAAGCGCAGGTCGCACCCAAAAGAGGACGCGGCGGCAGGAGAGAATTACGCCAAATTTTCCATCCCCATACACCAAATCTTAGCCCAAGTGAAGGACAAACCTTGGGTAAGGAAGCCGTCGCCCTTGAAAGGAGATCCAGACAAGAGGGATACCAGAAAATACTGTGCCTTCCATGGGACGCACGGACACACAACCAACAACTGCTTTGCTTGGAAAACGCAACTTGAAGAACTCGTGAGAGAAGGTCACTGCACGGAGTTCATTGCGAAGCAAGCCATCCAACGAATTGAGGATCGCGACACCGCCAAGGAGCCACCTCAGAAGGTCATAAGGATTAACACAATCCTAGCTGACTCCGCGGAGTCTGGGCTAACCAGCAAAGAAAAGAAGAGGAAGATCAAACAGGTCATTGTGGTCTCCCAAGTCTCGACCGACCTTCCATCGATGAAAGACGACCCTGTGATCGGCTTCCAGAAGAAAGATCTGATCGGCCTCGATATGCCACACAACGACGCCCTTGTCGTCAACATTCAAATCGCTCAGGCCATGGTCGACCGAATCCATGTGGACGAAGGCAGCGCTGCCAATATCCTGCAATTGACTGTCATCCAGCAGATGGGCTTGGAAGCAAAGATCAACAAATCAGCCAGGTCGCTGACCGGCTTCAATGGCGCAACGACGGTTACCGTGGGCACAATAGATCTCGACGTCTACTCCCCACCTGTAATCAGCTCACAAACATTCATGGTCATTGATGAAGTCTCACCCTACAATGGCATCCTGGGCAGACCATGGATTGGTAAGATCGACGCCATCACCTCCGCCACTCATCAGAAAATCCGCTACCCAATTCCTGGGGACGGTGTCAGCCAGATCAACAGCGACCAGGCAATGGCGAGGAAATGTTCAGCTCAAGGGCTAAAGAAAAGCAAGTCAACACAGTTCCTCCCTATGAATCAAGCAGATCTGGAGGGAGTAGAACAACTAGATCCCGCTCCTAGCAACCGATCAAGCCAGAAGGGGAAGGGAATAGCTATCCCCTTATAGCAATCAAAGCATCAGGACCAAGTCGAGGAAACCCGTCCGGAGGACTCTCCTGAAGAAGGATGGAAACCCGAAAAGGACGTTGAGCTAATACCCTTGGATCCTGACCAGCCAGAAAAAAAAGCGCGGTTCGACTCACGCCTAAGCCCAAATGAGAAGAAGGAGCTGACCACCTTCCTCCAAAACAACAAGGACATGTTCGCATGGTCACCATCAGACATGCCAGGCATCGACCCAAACATCATCTGCCATCGACTCCATGTCAAGCCTGTCAGCAAGCCAATGTCACAGAAGAGACGCAACTTCGCCCCAGAGTGGGTCGCAATCATTGAAGCTGAAATCGACAAACTTCTAGCAGCCGGCTTCATTGAAGAGGTCTCCTACTCGGAGTGGTTGGCCAACGTTGTTTTGGTGACGAAACAAGAAAAGGGCAAATGGAGAGTTTGCGTTGACTACACTGACCTCAACAAGGCTTGCCCTAAAGACAACTTCCAATTGCCGAGAATCGACCAACTCGTGGATTCCACCTCCGGCAATCAGCTGCTCAGCTTCATGGACGCCTACTCCGGCTACAATCAAATCATGATGCACGAGGATGACAAGGCGAAAACTTCTTTCATCACCGGAGCAACGTACCAAAGGCTCGTGAATAAAATTTTCAAGGAGCAGATCGGCAAAACTATGGAAGTCTACGTGGACGACATGCTGGTCAAAGCCCCAAAACGTGCAAATCACATCAAAAACCTCACCGAGGCATTCAGCCTGCTACGCCAATATCGCATGATGTTGAATCCAAGTAAATGCACATTTGGCGTATCGTCCGGCCGATTCCTAAGGCACCTAGTCACGCAATGAGGTATCGAGGCACACCCACGACAAATCAAGGCCATTCTCGAGATGAAGTCGCCTTCCACAATGAAGGAAATACAAAGTCTGATGGGCAGAGCAGCGGCCCTTAATCGATTCCTCTCGAGATCTACCGACAAGTGCAGACCATTTTTCAAAGCTTTGAAAAAAGGACAAAGAGACAAGTGGGATGAGGAGTGCGAAATAGCTTTTCAGAATCTGAAGACTTACCTCACTTCACCTCCCCTGCTCTCAAAATCAGTCCCAAGGGAGGACTTGTTCGTATACCTGGCAGTATCCAACTCGACCGTTAGCTCAGCTCTCATTCAAGAAGAACTAGGGGCCCAACATTCGGTATTCTACACGTCAAAAGCTCTCCTCGATGCAGAGACTCGCTATCCGAAATTAGAAAAGCTTATTTTGACCCTTGTAGTTTCCGCAAGAAAGTTACGACCCTACTACCAAGCTCATCGAGTCATCGTCATGACCGACTTTCCTTTGAGATCAATACTTCACAGCCCTGACGCTTCTCAGCGACTCGTGAAGTGGGCTATAGAGCTAAGCCAGTATGACCTCCTCTACCGACCAAAGACTGTAATAAAAGCCCAGGCCCTAGCAGACTTTGTGGCAGAATTCACCTCATCAGCCGAAGAAGAGAAGCTGGATAACCATAAGAAGGAAAGTTCAAAAATAGATGGCACATCCGCTGAACCTAACCAACCCACAGACATGTGGCAATTGCGCGTAGACGGAGCGTCGAACCAAAAGGAGCGGGAGCAAGCGTCGTCATCATCACCCCAGATGGGACCTTATTGGAGCAGGCCATCAGGCTTGGTTTCCCAGCCTCAAACAACGAGGCAGAATACGAGGCATTGCTCGCTGGCCTGCGCCTGGCAAAGGAGCTAGCGATCAAGAAGCTAGCCATCTACTCAGATTCCCAGTTAATCACGAATCAAGCCTCAGGTGAATACATGGCAAAGCACCCAAAGATGATCTTGTACCTCGACAAGGTCCAAGAGCTATTGAAGGCATTTCCTACCTTCACCATCCAACAGGTGCCTCGAGCAGAGAACGAGCATGCAGATGCCCTGGCAAGCCTAGGGTCCGCGCTGGATACCCAATTTAGACGCTCCATCCAGGTCGAACACCTAGACCGACCAAGCATTGAAGAAATAGAGCCAATCGACGCAATGCAGATTGACGAGGACCCCTGCTGGCAAGACCCCATCATCGACTACCTGATGAATGGAAATCTACCAACGGACAAGTCCGAAGCTAAAAAAGTCCAGCAGAAAGCCGCGAGATACTACATGCATGGCAACAAGCTCATCCGCAGATCATACTTCGGCCCTCATTTTACCTGCATAAAGTACCCTCAAACACTCGAGGTCCTTTGCAAAATTCACGACGGCGAGTGTGGCAACCATTCTGGGGGCAGATCACTAGCCTAGAAGGCTCTAAACATAGGCTACTTCTGGCCTACCATGCGCCACGACTCCACTGAATATGTCAAGAAATGTGATCGCTGCCAGCGATACAAGCCAATTCCTAACCTGCCTGCCGAAGTCTACCATCCACAAAACAGTCCATGGCCATTCATGCAATGGGCCATTGACTTAGTGGGTCCTCTGCTGCCGGCGCCCGCCAAAAAGGACATGATGATCGTTGCCACTGACTACTTTACTAAATGGATCGAGGCCGAAGCTCTATCCTCCACTAAAGAAGCCGATGTGGAGCGATTCATCTGGAGAAACATCATCTGCCGGTTTGGCTGCCCACAGTCACTGGTGACCGAAAATGGCTCACAATTCATCGGCAAGCACATCACCGCCTTCTTCGCAAAATACAAGATCAAGCAACACCTGTCTACCCCGAGGTATCCACAAGGAAATGGACAGGCTGAGGCATCCAACAAAGTCGTATTAGAGTGCTCGAAGAAAAGGCTAGAAGGCGCCGAAGGGAAATGGGTGGATGAACTCCCAGGAGTACTGTGGGCTTATCGCACCACCAAACGGAGATCGACTGGCAAAACCCCATTTTCCCTCGCCTATGGGCCGGAAGCTATCATCCCTCCTCACATCACTGTCCCCTCCATAAGCCTTGAGGTGGGCAGTGTTGATCAACTTGCTTGAGGGCGAACGAGAAAAGTCTATTGTCCGAGTCACCTCCTATCAACAACAGTTGAAGTCTTACTACGACAAAAGAGCCAAGGTCAGACAATTTCAACCAGGCGATCTCGTGCTAAGAAAGGCTTTCATCACTGCACCAAGGCAAGGGTCAAAAAAGATGAATCCTCACTGGGAGGGCCCTTATGTAGTCAGCCGGTCTGGGGGCAGGGGGGGCTACACACTAGACACCATGGAAGGGAAGGAAATTCCACGATAGTGGAACGCTTACCATCTCCGAAAGTATTATCCATGACGCTTCCTCCTCAGTCCCAAGCAGAAGACTGAGCCCTACATATCTCTGAAGAAGAGAAGCAACTGCTAGAAGCTTCTGGTTTTCTTGTATCCAGTTATTTACATTCTCGAATAAAGCACTGTAACCTTATAAATATCAATATAAGTTCAGTTTCTCATTCCAGAATGTCTTATCTGCCTACTCATACCAGAATTTCTCCATATGAGTTGCCCATAAGGAGCGTCCTTCGGGAGACGCAGGGCGACGACCAAAGCATCCTTCGGGAGACGCAGCCCCTAAGAAGCGTCCTAAGGGAGACGCAGGGTGCGCCGGGAATTTCGTAAGGGATGTATCCAGGTTCCTATCCGTTTCCGAAGGGAGGCAGGATAGTCACACAGTTGCCCATAAGGAGCGTCCTTCGGGAGACGCAGGGCGACGACCAAAGCGTCCTTCGGGAGACGCAGCCCATAAGAAGCGTCCTATGGGAGATCCAGGGTGCGCCAGGAATTTCCTAAGGGATGTATCCAGGTTCCTATCCGTTTCCTAAGGGAGGCAGTATAGTCACACAGTTACTCATAAGGAGCGTCCTTCGGGAGATGCAGGGCGACGACCAAAGCGTCCTTCGGGAGACGCAACCTATAAAAAGCGTCCTAAGGGAGACGCAGGGTGCGCCAGGAATTTCCTAAGAGAGGTATCCAGGTTCCTATCCGTTTCCTAAGGGAGGCATAATAGTCACATAACTGCCCATAAGAAGCGTCCTTCGGGAGACGCAGGGCAGCGACCAAAACATCCGACAGCATATGCAGACCACGCCCGGAGTCCCTTAAGGGGGACCCTAGCAACTATAAATCTCCAAAAGAAGATGCCCAATCAAAATACAGGCTGGTTATTCAAGCAGTTCACAAGTCAATATGCAAATTGAAGTTGAAAAAATAACTGAAATTTCTATAGCAAGCCGACCAACCGGCCAAGTTCAACAAAAGGGAGATGGTCGAATAAGACCAATTATTCTAAACAAGAAAGCAGACTACAAAAGCTAAAAATAAATAAAGGAGTCTTCATCTACTCCGAGACGCCGAAAGGAGGCCCATGATCTGCAGTCTCTTCTGCATCCGCCTGATCACCCATGCCTTCAGCCGCTTCGCCTGCTTGCTCTGCGACATCTGCCATCATCTCATCCTCCTCGGCCCTATCCGCACCAGCTGCCTGCTCTTCGGCTTCCCCTTGCACACAGAATAAGTCAAGGCAGAGTGTCTCAATGTCTGCATCTTCAATTGCATACAAGGAAGCAGTCCCATCCGTACAGTGCAAATAGCCCAACTTGTATGCATCAATGGTGGCTTCAGACTTGGATTTTTCAGAAGAATCGTGGTGAGCGCGAAACCTATCCAGGAGCTTTTCATAGTTGAGGGAGCTGTCTGCATTCTTGCGCTCAAGACGGAAGAAGGCATCTTTTTGGCTAACCAAATCAGCAGCAGAAGAGCTGAGCTCGGAATCCTTCTTAGCAAGAGAGCTTTTCAGCTCTGATATCATCACCCTCAAGTCAGACGTCTTCTTCTCACAACGGGCCTGCTCGGCAGAAAGCTTACTGGCCAATTCAACATTCTTCTTCTCCAACTCGCTGAGCTGGGCAGAAGAGGGGCCAACAGCAGATGAGTTCCGAACAGTCTGAGCAGCAAAAATCAGTCCCTTTTGAAGTAGGTGAAATGCCACTTCCCTTTGATTTTCCAAGGAAAGACTCGAAAATGTGCCAAGATCACCAGCCTGACGGATATGATCAACCAACTCAGCACAGAAGGATGGGTTTGACAAGAAGTTCGTCTTGAGCAGATCAGACACACATTCATCCCCTGCAGGACTAGACTTGTTCACCTTGGGATCAACCGCCGATACTGAAGAAGAACCCTTTGCCCGGGCAGACGACTCTCTCATCTTCTTAGCCTCCGCCAACCTCGCCTGCAAAGAGGTCAATGATGTAGAATCAACTCCGCGCTTGGCTGCCCGTGTCTCAACAACTAGGTCATGAGCAGGCCTCCCACTTCGATCCCCATCCTTTGACTGATGCGAACGACTCGAACTTCAAGGAGGGATATCTGCATCTCTTTGACGCTCGGTAGAACGGGATCGAGCACGAACTAGTTCACGAAGCATATCATGATTTTCACCAACTTTCCTGCCATCTGCGCCCGCGGGATGTTTGACCCTGGTGGATGACGATGGAGCAGACCCTGCTTGAGTCTTCTCAACCTTGGTAGATGACGATGGGACAGACCTTGCTTGAGTCTTCTCAACAAAAGGGAGCATTGGCTTCTTCCTCAATGGAGACGCATCATCCTTCGCCCGTGAAGAAGTAGCTTTATGTCTTGAGGACGTGGCAGCAACCTTCCTTTTTGAAAGGGATTCGGCAGAGCACTCTTCTTGTCCGACAAGCAGATCATCAGGGTCAGGACCGTTCTCTTTCCATCTCTCGACATCCTCGACAGGGGGTAGTCCACCGTCTTCTTCCCGGTACTCGCTCAACATCCAGCGCCACTCACGAAACTTGGGGAGAATGTTCAAAGCACGGCTAACCTTAGCCATGTCAGGTCCGAGCTTCAATTGCTTGCAAATGCTACTTGCTACAAGCAGAAGACAGAAGTTAGTCAGCCACACTTCAAGAAATTCAAATAAAAGAGAGCAGATCAAGAACCACAAAAAGACATACCGTTGCAATAGGTGATGGGAACAAGTGGGCCATCACCAACGTCACCTTCCCACCGTCCGCTGACTTCCAGCACATCATTATGCCACGCGTGATCTCCTTGACTAAAGCTGTCAAACAACTTGGCCTTGAAGATGCGAACTTGGGCATAGTCCTCGAAGTGCCTCACTTCGAAAAAGTAGAAGAACTCTCGCACCGTTAACTCCAGTGTGAAGAAGCGGCTCAGGTTTTCAAAACACTTGATAGCCCGGTAGACATTCGGGGTACACTAACTTGGAGCACACTCCATGGCGCAGAACACCTCCTTGAAAAGCCTTGACAACGGGAAGGTGAAGCCCAAGGAAAAATAAAAAGGATGGAAGGTGATGATCCTAGCATTAGGGTCATTCGCATCCACACGAGGCGTGTCATCAGCCCGATACTTCACTAGCTTGACCTGCACGTCATCTGGAATGGCGGAAGCATAAGCAGCCCGCCACTTTTGGAATTGAGCTTCAGTCGTAACACGGTGTAGGTTAGCCACGAACCTCTTACTGTGCACTAGGGAGCCTCCCCACAAATGCAGAGGCACTTGAGAGCTTGGAACCTTGCTATCATCTCCAGAAGACATGGTCAACGGCAACTGCAAGAGGAAAAGGAAATTCTACGAGTTAGAATACAAAAAAAACAACAACAAAACAACAACAAAAAAAAAGTATAAAATAAAAATGGCCCCAAGCCATGAGCTTGTAGCCCAACTCGTCAGCCCAAAACCCAGGCAGTCAGCGCACACAGCCCAGGCAGTCAGCGTGCACAGCCCAGCCAGCGCCTCCAAGACCCATCGACTCTAGCGCTAGCCCGCCTGCTCCAGCATCCGCACAGCCCACGACGCGCACCTGGCCCATCGTCTTCAGTCTACACGCTCCAGCCTTGCGCACGCCAACTCCAGATCGGGCCCGCAGCATGCGAAGGCCCAACACCTTATTGCTCCAGTGCAGCACTTCCACTTGCCTACCCATGGACATGCGCAACCTTCCAAACCTCCAACCATGCTCCAGCCTATGGACACACATCTCCAACCACACCCCTTGCAGCCTTAATCAACTAGAAGGCACGGACCAAGCTGCTAAGAGCCAGAACAGAAAAAAAATATTCCAAGTTAAACTACCTTGGGTGTGCGGCAGAAGTAAAACCTCAAGTGGGCAGGAGTAATTCTTCAAGGCTATCTCTCTCTCACTGACGGAACTGGAGGAATTTATTTTGATGTGAAGGATAAATTGGAGGAGCCCTACATTTACAAGGAGCAAAAATTCCTTGACCTACAAGGAATCGCAAATCCTCCCTAAATTGGAGTTCATAAAATTGGCAAGTCAAACACCTCCTCCACTCAGGAGCCCAGGTCCACGCAGGAAGCCCAGTTACAGCTGGACTGCCCAACAGATGATTTACATCTCCTACATGCCACCACGCGCCATGCAGAAGCTGGGGGGCATTTGTGAGAACCTAATTAATTCGTAAACCTAGGTCAAATAATTCCTTCCATTTGGGGATTATTTGACCTAATTAGGAATTATTCAATTTAATTGCGGGTTACCCAATTAAATAGAATGTTACCTAATTAGGTTGAGGATTGATTTGATTCCTACGAATATTCTCAATTAATGGAGGAGTTACCTAATTAAATTAGGTATTGATTTGATTGCTATCCTGATTAGGGATTTGATTTAAATCAAATAAATCAAATCCCTAATAAGTCAAATCTCGCCAAATTGGGGAGGAATAATTCCCTTCCATCTACGGAATTATTCCTCTGAAACCCTAGCTCCCGAGACCTCTATAAAAGGATGGCCACATACAAGGGTGAGGTACGTCTAAAATTACTACAAAATCTTTGCAGAAATTATTTCTCACAAACCCTAGCCGCCACTCTCTCTCTCCCTTTTACACAAGGCTTCGGCCACCACTCACGGCTCCGGCCACCCGGTTTTTACCATACATGCATATTCCCATACCCTATTTTAGCTATCGTTTCTCTTCAGATCGATTAAACTGACTTAGGCATCGGAGGGCCTTTGGCCAACACCCCCTGGGTGTGGTCCTCTTATCGCTATTCGTTTGTTTGTTTGTTTTTACTTAATCCTGGGTGAGTTAACATTATAAACAATATTTTAGACAAAATCAATTATATACATACATTGAAAAGAATATATGACTCCTACATGCTAATATGCAGTCTCTATTGGATTCGCACAATTATGAATGGGAATAAAGATGTTATATATCATGGATCCTCTTGGATCTCCTTTTTGTGATCAAGATTGGAAAAGTGATGTCATGAAGTAAGTTGTTCTATCCTAATATGTTTAACACATTGTTTTTAATTTTCAATGAATGATTTGATAACCTATCTATGTGTTGTTTTGGGTGTTCAAGTGGGATTAAATCATATAATAATGAAATTGGTAGACAAAGAAATAAAGTACCACAGTAGAAAGTGCTACAGATACTCTTATGTCATATCTATGCTCATATTTAATTATCAAAGGATTATTGTATAACCTATCTATGCAATCTTATAATTTTCATGTTTGTAGGGCACTCCGAGACAAGAAGGAGGTGTTGAATATGGGTATTGTGTCATGTGATACATGAGGGACATCATTAAAGATACAACCCCCTTCATTCCGCACTAAGGTACTGTTTTTATTTGTTACATTATAAATATTAGTATGCTTTTAGAAATCTGCTGATGTGAATTTTGGATGTGGCAATTAGTATAAATTGCTGTTATGTTGGCAGATTTCTTAGGAGTTTGGTTCAATGTTGTGTTCTCATTTAGTTGTGAAATATGTTGTTGCTTTTTTTCTCTTGAATTACTCTTGTGTTCTCATTTGGTTGTAAGGAATGAATAATAAGTGTTTGTTGGCTGTTTGGTGCTTTTAATTTTTATGTATTTCTTTGCTCATTTGGTTGTGAGCTATTCTAATAAGTGTTTGTTGTCTCTTTTAAATTTTGATGGGCTGTTTTGGTGTGTGTTGAGGCCCAAAAAATTCAAGGTTGGGCCCAAATATATTTTTAGCCCAATACGACACCTAACTTGGGAAGAAACCCAACATGGGTGCGCAAGAGTTCGTCATATACGCTTGCACACGTGCCACGCCAAGCAAATAAGCAACACGCAACGCTACAAGCTTAAGTGGGCCCAAGCCACGCGAATGCCTAGGGCTTGCTGAGCGAGTTGTGGTATGGATGGTTACGAGTTTTCATGAGGCCCATTGATGAGCCGAGAAATGGAAGTTTTGGGCTGCTTGGGAGCCCCGAAACTCAAGCTCATTTCTTGAGCCCAAATATGTGGGTAAGCATAAAAGAGAGAAAAAAGCCCAATACTCTAGAAAAACCAGCCCAAATACTCTAGGAAAATTAGCTCATCATTTTGATAAAATAGCCCATCACCTAAGGAGAGTAGCCCATTCTCTTAATTGGCTAACCCATCACCTTAGGAAAGTCCAAGCAACTAAGAAGAAAATATCTGCAATCTCCAGCACATAGCTGGAGACAAAAGCCTCGACAAAAGCCAAAGCTGCCTATGTATGCAGGCTGCTAGGAATCTCCAGCACATGGCCAAAGACAATTCCCAACACAAGAAATCCAAAAAACCAAAGGATACTTGAGCAAAACACCCTTCAAACCAACGTACATACCCATTTCCTTTCCCTCATCTGACCTGGCCATGGAAGAAGGAAGGAAAGAAAGGAGGGAGATGGCTGGGAATAGGAGTTCTCCACTGAGGCAGCCGCGGGAAGAGCATTGAGCTCCCAAAAATCCCTGATTTTGTGAGATTAGGCAGAGGAGATTTTTACCATGATAAGATAAGTCAAAGGAAAGAAGGAAAAAGGAAGGAAAAAGCTTGGCCAAAATGGATAGAAACCATTAGGGTTTCTTGGAAAAGAATAGCTTCCAGCGGCTATAAAAAGGGCCACCTCCTACCCAACACATAAGACACATGCGGAGAGCAAGCTTCCTCTCTCACTTGCAAAACACAGCAAATTTCGTGCTCTATTCATCCTTTTCCCCCATTTTCCCTCTTGGCAGAACTGTTCCAGTACTTGACAGAACTTTCGTCAAGTTGTCGGAAACTTTCTCAAGCCACCCGTTCCTCTTCCTCATCTCTTCCTCTCTCTCCTCAACAAATCCTCCTAAAAACTCTCTTCCCCTCACTTCGAGCCTCTGTTTCTCATAGGAAACCCAAGCCTTCTCTCTCTCATGCTAAACTCACGAATGCTCAGCTCCCATGCCACAAGCTTCTCATGCCAAGCCACAATATTTATTTGCAAGTGACTGTTGGTTTCATTGGTGAAGAAGGCCAAGGTGTTTCCTAAGGCTCAGCTACCCTTTCGAAGCACACTTGGTGTCTGATCCTCGAACTCAAACACAAGGGGCGATTCCAACCATTTGCTCTTTACATCAGCCCAGGCCCATTCGTCAAGCTGCTGGAATGAAAAAGACCCCCATAGTGTGCAAAGTTTGATGCTAGCTTTCTGTAAATTTCAGTATGCAACAAATAAGAAATCATATTACACCCAGGAACAAATCGATGTGGTGCAAAATAAATGAGGAGAGTTTATGCTAAACCAAATGGATTGATCAAGTGTTGTTAGACCTCAAAATATACTCGTCTATGCTGAGCTTATCAATGTTGGTGTTCTAGCCTTTATGCTCTTTCTTTTTCAGCTTTTAGTGTGCGGCAATTTCCTTATTTCTATCATGTAGTTATTCACAATTTGAATTTTGGACTACAAATGAAGTATTATGTAATGCTTTATTTTTAAATACGATGACTTATTTTTATTTTTATTTAGGATTCCAAGAGATTACTTGCAGGGAAACAAAAATATGCATTTGGTACATTGCTTGATTTAATTTGTCTATAATTCTTAAAATTGATGCCTTAAAAGTTTATGCTAGTTTGGACAAATGAATACGTATAATTCTTAAAACTGATGCCTTCAAAATGTGAGACATCAAAAACCTAGATTCAACTTAAGTGTATTACACATATGGCATCACCATCAGTAAAGTGGGGGAAATATATAATTAGTGAAGTAAATCTTGTTAAAAGGCATCGAAAATATGTATAAAACGATGCCCTTAACAATTAGACACTACAATGGACCAAAAGAACCAATGCGAAATGTCATAAAGACATCGGATAATATAAGACAAAGGAAGTGGTTCTTCTACAAAGGCATCACAACAATAAAGACACCACTGCTTATGATATGAATAAATGTGGGAGAAAATTTTACTCCATAAGCAATAACCCACTACTCATGCATCCTAAACTTTTCTGCGATTATACTCCTACTGACTGGAGCATCGGAGTGTTTTCTTGCAGGTACCCCCCTCCTTCACTGATGGCAATCGAAATGGTGTCCAACTTCTCAACATGGAAATCATATTACTTGTTGGAGGACCTGAAATTTTCTGCTCCAACAATAAACTACAACATTAATGAAAATACCAATGTTAAACATGTTATAGACATCCGAAAATAAGAATTAGGTGAAGTGGTTCTTATGAAAAGGCATCAGTGGTATACAAACAACCATTGTAGTTGTAGTCAAAGACATCGGAAGACAACGAAATTTGGACGAAAGTCAATACACTACTACAAAAAACACTTTGCGCGACGAATGATTTTTGGTCGCGCAAAGGAAAATTTCGTCGCGCAAAGTTTGCGCGACGAAATTTTGGTCGCGCAAGTTCTGTCGCGCAAAACTCGTAAAGAAAGGGTTTGCGCGACGGAGAAAATTCTTCGTCGCACAAAGCCATTTTGCGCGACGAAGGATGACAACTTGCGCGACGAACCATGACGACTTTGCCCGACGAAAATAACAACTTTGCGCGACGAATCCTGAAAACTTTGCGCGACAAACAATAACAACTTTGCGCGACGAATATTAATTACTTTACGCGACGAATATTATATACTTTGCGCGACGAATAATATCTCCTTTGCGCGACGAAAGTTAATGTCGCGCAAGTGTACTTTGAGCAACGAATGTTAACGTTGCGCAAAGGTTTGCGCGACGAAATATTCAATTTTTTTTAATTTTTGTTTTTTGAAAATTTTAAACTAAAATAAACTAATTTAATAGTTTGCGTGACGAAATATTTTGTCGCGCAAGGTTTTTGACATTTTTTAAAACTATTTCTCTTATATCAATTTCATTATATTAATTTTTTAAAATTTAATTTAATTGTATGATTTTATTTTTCTTAATTACTTTAATTTAAATTGACATATTCAAAATAAAATTACATAAGAAAAATAGTGGTCAAATTATCCAATATACATAATATTCAAAATGTACACTTAAATTAACAAAGTACAATAATAAAATCTACAAGCCTCTTATATCAAATCCTCAACTTTAGCCATCAAAGCCTCAACAATTCCCTACAAAAAAAAAAAACAAATATTGTCAAATAACAAAACAATAACATAAAATAATGACAAATAATTGGCATAAACTCAAAACTAACTCCAAAAACACATATTAATGAAAGAAATTTAAAATTTACAGAGAAGTGAGTGTGAGAGAATTAGAGAAGATAGTGAGAGAGAGATGAGAGAGTGAGTGAGAGTGAGAGATGATGAAAAGAGAGATGAGAGAGTGAGTGAGAGAGAGAGAGATAGTGAAGAGAGAGATGAGAGATTAAGTGAGAGGAGTGAGTGTGAGAGAAATGGTAGGATTTGGGGAGTGGAAAAGAGAGAAATGGTAGGATTTAGAAGACATTGAGAAAATGGTGGAGGAGTTATTTTGCTTTTAAAGAACGTATCACTTTACGCGACGAAACAATATATTGGTCGCGCAAAGTGTTTAAAAAAAATTTTAAAAAAAGTTCCCATTTTCGGTGCCCGCCAAATTTTTTCAGTTTTGCGCGACGAATTTCTGGTCGCCCAAACTTTTGCGCGACCAAAATATTCCCGTGTCCCATTTTTGGTGCCCGCAAAATTTTTAGGGTGTACTTTGCGCGACGAATATTTATATATTGGTCGCGCAAAGTCGAAATTTTTTTTTTATTTTAAAAATCCCATTTTTGGTGCTCGCCAAATTTTTAGGGTGTACTTTGCGCGACGAATATTTATATTGGTCGCGCAAAGTCGAAATTTTTTTTTTATTTTAAAAATCCCATTTTTTGTGCTCGCCAAATTTTTAGGGTGTACTTTGCGCGACGAATATTTATATATTGGTCGCGCAAAGTCGAAATTTTTTTTATTTTAAAAATCCCATTTTTGGTTCTCGCCAAATTTTTAGGGTGTACTTTGCGCGACGAAAATTTATATTGGTCGCGCAAAGTCGAAATTTTTTTTTTTAATTTTAAAAATCCCATTTTTGGTGCTCGCCAAATTTTTAGGGTGTACTTTGCACGACGAATATTTATATATTGGTCGTGCAAAGTCGAAATTTTTTTTATTTTAAAAATCCCATTTTTGGTGCCCGCCAAATTTTTAGGGTGTACTTTGCGCGACGAATATTTATATTGGTCGCGCAAAGTCGAAAATTTTTTTTTATTTTAAAAATCCCATTTTTGGTACTCGCCAAATTTTTAGGGTGTACTTTGCGCGACGAATATTTATATATTGGTCGCGCAAAGTCGAAATTTTTTTTATTTTAAAAATCCCATTTTTGGTTCTCGCCAAATTTTTAGGGTGTACTTTGCGCGACGAATATTTATATATTGGTCGCGCAAAGTCGAAATTTTTTATAAAAAAAAATTCCCATTTTTGGTACACGCCCAAATTTTGAGAGTATACTTTGCGCGACGAAATACCAATTGGTCACGCAAAGTCTTAAAAAATATTTAAAGCTAGTAATAAATACATATATTATTCAATTTCTTAAGTGTTATACGTACAAAATAAATAAATTTAAAGCTACTCAACGATCCAACCGTCGAACTTGTTTGTTTATACTTTGAGATCATATACACCAAAATTCAGAAAAAATAAACATTAAGAGATCAATTAATGGGACAAAACATTTCGACGGTTATAAACGAAAAATCATGATTTAACGGTTATTTCAACTCTGATTTTGATGATTTTTTACAGCTACACTCCTTGATGCTATATGAATACAATGACTGCATTCGATCGTCAATTTAAAATATTTACACTAGTAGATACCACAAAATCGTATGTTATATTTAATAAAAGTATGAATAAACTCTTATTTGTTAGTGAATATATTGTTTTCATGGCATACGCATTCTACGAAACTAGTTTCAACGATCCAACCGTCAAATTTGTTTGTTTACACTTCGAGATCATATACGCCAAAAATCGGAAAAAATAAACATTCAGAGATTAAGTAATAGGACAAAACTTTTCGATGGTTATAAACGAAAAATCACGATTTAACGGTTATTTCAACTCTGATTTTGATGATTTTTTACAGCTACACTCCTTGACCCTATATGAATACAATGATTGCATTCGATCGTCAATTTAAAATATTTACACTAGTAGATACCACAAAATCTTATGTTATATTTAATAAAAGTATAAATAAACTCTTATTTGTTAGTGAATATATTATTTTCATGGCATACGCATTCTACGAAACTAGTTTCAACGATCCAAACGTCAAATTTGTTTGTTTACACTTCGAGATCATATACGCCAAAAATCGGAAAAAATAAACATTCAGAGATTAAGTAATAAGACAAAACTTTTCGACGGTTATAAACGAAAAATCATGATTTAACGGTTATTTCAACTCTGATTTTGATGATTTTTTACAGCTACACTCCTTGACCCTATATGAATACAATGATTGCATTCGATCGTCAATTTAAAATATTTACACTAGTAGATACCACAAAATCTTATGTTATATTTAATAAAAGTATAAATAAACTCTTATTTGTTAGTGAATATATTATTTTCATGGCATACGCATTCTACGAAACTAGTTTCAACGATCCAACCATCAAATTTGTTTGTTTACACTTCGAGATCATATACACCAAAAATCGGAAAAAATAAACATTCAGAGATTAAGTAATAGGACAAAACTTTTCGACGGTTATAAACGAAAAATCACGATTTAACGGTTATTTCAACTCTGATTTTGATGATTTTTTACAGCTACACTCCTTGAACCTATATGAATACAATGAACCACTTCGATCGTCAATTTAAAATATTTACACTAGTGGATACCACAAAATCTTATGTTATATTTAACAAAAGTATAAATAAACTCTTAATTGTTAGTGAATATATTGTTTTAATAGCATATGTATTCTATGAAACCAGTTTCAACGATCCAACCATCAAACTTGTTTGTTTATACTTCAAGATCGTATACCCCAAAAATCGGAAAAAATAAACATTCAGAGATCACGTAATGGGATAAAACTTTTCGATGGTTATAAACAAAAATCACGATTAAACGGTTAATTTAACTCCGATTTTGATGATTTTTTACAGCTACATTCCTTGACCCTATATGAATACAATGAACCAATTTGATCGTCAATTTAAAATATATATTTTCTAACAAAAACCCAATCCGAACTACAATAATATATTTTTCTAACAAAATAATTTTTTTATTTTAGTATAGACTTTGCGAGACGAAGATTATTATTTCGTCGCGTAAAGTCATCCAAAATTTTTTTAATTTTTTTTAAAATTTTAGTAAAGACTTTGCGAGACGAAGATTATTATTTCGTCGCGCAAAGGCATCCAAAAAATTTTAAAAATAATTATTTATTTATTTATTTTTGTAAATACTTTGCAAAACTCTGTGCACCGAATTCTATTATTAGTCGCGCAAAGTTACTTTTCGCGACGATTCTTTGTCGTCGCGCAAAGTTACTTTGCGCGACGATTTGTTTTTCGTTGCGCAAAATTGAGTCGCATAAGACTTTGCGCGACGATGATTCATATTTGTCGCTCAAAGTGACTTTGAGCGACGAATTTTGTTTCGTCGCGCAAAGTTTGGTCGCGCAAGGGGTTTTTTTTAGTAGTGATAATTGAAGCTCATTAAAGCATCACTTTGGTTGAAGACACCAATGTTGTTTCTGTAAAAGGCCTCGGGTTTTCCCCAATACCTTTTACACCCCCTTTAGCATCACCTTACGAGGCATCAGTATGGGATAGTAAAAGACATCGATTTTTCCCCGATACCTATTAGCATTTTTGTAGTAGTGTATCCAGTTCAAACTACTAGTTTTGAATCATGAGAAGACTAAAGAGTTATTAAAATTTAAAATTCGTGAGCATAGGAACAACGATGTGGTGCTACAGGGACTTCTCAACCGACATACTAACCTTGCACCTTTGGATAGCGATCCTATTAATGAGCTACTGATCAAGATTACAATTCTACAAGAGGTACACCCAAAGTTTTAAGAGGCTTTTCAACAATGGGATTTATACCATGTTTGAAGGATGCTAACATCCTCCTGGACCGGGTATTTAAATTCATTTTTTAAATCTCAATTAACTATATATATATATATATATATATATATATTATATTAGGGTTACCGTTAATTATATTAACTAACTGTGTTTTGTTTATTTTTGTAGCATTTTAATGTGAAACTGTCACATTTTGGCATGAAAAGTGTTCGGTTCATTTTTACACATGATTTTTCATGTTATTCATCTATTATTTTGAGTTAGTTCTTGACATTTTATAGCTTTTTACTTCCTTTTTGTGTTTTCTTAGATTTTACCTTGGTTAGAATGAAAATGAGCTAAAAGTGCATTATTGGTTATAAATTCTGTTTTTGTTCATTTTCGTAGGTCAACTTCTTGGCCTGGGATCAACATGCTCTGGTGCTCGGATGAGGTGAAGATCTTCATGAAACTTGTTCCAATGGATGTTGACTACAACATATCCAAATTTGAGCTCCATTGGACAAGTATTTCCTATCCAACCAATCCAGCATGTTACCACAGCTCTGGAAATCCGAAATTGGCCAGCTTTTACCTCCATTGTGTCATCTTGATTCTTCTTGTTACCATAACACTTGGTAACAAGAATTTACCTTAGTGAAAGAGGTATTTTCTGAGGAAAAAGCTTCATCATGGCAAGGGGACAATGGGTGAAGGCTTTGGAGGAAAGAATGACTTTTATATTCAAAGTGTGAGCTGGAAATTGATGGGAAATGAAAAGGTGAGTGAAATCTGAAGGCAAAGGGCATTTGAACGTGGGTAAGCATATCCAATTCATCATTCTACACATTGGGAGCAGATTTTGAGAGCAAGGAGGAGAGAAAGAAGCAACCAAGGGGAGGGGAGAATGGCATGACAATTAGAGAGAATCTTGGGGAGCCTTGAGGCAAGGATCCAAGGGGTTGAAGATGCATTCTCTTTCTCCTCTTTGTTCTTAGTTTCTTTCATTTTATTTGTTTCTTGTAATTTCTTAGTTTCAATGTAACTTCTTATTTAGTTAGGGCTTAGGTTGAAGCCCTAAACATGAATACCTTATTGTTTTGATGCTTTGAGTGTATGAATTTTTAAATGTTGTTGATGAATCCAATTCACTAATTGAATCTTATATGATATGTGTTTGCTTCCTTTGCTTAATCACCTTAGGTTGTATGCATGTAGCTAAAGTTGAGAAGTTGTGTAAGATACTTAAGAACATAATTTCTAATTAGAAACAAATGATTGAACTTGTTTAAGTGAGCATCATGTGAATTGGTTTCTTGACAACAATTGATGAATTCATATTCACCAAAATAATCTATCCTTGATGTATGTTCTTTTTTGATTGATCACTTTTGAGAGCATGCTTCTTGAGGTTGTTGGGATTATGTGTATCTTCATGCTTTCCTAAGCAATGAATGGATGAAGTAAGAATCATCCATGTGAATTGGTTTCTTGAATACCTAATGTAAACATCATGCTTTAGGGTTCTTATGATGTTCATATTCTCTTTGAACTTAATGGGTTTTTCTTGTAATTGAATCGAAGTACTAAGCACACCTAGATTTGGTTATAGGGAAGGCACAAGTATTGTAGCACTAACCATGCACTTTACGTATATTAGAGAGAATCAATGCGTCTTGAGCCACTAATCCCGGTCTTGATTGCGAACATCTTCTTCAATATGTTTAGAGTTCATTACTTGAGTATCCATGAACATTGGTAGAATTGTTTAGGGTGGATTCCGAAACCCTAGTGCTTGTTACATTTTAATTTCACATTTTGATTTTCATTCTCTGCCATTCTCAATTAAATTTAAAGTCATTTACTTTCATGCAATAGAATTAGGGCACTTGAACCAAACTAAACCCCCCTCCCCAAATTGTGTTTGTGTGTTTACATTGTTTGAAACGTGGCGTGTTTTTGTCATTGCTTTTTGTCTATTTTTGTACTTAGTTTTGGATTTTTATCCGAGTTGTGTTTTTCATTTTTGTGTTCTGAATCCAACCCTATAAAGAACGTGAAATTTGGACTTACGGTTGGAAAGTTATAGGTCAAAAACTGAACAGAGGTCGAAGCTGAAAAACAGAGAAATGAATCTGTCCAAATGGTGATAAAAGGGTGATAGAAAGTGCTGTTTGTGTTTTTCTTTGGTTTCTTGTTTTGTTTCTTTTCTTTTACCTTTCTTTACTCATTTTTAGTTTCCAATTTATTTTGTGCATGTGTGGTGTGTCAAATAAGTGTTCTTTACGTACTCAAATTAGAACTTGTAGGAAGCCAACAGTTCTTCGTGGGATCGACCCCGTACTTACATAATCTATACCTCAATAGATTCGTGCACTTGCGAGTATTTTTAATTGGTTGTTTGCACATTAATTTGTGTCCTTTTAGGAATGCAACAAAAAGTTTCGGGCACAAATGTGTGTTTGCTCTTAATTTGAAAACTTAATTATATAGACGATATGAAGTCACAGTTCTAAATTCTTTGTTAGTCCAATGTTGAAAATTACTGTAGTTTAAACATGTTTGATCCACAGACTTTTTGTGGTCAACGTATGAAGTACGCTTTATTTTACTTGGAGGTGGAGATGAAATTTGGTTTCTTAGCTATGTGAAATATGATCATGGCAAGGATGAGAACAAACTTTTATATACTTTTGCAAGCCTTCTATATGTCGTTCTTGGATTCAAGATCCCCTTCTTACATGAATGGCAAGCCCTATTTATAGGGAATTTGTACAAGATAATTCTAAGCCGGTCACCTCGGCTCGGAGTCGAGCCATTTATGTCACACCAAGCCATCCTATCAGGTGATGGATGGTCGGGGTTCGTCCACGTTTTCCTCTTATGATGGCATTATGCGTCTTGTAAGGAGGCGGGCGTGAGCAAGATAGTCTATCACAAGCGGCCGGAGTCCCATCTGGTCAGATGGTGGGTTAAGTGGTTTACTCGTGACCTTGGAGAGGACAAGGGGGGCTTGTCTCGAGAGGCGGTGAATCCATTGTCAGGGGAAGTCTTGTCGTCAATGTGGCTGATCCGTAGCCTTTCGTGTTTCGCAGGATGGTACCGAGGCCGAGGTGGAGAAGGGTCCAAATGGTCATTTTTGCTAAGTGGCTTAGGGTTTAGGGTTTAGGGCATTCGAACTCGGTATATACCGAGCATCAACAAAACCAGCAAATGTTTTCCATCACATGAAAGAAAGAAATGGGTGTGAGAGAAAACCATTGTTTTTTCACAATCAATCTGAGAAGCCTAATTAAGGGAGACAAGGGTATAGTTAGTGCTTAATGATTGCCAAAAACTAGTTAATCTCATTAATTGACCCTCACTCATTACTCTGCAATAAATAATACATATTTTGTTCACCAAAGAAGGTATTCAAATTTAGAATATATACTAAGGTAATGTGTTCTCTCCCTCTAGTATTTACTAGTAGCATATTGCATGATACAATGTTATAAAATCTTGAGATTTTTTCTTTTGGAAAACAGTCTGTCGCGATGCATCATGCAAGCTTGATGGGAGTTTGGTTTCCTCGGGGAATCTAATCTTGTAGGCAAGCTAAGCAGGTTCGGAATCAAACAGGGCTGGCTGTATCATATTCAAGGTTTTCCGACAAGCCAAAGATAATAATATCGTAGATAACAACATCAACTCCAAAACTACTGCAACACAATGACGGGTGCGTACTTAAATAGTCAAATTAAATAATTCAAATTCTTGCATATCAAATAGGAAAAACATAAATAAATCTCAAATAGAGTGTGACCAACTGTCATCACCACAACAATATCCAAAACGTTAACATCCAAATAAAATAAATAATGAGACACTAGAGTCCAAGCCAGATCAAAGGGAATAACCCTAAGCCATGGAAAATGACATCTTAAACAGCATCTTTACTTCTTTAATATCTCCTATATTATTAAGTTTATAACTCCCAAGGCCATCATTCACCCAACAATTAATATCATCAAGGAATTCTGGTCTTCCAATCAATGGCTCTTTTCTCAACCATTCCAAGCTATGAAAACTCAGCCCTTCTCAGAAACCCTAATATTGGTCTCAACAAAAGTCCTAGACCTACAACATCAAATGGTAGCCTCAGGCTCATTTCCTTGAAGATTAGGGCCACACATACACAAGTTGCTGACTCATCTTCAGTCCAACCATTGCTCACCAAACCACTTGAAATTACCCAATTGCCCATATTCCAATTTGATGAGTACCTGTCCATGAAGGCAAAGAAGGTGGAGAAAGCTTTGAATGAGGCTGTGCCTTTGCAATACCCCAAGAAAATCCATCGGGCAATGAGGTACTCACTTTTAGCCGGCGGAAAGCGTGTGCGCCCGGTTCTATGCCTTGCTTCGTGTGAATTAGTTGGAGGGGATCAGTCTCTTGCAATCCCAACAGCTTGTGCCGTTGAAATGATCCACACCATGTCACTTATTCATGATGATCTTCCTTGCATGGACAACGACGATCTTCGTCGTGGAAAGCCCACAAACCACAAGGCTTTTGGGGAAGAAACCGCTATTTTAGCCGGTGATGCCCTCCTCTCCCTTGCCTTTGAGCACATAGCGGCTAAGACCACAAAAGTGGTCTCCCCTGAACGCGTGGTTCGGGCCATTGCCGAGCTTGGTTCAGCCGTAGGGTCATCAGGCCTCGTGGCTGGTCAAATTGTCGACGTTTTGAGTGAAGGTAAAGAAGTGACACTAGAAGAATTGGAGTACATACATGTGCATAAAACCGCGAAGCTCCTCGAGGCTTCGGTGGTTTGTGGGGCAATAATTGGAGGAGGGAATGAAGGTGAGGTAGAGAGGATGAGGAAGTATGCAAGGTGCATAGGGTTGTTGTTTCAAGTTGTTGATGACATTTTGGATGTGACAAAGTCGTCGGAGGAATTGGGAAAGACGGCTGGGAAGGACTTGGCAAGCGACAAGGCGACATATCCAAAGCTCATGGGCATCGAAGGGGCAAAGAATTTTGCTGCTAAGTTGGCGGCTCAAGCAATAGAAGACCTTGCTCATTTTGATGCTGCTAGGGCTGCTCCATTATATTGTTTAGCCAACTACATTGCCAATAGACAGACTTAGAGGAGCAATTAACAAAGGCTGCACGTGCTTCCTTTAATTTTTCTTCTAAACTTCTTGGTGGGTTTTCGCCTATAGTAATTAGTGTTTAAGCAGTAAATATTTGTGTGGAATTGTTTTACATTATGATATTTTACGTAAATGTAGTAGTGAACAGTGTAATATATACTTATATATACTATAATATTTGTGAAGAAGTATGGCCAGATAGGACAAAACTCTTGTCCTTTATGGTGTGCTTACAGACCTGTGGCTGTGTCTACTAGATTAATTAACCATTATTTATAAGAAAAGAAACCTGACTGCAAAAGTATCTCATAATTCTAAGTAATGAGATTAATATCTCATTATTTAATTAGCCATCGTATGGCAAAGCAAACAGCTATTTTTTTATTATTAATGGGGTGTTAGTTGGATTGACTTAGGCTTTTAGTGTGCTCCCAAGTGGTCTTAGGAGTAACTGCTCTTAACCATTTGAGCTACAAGTCCCTCGCCATTAATTCTTAAAGTTAGAAATATATGTAATTCACTTGTGATTTCGATCACACTTGAAAGTAAGCAAGCACAACGCGATTCATGACCCTTCCTAATTCAATGCAATTTCTTCTTTTCTTGACTTCTGCAATCTTTTCCTTGATGCCTATATTGACGCAACCACCACTCTGTTTCCAAGACAACTCCTAAACCCAACCGGTGGTCAAGCTCATTCACCAGATACCAGCTTACATCCTCCACACTATAATCCAAGTTACAACTAGCTATATGACTATAAGAGATTGGTGCTCAAACTGACATGAAAAGGTTACTTGCACGCTGCTTTGGTAACTTAAAACCGACTACAGAACGACCATCGAAAGTGATGATGCATGAGCCAGTATTCTTCCATCGGATTTTGGTAAGGTCTGCCCATTGATGAGATGTGGAACCTATATGGATCAACGGTAAAACAAAGATTACACTAGTCAAAAAGTAGCTACAAGTTCGGGGGGATTTCAACAGTATACTGCAAAAAAAAAAAACAAAAAAAAAAGCTACGAATTGAGTTGTAGTTATGATAGAACATGACTAATGTGCTGATATGGAACCGTAAGTCAGAGATCTTGTTCGGTTTCCTATGGGAAGCTACGTAACCCTTCTCTAATAATCCTAGAGAAAATACAAAGATATAAAATCCTAAGTGTTCCTTTAACATGGTACTGCAATCAAACCCGGTGGTTCCTTCCAGCCCATAGTGCAAAAAGAAATGGCATGTATAAGGATTGCCATCAGAGTTGGAAAAGGGGCAAGGAATTCTACATGAAAATGGTAAAGATGAGAAAGCATCTTACCTGGCTTAGATGCTTAAAGAAGAAGACACATCTAACTGGTTGCATAGACCATTTTATGAGTCCCAACAAGTAGCTCTAAGCGTTTATCCTGCAGTAATAATCAACATCAGAAAACACCAACTCTACCAGCCACTGCTTGCTATTGGCTGGTTCAAGGATAACATGAGTGCAAAACAATACAAGTTTCTAGGGGCATCAGCCCTTTGATAAGTGCACAGTATAGCTTAACCCTACAAAATGAAACTAAATATTTAGATAACACCAAAAACACCAAACATTCATCAAAGAGCAAAATATTTCAGCAACAAAATTTGAAGTGAACATCGAAAATAATTTAAACAAAGGTCTTCTGACACCAAGCATATGGGGCGCATCTTTTCCAGAGAAAAAAACTACATTGCAAAAAAGGAGCCGTAATTAGATACATAAGCAAATGACTTGCTCTGGCTAAGCAAAGGGAACTGATCTACTTCCCATTGTCCTCCAGAGACACTCGCTGAGGCACCAAATCTGTACTAGATACGACACCTAGCAACAATTTAAAGACAACAATAATATGTTCAGAAAAATCATCAAATAAAGTACAATAAAAGAGTCCCACATGATATATTGCATATTCTCATAGTAACAAGAAAAGTCCAGCATGAACCTTAATCGTCCTGGTTAGATAATTTGTTTCATCGCTTTCTTCCACCACGCTCTCTTAATGAAAGAGTAAGTGTTTCTCCTGCTCCGACATTGTAATATGCCAGCGACATATTGTCCTTGAGAAAACCAGGTTTTCCACTCAGTTTCTGCTTGTTTGCAGGAAGCTGGATCTCCCCAGAAATTTTTTCTTTCAGACTTCCAACATTTTCAGATAAAGACTGCACCATAATCTCCAAAAGTTGTCCCTTCAGATTATCTTCACCAACATTGGGGACAGATACTGTGATGTGGACAGGTCCCGAATGCTGTGCCAAAAACTGATCTTCTGGAATAAGCATAGAATCATCAAGCTTCTGCCGCTTTGGCGCAGGTTCTTCTGGAAGTGGTGGTGGAGGCATCCCCTGAGGCAAAGGTGGTGGTGGCATCATCTGTATTGTAGGTGGAGGAACAGCAAGAGGGTTATAAGTTCGGGGAAATTGCATGACTGTAAACTGAGAACCGGGTGGGGGTGGTCTAACTGATTGATATTGGACAACTGGGGGTCTTAACAGAGGAGGAGCTGCAGGACCAGGAAGGTTCCTTGCATCATTGTTAAGGACATGATTTTCTGTGTGGCTAATGCTTCCAGTGTGACCATCCCAGATGACCTGTTGTGGTTGCTCATCTTTCTTTCTTTCAACCTCAGCCTTGACAGCATTAGAAACTTCTTCCTCTGTGGTACCAAAAATATCAGGGCGGGTTCGTGCAAGGCCAAGAATGTTTCTTGAGATTTCGTCATCCTGAGCAAGCGTAGTCTCCCGAAGCTTGGCAAACATCCTTTCTTTCTGCTCTTGATATTTTGGATCAATTAGAGAAATCCTCATGTGTTCAGACATCTCATTGATAGGGATAAGCTCCCCAGTGATTGGAGAAATGACATACTTTGTTGGGTCTCTTTGGGCAAGGATCCTGTCCTCGGGTCTCTTCCAATTGTTCACAATTCTCAGTGGTGGTTCTGGATCCTCTGTCATGAAGCCCTCCTCAACAAGCTGCATCTCTTCTTCATCCATTTCCATTTCCACCTGCTCACCAGGCTGAACAATATCTTCTTCCATATCTGTGACCTTGCTTCTCCTTATAACCTCCTCAAGGACCATTGGAGGAGGTAAATCCTCGTCCTCATCATCAGCAAAGTTTATTGTTTCAACCAGAGAAAAATCATACCAATCAATCATAGCCATTTGTATCCTTTCCTCCTCAATCTCATCTTCAGCCTTCTGCTTTGCCTGCTCTTGTGAACGTTCCCACTCCAGCCGATGCACACACCTTTCGAGCACAGTTTCCATGTCTGCAACACTTTTCTTAAGCTTCTCTGTCAAACCCTTCGGCGGCATCACCATCTTTGAATACGCATCTACAAGAGAAAAGAAAAACGTGAACATTCTGTGGGTAGGAATCATCAGAAAATGGAACTGGGGGTTATTGATTTCCCTTTTTGCCAATCCTTTCAAAAACGATTTCCCATTTCGAGCCACGGACTGGGCTGTGAGCATAATAATATCTAACTCTTCCCCAGTAATTCCTTGAGGAAGCCGAACAGTATACTCCTCAGCTTCGGGTGTTTCGAGCACTTTGAGCACTGGTTTAAACTGGGCAGAGGGATCTGCAGCAGAAGCTGCAGGCTGCTGCAAAGAAGGTTGCTCTTGCTGTCCAGAAGACTGATTTTGAGCACAGAACTCAAGCAAGCGATGCTGATAATATGCGTGAAAAGGGCTTGAGGAAATCAAAAAGTTGAACTTTTGATTTCCAGTATTCTCAGCAACGACCCTGTTCTCAAATCCGGGTCCATTCTTTGCCACGAATTCGGCAGTTTTGTCAAGAACGATTCTGATTTCTAGGGGAGGATGAATGATCCCAATAGCCCTAGTATGCGTCGAAACTGAAGAAGAAGAAGAAGAAGACAAGTTGGTTGTGGTTTTGCTCACCTCCTCACCCAATTGCTTCTCATCCTTCACTTGGGATGCTGGAATCGGACCAAGGTTTCCGTCATCAGGAGGAACCGCTAAGGGCAAAAAGGAACCCATCTGATCTGAGCTGAGCACCATTTACAAGAGAAAGAGAGAAAGGGAGAGAGAGAGAGAGAGAGAGAGAGAGAGAGAACGAGAGAGAGATTGTGTTTGTGCCTGGGTTTTATAGAAGAGAGGGACTTAGTCCTTGTATTTATAGGTATGGGAAAGCCTTAACCTACTAGGATTGGACCTTTTTTTTTTTTGGTTGGATAAGGATTGGATGGACTTTACCTGTATGCCTTCAGTTTTGACTTGAGCGTCAAAACTAGTTTTTCTATTCTTTTTTGTTTTTTTTTCTTTGCACAGATTTTTTTTCCTTCCTCTTTTGATTGAAGGATATCGGCACAAAATTTTGCTAATCAGTAGAGGAAGAAGAAGGTGGCTAATTGAAGTTTTTTTTTTTTTGGGGGTCGAAGTTTCAATTCATCGCAATCTCCTAAAAGGGCAGAGAATATAACAAATAGAATCCGTATAGATACTATTTTTGTCATAATTTTCAGTCACTTACCCTTTTTTATATTTCCCCATAGTTGCCATAATAGTTATTCTAATTTACGGAAAAGTTATAGTTGAGAAATAATAAGTCCTAAGTTTTCCTTATAAATTGGCTTCCTTAAGCCCTAAGATGGTAAGAAGATGGGTAAAAAGTTGAAAGCAAAAAATAGAGTGCTGCTATTTTCAATTTTTCATAGACTAATAATAAAGGGAGCTTTCATTTTAACACTATATAGTTTACTAATTTGGAATATATAAATACAATTTTACATAATTAGCATAAGGCCAAAGACCAAAAAGTAGTACCTAATTTTACAATAATGTAATTAAAAAAACATCAAAATTACACACAATGCCACTCTTTTTAAGTCCAGCACATTATGCCACATGTCCACCTCTGGCAATCCCCCTTTCGGCCGGCCGCCTATTGCCGGCCAGTCGTCTACCGCCACCTCCCATCACCAGCCAACCACCCACCACCGACGCCGCCCAGTAGTTGTTGTCGCCGTCCATCGTCGCCCAGCCGTTGCCGCCCATCGTCAGCGATCAATTCCGTTGCCCTTTATTCACCATAAAAAATAAAAGATTTAGCGTGATGCCGCCCATTGCGGGCAACCAACTCCGTTGCCCTTTATTCACCTTAAAAAATAGAAGATTTTGTGTGATTGTAGGGACTTGAACCTTGACCCTCAAATGAGGAAGCCTCATTCACAAACCACTACACCAAACTCATTTTGTGATATTTGTTCAATTAAACAATTTTTATATAAACAATTAACGGTTTTATATATAAAAAAATCATTTCAACACCAATTCGTGCAACATTTGTATCAAATCCCTCATGCTCTAGAGATATACATAACAAAATAATGTATATATCAATTATGTAAACAAAAACAAAAAATGCAAACAAAGCAGAAAATGCAACAACAAAAAAATAGACTGCAACAAAAACAAAAACCAATTCTATAGAAATATAAACTGCAATGCATTGTGTTAATAATGATCAATCTACAATCTAAAAGGCAAAGCCATCATGAAAACAAGCAACTAAACTAAGTCTAAAAGGCATATCCATTGATGACACAATTGTATAATTTCCATTAACTTCAAAAATAATACCAATATCCAATTATAAAACAATTTAGCCAATTGTAATTAAATGCCAAACTGCAATGCAATTTGTGCAAAAATGAGCAGTTCTTTTTTCATAATGTAGGTGATTAAAGCATTATATTGAACTAAAGTACGCAAAACTTGCTGGCATAAATTGAACTATAAGAAACATGAGGTAGATATTTCATACCTCCAAAGGTGCTACGCTTTTCATGTAGGAAGGAAGACCAAAAACTACATGACAAAACCCATAAACAAACAACCTAAACAAATCAAATCAAAAAATATAAATATAAACTCTAGTGCAACACATAAAAAACAGCAGCCTAAAGAAATCAAAACAACAACTCAAATCAAAACGAAATATAATCAAAAACCAACAAAATAATACCAAAATTATAAATGAACAAGAGATTCATTATTGAAAAACAAAAAATATTTCATCAAATCAAATATAATTATTAATGTTTACAAGATTCTACTTCCAATGCTAGGAAATGATAAAACCATTTAGCCAATTGTAATTAAATGGAAACTGCAATGTAATATGTGCAAAACTGCAATGCAACACCTGTCTGAAAATTCCTAAACTAGTAAGGAGAGACCTAAACCAATCAAAATAGCAACTAAAAACCAAAAAATTCATGCCAACAGCTAGTAAGAAACAGCCAACACTAATAAAATCACATAATCAAATTAGAAACTGCAATGCAGCACCTAGTAAGCCACATCCCAAAATAACTAAACCAAAAACTACATGACCGCGACTAGTAAAAAGAGACCTAAACCAATCAAATCGGCAACTGAAAACCAAAAAATTCATGCCAACAACTAGTAAGAAACAACCAAAACCAATAAAATCATATAATCAAATTAGAAACTGCAATGCAACACCTAATATGCCAAATCCCAAAATAACTAAAAACCAAAAACTACATGACCACATCTAGTAAAAAGAGACCTAAACCAATCAAATCAGCAACTGAAAACCAAAAAATTCATGCCATCAACTAGTAAGAAACAACCAAAACCAATAAAATCAAATAATCAAATTAGAAACTGCAATGCAGCACCTAGAGAGAGAGAGAGAGAGAGAGAGAGAGAGAGAGAGAGAGAGAGAGAGAGAGAGAGAGAGAGAGAGAGAGAGAGATTCGGGGTTAGGTTTATTTATTTGTTTACTCTCTTTTTTTGGCGAAATTTTATTTACTGTTCTGACTTTATTTATTTGTAATCTGAACTTTTTTGTTTCTTATTCTTTTTAATTAATTTAAATGTGACAATTGTAGATTTAAATAATTTAAAAAAAATGATAAGTATATTTTGTGTGGTTGAATTTGTTTTTCTAAAAGAAGTATTAGTTTTATTATCGCGTCCCTTTTTGTCATTATACATATTAAAGGAACTTCTGATAAAAATTTACCAAACAGTTTGATTACTCACATCACTTTTTCAAATGTCATTTACCAAACGCCTAATTGCTTTATTTCACAATTGATTATTCTCGTAACATAGTAGAATCAATTTTTTTTTTTAAGCACAGTAATGCCAAACTAGCCCTTAACCTAGTGAAGATTTGATTGGTACAAGAATTCTATAGTGATGGCCTTATCTAAGGCCCTTAGATGAGGCCATATCTTTTAGTCGTTGGATGAAATTAGTTAGGCGTTAGATCAAATTAGTTAGTTTGATCTAACGGTTAAGATATAGAATCTCAACTAAGGGTCCTAGGTGTTTGTAGGCCTCATACCATTTTTTAACATTTTTCAATTAGGCTATAGCCCCCCTTTTTCATTTAAAAGAAAAAAAGAACATAGATTATTAAACAAGTTTATAACATTCTAATTAAGCCCGAATCAGGATTTTTTGCTTAGTCTCTTGCGTTTTTTTTTTAAATTTAAAAATTTTCAGTTTTTCAATTTTTTTGTTATAAAAAAAAATATTCGAAACGTCTTAAATTGCTGAAGTTGCTGACGAATTGGTGGCTCAAGCATTTGAAGAGCTTGCTCGCTTCGATGCTGTTAGGGGTGTGATATTGTTCAGCTGACCTGACTAGATTTATCGCTAATATTAAAGATGGCGAATTTTCAAGTGCGGATTTTTTGGGTCAAAGTTCGGAAGGGGGATGGGGAGGCATCATTGGGGTTCGAATCTAAATCATTGATCTGCGACCAAATGCTCTTACCTCTGAGCTAAGAACCTGTTGGCCCCAAAATGACATGTTTACATCATTTTGTTGTTATTGAAATAATTAAACAGTATTGCCTTATATGCCAATAATTCAGCTCAACAATAAGAACCGCAAAAGAAAATGTACAATGGGATGCAACTGCTTCAGAAAAGCAACCTACAACCTCAGAAAATTTATGTGCGGTATGCCTATCGAAATAAGGAGACAGCTGCAACCCAAGGGCACAAGGCTCAAGCTTTCACCTATTCTAGTTGCCTTCGTAAAGAATGACAGCCAAAGTCTTTCCATATGTTGGAGGAGGAGTTGTGTACTTTTTGCATTTTTGTACTTGAAGACGAGTTGTTGCCCGATGGCATTCAAACAGATAAAATTTGGTTTAGCCTCTGCCTAGTATGATTCACTGAGCTTTTTGTAGCAAACAGAAAGGGGAAAAAAAAAGGGTTCGGCATAGTTGTGATATTCCATTTTGTGGATTAACATTTGAATATGCCGAGTAGTAATTCTTACACACATCTACATGAGGAGCTCTGAAATTACTATGCCAGTAATACACCAAATTCTAAACACCGGATATACAAACTCGTTCTTTTTCTTCTCTTTTTCGCTATCTATGAACTCATTGTACTCTCTTGTTTCACATAAAAAGATGAAATCCAACATAGAAGTCAATAATAGAGGAATTCATTTGATTACGGTACAGAACAGGTGAAGGTAAGGTATGTACCTAAGGTGTCCCACAGAAAGAGAACAGCAAGACAATTTTAACCCAAGACTTTCGGCCGCCAACCCGCAATGACATCTTCTTTCAGGGAACTAGTTTTGACGAATGAATCCAGTGAGAATATACTCTGCATATCAGAAATTCAGCAGTATTAGGAACATAGAACACTATCTAGTAAAAAGGGGTAGTAGTCCTTGCACAAACATGTTTACATAAAATTGCTTCTGCATTGTTAATGCCATCCAATTTTGTATCCCGTAGATTTACTTTTCAATCAACAATACGATCTCTTGTTCATTACAAGAGGAAGCTTGTTGGCTACATATCACATACCTTCATGTACGACTTCACATATGGAAGGGAATCTGGAACTGACCAATCTTTAAAATGCCCCAAAGCAATCTCTAGATGATACAACTTGGGTCCAAGTGAAAAATCTACAGCAGAAACCTCCTTCCCATTGATGAAAGGACCCTGACATAAATAAAAAGATAAATGTCAAAATATCCATTCAATTTGGTTTTTTTAAACATGCCTGTACAAGAAGACATCAAACTTCACAAATTATGTATGCATCAAGGGACCATTACATTACACAGAAAGACCACATCATAAATTTGCTTTCTTATTTTGGTAAATGAGAATTTATTAACTGCATCCCAAATTGTCCCTTACATCATAAATTTGTTTTTAATCATAAGTTTTAGCCATTAATGGTTGAATCCAATATGGATGAAGTAGGAAAATAATTCTAAGATACCAACCGATGGAGGACAGAGAGAGAAGCTGAAAGAAAATAAGAAAAAACAAAAAAAAACAGAGGAAGTAGAAGCCTCACATTTTCTTTGAGATAATCATTGAAAGCGCTAAGTTCATTTAGCAACGCTTGTTCTGTTCCATCTTTGGGGTCTTTGCTCTTAAGGAACCCAATAAATGTGGAGAAGATCTTAGACCCACTGCGAAGAACAACCAAAATTGCTTCTCATAGCGCTTTGAAAAGTATTCTGAGCTAATGATATTATGGCAAGCCAAAAGAGTCGAAACTAGAATAAAGAAATAAATAATTAAAAGTATTGAGTAACAAACAAACAAACTGGAGGCCAACTTAACATGAGATATTTCTCTAAACAGCAACAACACATTAGGTATATAAATTTGGTGACTGCAACACGTTACAGCATGGTATTAATTATGATGGCAACTTCTTATTGACTGCATATAGTAACCTGTTCAGCATAAGCAACATTACAGTCCAGAAAAGACTACCATGGATGCTCAGATATTTAACACTTCAGCTTCCAGTTCATATTAGCAAAATCATTATCAGAAAGCCTCTATTGAAGGAATACATATTGCTTCCATTGACCAAAAGCACGTTTGGAATTTCGGACCAAACTCTGACTCCAAGATCAAGAATAGATGCAGAAAGAAACACACCATCAAAAGACAAGATTTTACGAGATTCATCCCAAATTGGGTTGCGTCTCTGGACGATCACAATGATCCACTAATGTTGAAAGGATAAGATTACAAACCCGAAGAATTTAATAGGTTCTTCCAACCACATTAACTAATCTCCCACTCCTCTCAACGTTACTCGACAGAGAATCTCAATCACAATCAAAGGATCACAATTGCTCGATCTCGCTAGGTTTTTCTCTCAATTGGTTTATCTAAACCTTACAAGAGATAAAGCAAGCATCCCAACAACCTAAGAAGGACAAAGCTCTGCAACACCTATTTAAAGGCTCACTAAAACCCTAAAACTGATTAGGAAACGTCATAAAGTCATAATACAACTAACAGAATGAGATAGGTACCAAACAGGACTCAAAAATGCGTCAAAACTAGAACAGGAAAGCTAAAACCACATGGCATGCTCCAGCTTCCCTCAAGACTTCCCTTGGAACATCGAGCTTCGTCAATTTACCCTCTGGACGCTGAAGCTCCAATTATCAAGCTTGTAATTTTGGAGCCCTTCTCCAATAATTTCAAGCCACAGCCTCAACAATTCTCTTCTGCCTAATTTATTTAATGCCACAATCAAAGTGGGAACTTCTTACTCAAACAATCAAAGTGGGAACTTCTTACTCAAGCACTCAAAACTCAAGGATGAATTTTGTCCCCTCCAATTAGGGGAAAATGTTGAAGACAACAAGAAGCTCAAGAAAAAGCAAACTCAAAGACCAAAATATCTTAAATTTTAGTTTAATTTTTATGTTGGACCTGATTTCCTATCGCTCAACATACATATCTAAGTTAGTTACTGTAAGAATATAAAATAAATGTCAGACCCTGCCAGCTTAAACTTTTGGGAATACTGGTAATCAACAAACATTTTCAAAGTAAGAGTTGGAGATCCTAAGTTAGAATCCTAGCAATTGTAACCTTCCAAGTTAAGTTGAAGTCCACGTTTTGGACACTAATAATGGAGAGAGACCCCATATGAGAGGGAAGGGAATGTTAGAATATAAAATAAACATCAGCTGCATTCAAACAGCTTAAACTTTTGCAATAGTGATAGACCAACAAACTCAATCGTTACATTCTTACCTTAGGTCGATTTTAGTTTGTGAGTTTAAAAAGGTAGGGGTATTCATTCGTAACATGTTTTTTAGGAATTTCATTCTCACCAAAAAAACAAATAAATAAAAATCCTTTTCCTGCTTTAGTTTTAGTTAGATAGTTCCTACAGACTTTTTCATAGGTTCTCCAGCCTTACATACTTCTCGTGCAGTTGGGTAGACAACACATTTGCATATTTTTGATACATTTACTTCTAAGAGAAAACAACTACCCGTGTTAGAGTTCAAAATGAAAACAAAAATCCATTATGACAGTTTTTCCCTTTTTCTTTCACCATTAGGCTGTCCTTCAAGCCATAACATATGTCCTAGCAATGAGTAAAACTATCAGAAATTCATAGTACTGGATATATAACATACACTGAAGCCTTCTCAGGGGGGGCTGCCAAAGGTGGATCTGGGTACTTTTCTTCCAAAACTTGTGTGATAACATCTGAATCTGCAACCCATTTCTCATCCAGATTTATCACAGGTACTTTACCTTCTGGATTAATCTTTAAGAACCTACACACAGAAACAAAATAAAGAAACTCATAGAACTCAAAAGATGAAACAAAATAGAAGCAGATATTTGCACTTTCATCTTTGTGCGCTAGGGCATAGGTAAGTGACAATTTTTCAACAACACAGAATGAAATTTAATCCCAGATAAATTCAGAAAATCACCACTCTGGCTTGTTACCCAAGTCCACCAACTTCAGGTCATAAGGGAGATGCTTTTCCTCTAGAGTCAGCAACACCCTTTGACAAAATGGACCTAGGAGAGACAATTAAACAATCAATCATTCGAGCCCATGATTTAAATGCACAACTAAAAGTACAGTAACACATTAAATAATTTCCCACCTCAACAATTATAAACCACTATGCAACAATGAAAGCAATATGAGAATTTAAATCCACACAGATATCAGACGTTTCCTGCCATCTTATAAACTCTTCAATGCCTATCAGAATATCAGTCTTTCTTTGGTTAAATTTGATTCCATAACCTGCACTCTCAAACTCTATATACCCCTCAGTCTATGTATGTAAAGCTCCAAGGTAAAGATAGCCTCTTTTCACATAATGTCCATAATTTCTATAACCACAAATTCCCAATCCTTCACATTCATTTTTTCTTCCTCCAACACACAGATAAACACAACTTATTAAGTAAAAACGAACACAAGTAAAGAGAAAGAGGCTTTTCTCTACAAAATGTTTCACAAAATTTTCAGTTTCTATAAATTTGGCGCCTTATGTGCGCTGACATTGCAATGCTACGAAATCTGCCACAAGGGTACTCTACAAAAGCCTAAACAAAGAAAGACCCCATTGAAAAATTTTCATTTTCCGGCAGTTTCTGGGAAACCAAACAGCACCAGACTTTTTTTTTCCTTTATCAAACAGAAACAGACTTACAGTCGCCAGGCTTGTTGGGGACAGTGACGGAGGCTTTGATGCAAACTTCGAAAGGGGCAGCCGCTGCCACAGTGAGGGTTCTTATGGTTCCGCGACGCCTGACGGAGTTGGGATTGGTTCTGAAAACGACGGCGTTTGGAGGGGGCCGGAGGAGGTGGTGTTTGATGGTAGAGGAGAGCACTGTAGAGGCTGCTGGATGAATTCTGGCGGTCGTCGACATTGCTATATCTATATGTATCTAAAGCTTACCGTGGAGATGATAGGGAGAGTGCCAGTGGTTTAACGACACAGAGCTTTTCCGTACAGCCGAGTTTGTGCACCAGAAAATTCCAAAATTTTTATTTTTTTTATTTATTTATAAAAATTCTACAAAGGAGGATGAGGCTTCAATAGAAGAAAAGAAAATGGTATTTTCCCCCTTTTTCTCTTATACGCATGGTATATTTTCCTTTACATGATTCTTGATATAAACATTTTTATTTTCGTGTAATTGACCCATCATTTAGTAATGTAATAACTCTTTTTTCTTGTCCGAAATTTCTTCTTTTGGAGATTTTTTTTATGGCAAGATTTTAACCAGGTCACTTTACAGCTCCCCTGTCGATAATTGGTTGTACTATTTGTTTACCAGTTGCTAATGAAATTATTCCAATTGGAAAAAGGAAAAAAAAAACTACAATTCTTAACTTTTATTTAAAGCCTTTGGAAAAGAAAAAAGTGTACAACTAAATCAAAGGGCTAGAAGAATGTGTAAAAGTAATTGTGATTATGTGCTACAAAACCTACCACCTACTGTTTCGCACTCATTTTGGAAGTAGCATTTCTTAGGTAAGAAGATATATGTTTTGAAAGCCAATTCGAACTAAGGTTTTTTGTGATTACAAAGGGTGTTTGCTTGGGGCGTTTTCGATCTAACTTGAATGTTACTAGTGGTGCATACGAAAGTATTAGCAGCCATTAAAGCTATTGAGCTCCCTCCCTTGGCTTCATAGATGGTATAATGTTAAAAGAAAAGATTCCTTCATTGCCCTCTAATCGCTTTGAGCGAGAGAGGGTAGGCCGCTTCCTCTTCGTTGCCCTAGATATTGTCGTTAAAAGAAAAAATTTCTAGATATTTAATATTTTAACAACTTTTTTATTGTTCATCATGTAACAATTATAAATGTGATTTTCCATGTAATTCATGTATTGATCCAAGCTTCGAGCTATTTACTTTTTAGATACATCATAATACAAGTATCATGCTTTAAAAGATTATTCAATTTAAAAATCATATATCCATCGAATCGTTAGTAATGAACGTAGACATCATCTTGTAATGTGCCAAATGTTCATTGTTTAGGTCACTTTAAAGTGATCATGTTACGTGATGACCGAATGGTTAGACAATTTCTCACTTAGAGAGTGTATTCAATTGAGATTTTAAAAGATTTTAAAGAAATTTAAAGGTCCAAGTGTCTTCAATTGAAGACCTAAAAATACACAGTTTGGATTGTTAGCCAACATATATTTGGGTCAACAAAACAAGCCCAAAAGAGATCAAATATAAAGAGAAAAAGCTCATGACAGCCCAAAAAACTGTGCCTACTTAGCCCATATTTTTTTCTGGGAAATGGTCAACCCAACAATCTGGAACTTTCTTTTACTAATAAAAAGATCTGGTACTTGTTTTACTAATAAAAAGAGGGTAAAACCCAACGATCTGGAACTTTCTTTTACTAATAAAAAGAGGATGTACCTTCTTTCTTTCAATTTTATTTGTGTATTAGTTAGTTAATTTACTCCCATATGCTTGGGTTTTAATAAGAAATATTATTTTATGCAATGCAGATTGCTTCAGTTGCCATAAAGGGTGTGTCAGGCTTTACTGAGGGAAAGTTGTTTGTGTCTGAAATGAGCCAGCCTGACCGTAAAGAGCGGGCTGTCATTTATGGTTGCTACAAAAGTTTTAGTTGACCCTTGTGGCCCAAAATTTTGGATTAGAGAAGGGCCCAAAATCAATTTGCTCACTTACCTTTGCATTTTTTTTTGGATACACGTGATAGTCTAAACTCACACACGCTACCGAAGTCTCATAGGGGTTCGAATTTGAAATCACTAATCTTTTTCCACTATGTTAAACCCCGTTGGCACCATTTACATTTTTTAAATACCAACAATTAGAAAACAAAGGAATTGAACACAAATCTAGGTATATGAATCTATCCTCATAATGACTTAAGTTACAAATTTCTTGTCAGTCTTTTTTGCAGTTTAATTTGGATGTTATGCCTCAGCTTAATAAATAAGTAATAGTTTTCCATTAAAAAAAAAGAAGTAAGTTAATAGTAAGTTTAATGAGTTAATTAGTGTATGGGAGTTCTAGCGGGTTAATCGTTTTATTAGTCCTTGAACTTAGACTCAATTTACATTTGAGTCTCTCAATTTTCAAAATCGTTCATATGGTCCTTCAACTTCAGTTTCGTTAGGACAAATGATCATGCCGTCAATTTTGTTCACTTTTGGAGCAAAATGATATTTTTGTATTAAATTGATTAAAATATGAATAAAAAATTAAGATTAAACTATCTCTCTCTCATACTGCTTCACATTCACACATCTTAGCAAAGTCGAAGAGGTTTTTCTTTTTCTCCAAACCCCGACGCTTCCTCCACCCCATCCCACCTAACCCAATCATCTTAATCCAAGTTGGCTACCAATTAACAACCAATGTACACGTACCCTTCTGAGCTTTGAAGGAAGCTTCAATGGTGATGACCAATAATGGGATATTTATTTTCAAATTCAGATAATTTCGAACGCTTTCACACATGATTTGAGGAACCACTTCCCTCTTTGTCCCCTGCTTTTTGACAAAACAATAATAAATTTCCCCACCCTCCCCTCTCCCCCCCTCCCCTCACGAGACCACCGCAACAGAGACATACCTCTCCTCCCTCATTCTGTTTTTCACCCATAAACCCTCAACCCCAAACCCACCATCTGCAACCTATCCACATATGAAAACAATGAGAAGAAAATCGCAGAGGGAGAAGAAACTCATGTGGGGGGCTGATTGGGGAGGATTTTTTTCTTCTCTTTTTCTGCAATTTTTTCCAAAAAATAATATTTTAATCAATTTCTTGTCTCTCTCCTCTCTCTCTATCCGGTTTCTACTTCTCCAAACTTTATTATTATTATTATTATTTTTTTCTTTTATAATTATTTTAAAGATATAATTTATTTTAATTTTATTTTAATTTTTAATATAAAAATACCATTTTGCTCCTGTATTTGACAAAAATAGTTAACAAAAGTGACGACAGAACCATTTGTCCTAACGAAAGTGAAGTTGAAGGATCACGGGAGCAATTTTGAAAATTGAGGAACTAAAATGCAAATGGGATCTAAATTCAGGAACTAATAAAACAATTAACCTGAGTTCTAGCAGTAAAACAAAAAAAATTTACCCACGCATTTAAACTTAGAGCTCGAAACCTCACTCTCCCTCTTAACACTTTTTGTTAAAAAAAGGGGTAAACGAGTAATTGGCTCAGCAAGTATGGGGACCATGTGATTTGACCTTATTTTAATCCCAATTACAAGCACAATTAAATATAAAATTTGAAACCAGGTCAGTCATCCTTTTTATAATCAGCTTTTAATGGTCAGTTGTTCAATTATTATCATGATCACATCGATGGTGGCAATTTCTACATAATTGATCGTTATTTTAAGGTTACATTTCAAATATCTAGGGACAAATTGTTGTAATCAACAGGAGCCTAGAAAAGGATGTGTGATTACTTAAATCTTAATCAATTTGTTCTATGTACTTGGTTCGTATCGTGAATCGCCGGCGCGATACTTAAGAAATAATAATCTAAGCACGTACACATAATTAAGTAAATCATTAACAAAACCCTCAACATCTTGTATGTTATTATCATAATAATTGTAAGTCTACGTATACGTGCATCAAGATTAATTAGAGATTGAATAAGATTTTGTTGTGTAAAAAATTGTATGTCTATGTACGTAATGCGACAACATGGTACCCCTTCGATGAGATTGTAATTTGCTAGAAAGGAATCTTATTGGCTTTTATTTGGACGAGAAATTCTGTTTAACATTTCAAAGGAATAAACAAAGTCCAAGTCCAGGGACAAAATTACAAATGCAAGGAATTGATAATTTTTTTTATAAAATGTTTACATAATTATATTATATGGAAATGTTTAGCTTATTATTTATGGAAAAATTTAGCATTGCCTTTGAATTTTGGACCTTGCTCCACTTTGTCATCCGAACTTTCAATTTAGTTTTAAGCCCTCCTAAACTTTCAATTTAGTTTTCCTCACATCTTAGGCACATGACTAACTTTTTAGTAGGGGTGGGCACGGTCCGGATTGGATCGGTTTCACGTCCAAATTACGGCCGAACCAATTAAAATATAACGATTTGGTTTGGTTCGGTTTGGATAAAAGTTATAAGGGAAACTGAACCAATCCAAACCAATTTAAGACGGTTTGGTTCGGCCGGTTTGGGCCTAAGCCCAATTCTCTTTCTTTTTGCATTTTTTCAACATTATTAGCTCAATTATAACCAACAAATTCACAACTTACTTCTTACATAAATCATTTTCTAGAGTACGAAACCAACCTAAAGCTCAAAAGGTCATAAAACTTCATATTTCACTAACTAATATAGCTCAATTCAAATATTCATATATAGTTATTAACTAATTAGAGTATTACACATATCAAATAAAAATATAAATAAATATACACATAAACGGTCCGGTTTGGTTTAAGCCGGTTTATAAAAGCTCAAAACCAAACCAAATCATATACGGTCCGGTTTGGTTTTCAAACCGTTTGACTTCGTTTGACTTTTTCTTGGTCAAAACCAAACCAAACCGGTAATTACGGTTTGGTTCGGCCGGATTGATGCCCACCCCTACTTTTTAGGGGCGTATAGGAGTACGTTATGAAATTGGAGGAGGGCCTCAAGTCAAACATGGCGAAGTTGAATCACACCAAGTCCCTATTCAAATGGACGAAAATGACTCTTAATTGAACTGAATAATTGGCATAACTATCGACATTTATAAATAGGCAAATTCTCATGTAGTCATAAATGGCTTATCCAATCTTGTAACCTCATCCGTAATTGAGAGTGTTCAACACAATCATGGTTCATTAGGGCCGGAGTGCTACAACCGTAAGGACGTAATCTGAATGTTTTAGGTACACAAAGCTTAGAGACTTTCTTACAAATACCTTAAATGTGGGAGAATATACTCAAGAGTTAACAAATTACTTAGGTGGTACAATCAGTACATCTCGACACATGTATTGTTGTGACCTCAGCTTTTTGTATGGGAATTTGTGCATTCTCGCATTTCACGATTTCTGTTGACCGACTTAGTTAAGCAAATTATTTAGTTGGTATAATTAGGGTGTCCCAACACATACATTGTGGTGACCTCAGTTTTTTGCATGAGAATTCGTGCATTTTCGCATTTCACGGTTTCTGTTGCCCGACTTAATTAAGTGATAAGGTAGATTATCATCGATTATAATTTCATCAAATCTTACCGTTCATATTTATCTTTCACCCTTTTATGTTCAAACTGCTTTCACATTCTTGTTTAATGAGCGAGTTTTCTTTACATGTTGAGTAAATAGAGGTTAGTTTTCTCCCAAAAACAAATTATGATTAACCACATTTCAATAATATGGTAAATTAATGTTTTTAAAGAAATAAAAGAATAAAGAGGGCCAAAGCCCTCAAATAAGAAACAAAGCACAAGCACAAAATTTGTAGACCTTTCTTTTTCCATGTGGTTTAGATCTCATTATGGGGCAGGCATTTTACCGGCTTTAAAACTTTAAATAAAAAAAAAAAGAAAAAAAAAAAGAGAAATAAAGAGTGAAGTGGACGATAAATATAGGGCCCAGAAATACATAGATAGATCATGGACTGCATAGGGCGAGACGTAGAGGTGTGGGGACAACCATGATAACAGAGAATCTTGTCAACGTGGCAGAATCACATGGCGAGGGGCCAATTTTTCAGTGAGAGGTGTCAGCACCAGCTCCCACTGGTTTCGTTGTCACACCTTCCAAATTTAGAAAAACAAATCAAATTCCAAAAAATTAAAAACGTCAGCTTCAGATATTTTTTTCCTTTTTAAATTAAATAAAGGCCGTTACACAAAACGCCGTTAAGTTCCAACGTGCTGTTGCAGTGGGCGCCCTTTTCCGCGTATAAAAAAACATATTTCCAGTGGGCCCAAAAATATATATTTCAGTGGACCCCACGAAGAGTTGATGGTCCACAGAAACTGCAATTGACGTCTGGGGCCCGCACTCCTACCCTCATCGTGGGCCCTACATGAGTGCATAAACTGGGTGTTGTAGTTTGAAATGATAATACACTGTGCGAGCGTGCGGTGCACTTGCACTGACGTACGTCCACGTGGCGGCTTGCTGACACTAAGCTCGATCTGATTGGGGAGGTGTTATTCTTGATGTTGAGGTGCGTTGAAGTTAAAGTTGACCCTCCGATCCCTCCCTCATGTGGGTTTGTGTCTGCTGGAAACTGTTCTTCTCACTCGAGCTAAGGCAGGTGCGGAGCACTCTCTTACATCTCGAATTTTCGAATAATACGTAAAAATTCATATATTGTACACATATTATTAAGTAAAATATTTATACACCAAGGACCAGTTTGATATTGCTGTGCTGTGAAAATAATCGTTGTCAAATTTGTAGTGAGAGAAATCAGCTATGAAATAAAGCAGCTTGGCGTTTGGTAAACTTTTTGTTAAAAGTGTTGTTCGTACTAATTCCCATGTAATCAAAAAATGATTCCCGCATAATCATTAAACCCAGCACCTCTTCGAAACTGATTCTTGCATAATCAGAAAATAAAAGCACCTCATTAACTGTTTTTCCTTATAGCATTCTCTCACAACAATTTTTAACAATAAGTGATTTTCTCATAGTTTACCAAACGGGCTGGACTTCCCAATTTTTTTATAAAATCACTTATCACCCCAAATAAATAATGCCAAACGAGCACTAAATTTTAAATAGTTAATTATAATGACCAAATTTTTCAACGGGTATTTTACTAAAAAAATTTCGAATAAGGCACACATGTATTTAATTCATATTTATAATATTTCGTATTGTACTAATTATGTATGCTAGAAATAGTTGATAAATATTTCGCGAGAAAAGCCAACTAGCCATCAGAAAAAAAAAAAAAAAAAAATCCTTAAAGAGCGATTCGTTCTTGTAAACAAATCATAGTCGCACATATGTGTATAATTTATTTATTTTATATAATTTTAATGAGTTAGTTTTCCACACAATGTGTATCAAGAACACAAAAATATTATAGGCTACCCGGCGGAATTTTTTGGTACTGCCTTGGTCCGGACTTTTCCTATAAATCAATCTGCCTAGAATTAGACAAACGCAATCAGCGGTTTTTGCCTAATAGTTGAGACAAGTGGTCCATAAATGGTTGAATCATCCAATGGAGTTCATACTTATCTGTTTTATCATTCTCTATTAGGATTTTATAGTGGACCACATTATTCCATTTGCAAATTTTAAGAAAAATTATCAAACAGATCCTCGTTATTGCATGGCAAAATTAAAAAGTCCCAAGAATTAATATTTCCTGAAATTGAAGTACTAAAAGGAAATAGCCAACAGATGATAAATGTCATGCAACTAAAAGGAAAGGAGAAACAGACTCTGGGTGATTATGTGGAGTTCTTTTATAAATGAAGTACTAGAAACTAGACATGTAAACGGGTTGGATTCGGATTGGACATACTTAAATTCAAATCCGAATCCATTTATAATTGGATTATCAGATTTGGATTGTATTTTGACTATCGTATCAATCCATATCTGTTACGCATCGAATCAGATTATTTCGGATTTTATTTTGTGATGTACAAAAAATCTAAATTTCATTAGTAGCCTCGTTCTTTTATTGTATTTATGTACTTTTTATATCAATTTTTGATATTTTATCATAAAATTAGTTTTAAGTGTATTCTTAGTGCATATAAAACTAAAATTACTCATTTACACATATAAAATATTAATATAAAGCATAGAAAAATAAAAATTATACTTCGTACTAAGTCGGATCAGATTATTACTATATCAGAACAAATATAATCCATATCCGGTTCCATTTATAATCGGATTATCATATTTGGATTGTAATCGAATTATCGAAATGAGAAGTCCAATCCATATCTTATTAATTACACCGAATTTGAATCAAAATCCGATCCATTGACAGGTCCACTAGAAATTAGTACATAATAATATCTTAAAATGCAACTCTTAATTAAATAAGTATCAAGTATAGATATCTACAACAAATCTTGAGTGTGTTTGTACCCAAAGATGCATTTTTGGGTATGAATTCCTCATATGTGAAATTATAGTGTGTAAAAAGTTTATAGAAGATATGAACCTATCTTATGAGGCTTTAAATTATTTTTATAAATGAGGCCAATGGTTTCTTGATTTATTAAAGAACGTTGAAATAGGGGAAAAAAAAAAGTTTAAGCGTTTGGATTTGTCAACGTCAATCATGGTGATATATAACCTGATTTGTCAACGCCAAGAAGTATATTATCCCAATTGTACTCCAAGTAATCCTAGCTGCCATGGAGTTGGATTTGTACTCAAGTTAGGTTAAACACTGGCATATAAGGAAGATCATAAGAAGAGAGAAATGTCATCACCACAATTATCATAACTAGTTTCTTTCAATTATTATTTTTCCATAATAAGATTTTTTTTTGATGTGCATGTGTTTCTTATTTGCACTAGATTAATATTGAAGTCCGTATAAAAAAGAAAAAATTTGAGCCCATTTTCGTTCGGAGCACAATATTTTGATTAGAAATCATGTTGCTTAAATTGTAAACTGTCGTTCACTTATCAATCTATTAGGCTTTCTCAATTGCTAATAGTAACACACTCGCATCTAATACCGTGGTTTGGCCTCTTGCTAGGACTAGAACAATTTGGGGTAACATATTTTAGCATCCTCAGAAACAAATGCAAATATTAACAAATAACCGAATAAAAAATAAAAAATAAAAAATCATCATCTATGCGTATGACAGTATGACAATGAAAAGAGCGTGCAGAGACGCGGTGATGAAGGGTGGTGAGATGCAGATGAGCGGGGGATGCAAACCTGCAATCCGAGCTGGACCTCGCATTTCATTCTGAGTCGGGAAATTGATGAAACGTACGGCAACCTGATTTTTCTGCCGTATGCCCTATTCTGCCCACTATCATCAGCATCTTTTTTTTAAAATTTTTTTTAAATTTATTTAAATTATTTAAAATTTAAAATTAAAATTTATTTACTATTTTATAAATTACATGGCGGTGCTGCTGCTACGGCTCTTTTACGCTTTTAAGTACTTGCCGGACCAAATTTTTACGTTCACCACACAAACCCCCATTAAAAAAAAATAAAAAACTCAGAATCCCAAAAATAAAAATAAATAAAGAAGATGGGAAAAAAATATCCCAATTATTATGGCCTCCAATGTTCCTTATCTCTTCCAAACTCAACCCTCCCTGTTCCTTCATTGGACCTCCCACCCAACACCCGCCCCTACTCATCATCTCTCTCTCTCTCTCTCTCTCATGAGAAAATAAATAATAAAGAGCCTCAGAAACCAATTTGACCAACATGTACAGACCCTAGTGGTTGTGGTTTGGTTTATATCTCTCAGTGCTTCTTCTTTCTCTGTTTCTTCCTCCTCAAAACAATCAAACTCAAACAAATATGAAGAGAGATCACCGCGATACCTGCACGGATCAAAATGGTTCCAAGGGCGAATATTCATCGTCCTCATCCTCAGTGTTGAATGGCAAGGCCAAGATTTGGGAAGAATACCAAGATGGCTGCGGCGACGATGAGTTGCTCGCCGTTTTGGGTTACAAGGTTCGGGCCTCAGACATGGCCGAGGTGGCGGAGAAGCTCGAGCAGCTGGAGATGGTCATGGGCTCTGCTCAGGAAGATGGGATTTCTCAGCTTTCTGATACAGTCCACTACAATCCATCTGATCTCTCTGGCTGGGTTCAGAGCATGCTCTCTGAGTTCAACACGGTTGACGGGTCAGCAATCGACGACCCGCTTTTTGTTGCAGCTGATTCTTCCTTAATCACCTCCATACATTTCTCAAATTCTCACCAGATTGAAAACCCGGCATCCCGGGTTTTCCACGACGATTCGGAATACGATCTCAGAGCAATTCCTGGCGTTGCGGCTTACCCACAAACCCATTTGGACTCGGAGGCTGAGAGCAGGAGAAAGCGATTGAAAACCTCAATTGGGTCCAATTCAATCGGGTCGAATTCCGGAGTTGGAGCCGACTCGGGATTTGTATCCGACCCGGCTCGGCCTCTGGTCCTGGTTGACTCACAAGAAACAGGCGTTAGACTCGTTCATACACTCGTAGCTTGTGCTGAGGCTGTTCAGCAAGAGAACCTGAAGCTCGCAGACGCGCTAGTGAAGCACGTGGGTCTACTCGCGGCCTCCCAAGCCGGCGCTATGAGAAAAGTGGCCACTTACTTTGCTGAAGCTCTGGCTCGTCGAATTTACCGAATTTACCCTCAGGACAGTCTGGATTCTTCATATTCAGATATTCTCCAGATGCACTTCTACGAGACCTGCCCTTATCTCAAGTTTGCTCACTTCACCGCAAACCAGGCCATTCTCGAAGCCTTTGCCACGGCAAGTAGGGTCCACGTCATTGATTTTGGGCTTAAGCAGGGGATGCAATGGCCAGCGCTTATGCAGGCCCTAGCATTGAGGCCTGGTGGGCCGCCCGCGTTTCGGCTTACGGGGATTGGTCCGCCGCAGCCCGACAACACGGACGCCTTGCAGCAGGTGGGATGGAAGCTGGCCCAATTGGCCGAAACTATTGGCGTCGAGTTTGAATTTCGGGGATTTGTCGCCAATAGTTTGGCGGATCTCGAACCCTCAATGCTCGAGATCCGCCCTCCAGATGTCGAGACAGTGGCGGTGAACTCGTGTTTTGAGATCCACCCTCTCCTGGCTCGACCCGGGGCGGTCGAAAAGGTCTTGTCATCAATCAAGGCCATGAAGCCTAAGATTGTGACAATTGTGGAGCAGGAGGCAAACCATAATGGACCGATTTTCCTGGACCGGTTCAATGAGGCCTTGCATTATTATTCCAACTTGTTTGACTCGCTCGAGGGATCGTCCGGTCCGAGTCAGGATTTGGTCATGTCCGAGGTGTACTTGGGTAGACAGATATGCAACGTGGTAGCATGTGAAGGTCAGGACCGAGTCGAGCGACACGAGACTCTGACTCAGTGGCGAGGCCGGATGGACTCGGCCGGGTTTGAACTGGTTCACCTCGGGTCGAACGCGTTCAAGCAGGCCAGTATGTTGCTGGCTCTTTTCGCCGGCGGAGATGGGTACAGGGTGGAGGAGAACAATGGGTCTCTCATGCTTGGCTGGCACACACGGCCCCTCATAGCAACCTCCGCATGGCAGCTGGCGAGTTCTACTGAGTCAACCCGGTGAGTTGAACCGAGTGACTCAGTGAGCTACAAAACTGACCTCTGAAGACCCTTGGGTGGATTGTCGATTGACTACAAAGATGAAAAAGGGGGCCGTGTCGTATGGTGGGTACACATACCCACTGTGGGGGGTGTGGCTAGTCTGTCAGTAGAAAGAGTGGTGGGTCTGCAGTAAAACCAATCCAATCCAATCCAATCCAATCAAGTTTGTAATTGTAACTGTAAAATGGTGGGTGTTTTTATTTTTACCCTTCTGTAGTCTCGGTAAGATTTTCACCCCATCTGTTTTTTTAAACTTGGTTTAGTTTAATGTAATTTCTCTTTTGGTCTAGATTTTTTTTTACTTATTTTAGTTTGTGTGTGAAGTTTTTTTTGGGCCCCTTGCAGAATTTCAAGGGAGGGATCAATGTGGATCATTGAGAATGTATCTATCTTTCTTTACTTTGTTGAATAAATATGATGAGCATTGATTCTGAATGAGAAAGAAAAAAGAAAAGAAAAGTCGCTATTGAGATATACATCTCTCTCTCTCTAAATTTTGACATTTTGTGTGTGTTTGTGTGCCACTTCTTCTTTCTCATCCTTCTCTTGGCCTGCAAAGACTGGACTTAGCCGATGATGATGAGTCTAAAGATAGATGCTATGTCACCATCTGAAAGAAACTGTTGGTGACACAAGGATGACAAATATTTAAATCCATGTCCCTATTTATAACCCTAGTATAGTAGCTATCAATTCAAAATTGGGCTCAGTGTTTTCTTTTCCCCTGTTATCTGCGTTTGAAAAGCGGATATATACACCGAGAGCAATATTCTTGTGGGTTCACTGATGCATTCGTATTTCAGTGATCTGAATCGTAAGTGGTAGTTTAGTTTGCATTGGTTATGTTGCAAGAGAATTACTTTGGGATTATGAAAGTAATTTAACTAGGTTATTATTTGGTCTGAGACGTTCATAATTTTCTCTGGAACTTTAGTGTCATTGGTACATTCCAGATTCTGGAAATACAAAAACACAGAGAATATGTTAGTACATAAAAGATAAGATTGGCAAATAAAAAATATGCAGGTGCTCAACACTTCATGTGATTGAAAGTGCATGCGACAACTTCAGCTTGTACATTCTGGGGTCCATGTTTCTCTTTACTCTTCTCAGCCCAAGAAATATATATATATATACTCTGTAATGGCTCAGATCAGACAAACCATCTTTCCTCACTGTGAGTTCCGAAATCTTGATCTAAAATAGCTCTGCCTTCAATTTTCAATTTAGTTTTGAGCAGAAAAGATTAAGGGCTTGCAAAAAGTAATTTAGATCCGATAAAAACTTTTGAAGATTGCTCCCACTAGGTTTACAGAAACCAACAAATAGCTGCTTGCTTGAATGTACTCTACCGACCTATGAATTTCAAGCATGTTGTGGGCATTCGACAAAATTAAGGCATCATCTATTCATCTGTCTAGCATACGGTCCTACTACGACCAAAAAAAAAAGCATACGGTCCTACTACCCTAAGCACACTCTATGCATTATTACCATATTGTGTGAACCCACCCTAGCCCATGTAGTTTAAATCTATGGCAAACAAGAATAGTAACTGTACTGGACCTCGTGAAGATAAAAGAGGAGTAAAATTACATTAGCTCAAGGTTTTTTCAAATTTTGTTTTACTGTTTTTGCTGTGAGAATTGGATTAATGCTTGAAGATATTGAGATTTGATTTTGAGTCTCCAAATGGAGACTGGCATTTGAAATCGAATCTACAGAAAAGTACTTCTCTATGTTTCCGAACTTAGATGGGGTAATCAAGGTATAAGAATCGGATCAACTATTCCCCCTAGTTGATTCCATTCTAGATTTTGAGGGTATTTGATTATGGATTTTAATGTGGAACCCACATAATTTTTTTTAAATCTCTTATGTGTTAGTAAACGTAGGGGAAGTCAGGAATTGGAATCATTCCAATACCCATTCCTTATGTGTTTAGGGCATATTTGGTATTCTATTTTAATCCAGGTTTTTAAATTTAAAAACATAATTTGAGTCCACAGCTAAAAAAATATGTTTGGTAAGTCCAATTTTGAAAACTCAAACTAAAAAAATTCCTAAATACTTGAAAACAGAAAAAATCTGTTTTTTTTAAAAGAATTTATTTCTTCTTCTTCTAGAAACAGTTTTCAAGTTGCATACGAAATATAATTTTAAATAATAAAATGGATTTTAGAAACCCCCCTTAAGCTCTTATAGAATGAGCCCACATTTGTATATAAAAAAAATCTGTTTTTTTTAAAAGAATTTATTTCTTCTTCTTCTAGAAACAGTTTTCAAGTTGCATACGAAATATAATTTTAAATAATAAAATGGATTTTAGAAACCCCCCTTAAGCTCTTATAGAATGAGCCCACATTTGTATATCAAACTAATGAAGAGAAGTTTAAAAGTTCCCGAAAAAGAAAAGGAACTAAATATGAAGGTACTTATAAAGTACAAAGGTAGGCGTAAACCAACTGGGTAGAGTTATTTATATTGACACCTTATGAGGCTCTGTGTTTTTTGTTGGTATTTTTACAAAATATCCCCCAGAGGTGTCAGTGTAATTAACTCGTGTCAGTGTAATTAACTCGTGAATTGTAATTCAAGTAGGTAGGTAATTCCTAAATTAAGATGATGTCGTGCTAAACTATGACCATCCCTAGAGATTACAGCATGCAGTGATTTTGTGGAGAGAGAGAGAGAGAGAGAGAGAGAGAGAGATGAGATATGGATAAACATTTGGATTTGCAATGACTAAAATGAGGTGTTTCAATGGACCACACAAAGGCATGATGAATAATAATCGTAGCAGGCACCACCTTTGTTCTAAGTTTGGACCACCTGCGCTGAGCTTCATTGGGTCTACAGGTGACATTAAAATTGGTAGACATCATTGTCTCTAGCTGAAAATAATCATGATGGAAAAAAGCTGAACTTGGACAATTTTTTTGGGAAAACTTTTACTTGCATTCAGATTTAGGGTTCCTGGCTAAAGCTAGCCTAATATAAAAGCAGCTCTACGAAGCCTTGAAGTTATACGAGTTACTATAATGGCGATTCGGGTAGGTATTTTTGTCAAAAAATATTCTGTATATTCATAATGCAAGGACAATAATGACGATCGCATGCATGATGCACATCTAGGAAAACAGGAATGAAATTTCAACATGAATGGCAGATAGTGTAGATAAAAAAGACAAAAGAAGATGCAATAATTCTAAGTATATTGGAGAAAATATGCTGTACTATCGACTTTAATATAAGGCAACTACCATGCTATTCATAGCAACTTTTAATGACTTGATGAGTTTTACTACTCTACCATATTATCGGTTTGAAGAATGTTTACGACATGTTTACGTACTTGGATTCGAGTCGAAACAAGAAATAATGTGGAAAATGAATCATAATCAACCGTTCTCATCGCGAGCTGATTCCAATTAAACTGTTTACTAATTATTATGAGAGCGAATGATAATTGACTGGTGCATGAATACATTGCATTTGTGATCTGTTTTCTTGACATGTCTCTTTTGGATAATTTTCCTGAAATTTATCCAGTAAGTATTCGGGCGTTAGTGAGGACTGGTGCATGATGGTTTTTCCGTAGTGGTACTTTATGGGTCCTGCATATTATTTGGATTCGAAAGGCATGGGGACAAATGCTTGAACATGATAGCTGGTTTAGGAAAACTACCCAAGTCATCGATTTGCCTTTTACTGCATGGTAAAATTAGTAATTATGGATGCTCATAGATTTTTTGCCAAAAAGATAGGTGAGCTCGGGAGGCCAACCCTTGGTAGGCCTAGCGGTACGTAGTGGTTAGGTGGTGCATATGGATCCCAACTCATAGTTTGAAATGTGATTCGAACTTGGAACCTGCTTCGATACCACTTATTGATCAGGTACGATTTTCTAACAAGTCGAACTTTTAAGAGTTCGATATCTCATCAAATTTTGGCAATGGGCAGTTAATTTTTCTTTCTCCATTACAAGGAACTTGCCCATGCAATATTATGAAGTTGAGTTATTTATACTAACACCTCTTGGGGTTTTCGGTGTTTTCAAAAAAACCCCCCTAAAGTTTCAAAAATTACACAAACACCCATCGAGGTTTGAAATTGTTTTCACAAAACCCTTTTCTATTGATTTTTCATCTAAAGATTGATGAATTTATATAAATAATTTCTCCAAATGAAAAGTTAGCCTTTAAGATTATATTGCAACTACATTCATTGAGGTTAATTTTGTCATTTGCATAAGTTTCTTTTATAAGATCATCATTTTTTGGACGAACAATCAATGAAAATGGGTTTTGTGAAAACAATTTGAAAGGGGGTGTTTGTGTAATTTTTGAAACCTCAGGGGATGTTAGTGTAAATAACTCTTCCGAAGTTTTATTTGGACACTTTATTACAAAATTCTTCTCATCTGGCAGTATGATACAATGCAACTCATCAGACTGACGAAAGCTACAATCTCAAAAACAAGCTGCCTAATAAAAACAAGGTGTAATTTTGAAAAAAAGGAACTGCGTGTAAAAAAGTCAGAATAAACGAGTTTGGCAGCACTGTGCGGCACATGGTAGACAAATAGGTACGTGAGAAAAACTTATTGTTGGAAGGACCATATATTTCTCGAACTCAAGCATCCCCTTGCTCTCAGAAAAAATTTATTAGTTGTGGACATTATGAAGTAACTAAATGCCTACAGCCAAAGGGAGAGGCCAACGGATCCTTAGTTCAATAGTAAGTGTATTTCCCTTTTGATTAATCGTCTTAGGTTCAAAATCCGATGACATTTTCCCTTCCTCCAACTTCAATGACATCTTCCCTTCCTCTTTCCAGCACAAAAAGAAAAAGAGGGGAGAAAAAAGAAAAAAAAACGACAATTAGTTAATGATTCAGGAGGGGTAGCTTTCCCATTGAGAAGCAAGAGGTCGGCATATGGTTTTTCTGGCTGTGGGGTACATGTCGCATCCTCTCTTTTACTTCTTTTTGTAGTATAAGGCTGTGAAAAAAAACGAGTTACCCAGAGAAGAGAGTTTTCATAAGCATCACCGTATTCCCATCAAAGAAAAAGAAAAATGGTGCCTCCAACGGCTTAAAATTATAATAGCGTTTCCATCAATAGTAATTGATTTCACTTCAAGAGTATAGTGTTTAGGACAATCGTCGACGTGCACGTAGATATCTCCCGATCGTTGATATAAATGAGCCTCACAATGAGGTTCACATGAACCAAACCATTAAAAGTCACTTACACGCGTGTGTTGTCGTTATTAGGATTTCTTTTTACATAATTACCAAAAAAACGCCACTCATAAAGAAGCCAAGCGAACATAAGATGGGTGGTGGTCTTGCTAAGCTTTGCATTGAGGGTATGGCACCAAAGACGACGCTTTGATTAGAATTATTAGTGTCAAATTAATTATAACAATACACTCTCCTTAAATTAAACTTCATCCAATAATCTTATTAATTCAACAGAAACACAAATGAATTGGGATCAAGGGTCAGTTTCTCTACGATAAGCCTAGCAGACAATTTTATTGTGCTGGGGGCCTTGAAATTGACTGGTGGTTCCATTGATTTTGACAACCTCATCACACATGCACTACGTTTGCTTCTTTTGACAAACACAAGGGCCCTTCAGAGCTTCTTTACAGCTCCATTTTTTCTAAGTGCAAAGTCTTCTCAATAACTACTCCTAAAGTCTCTTTTTTCATGAGTGTAAAAATGCTTTCTCCACTTTCTACACAAATAAATAATTAATTAACTATTTGTTTATCTAAAGCTGTGATTAAAGAATAGGATTTGCTTGATCACTCCATTTGTCAAGCTTCAATCTCCCTCAGTGTTGGAAAATTAAAGGTGTTGCAATAACCATAATTGACCCATTGTCACTAACATGATCTACTACCTGGATTTATCAATTTCTCAACGTGCCGTCCACGTATCATATAAATAAAATAATATGTTAAGAAGCCAAAGTAGAAAAAAATATTTTTCTATACTTAGCCTATGATTGGAAGGTCATCACTTTATAATGTGAAATCTGCTAGATTGCAACTCTTGCATGCTCTAAGAGCTGAGCCAATATCTTAAATTATTAGTAGGATAATTATTAAACACAAAATACAGTGTGAGTGAGTGTGACTATGTGACCCTTCCATTTAATTTAATTTTTATACCAAATGGTGCATTGTGAAAGTGGAGTCCATGCCACCAGACACCAAAGTGGTCTCTATTGAAAGTTCAAAGAACCTAAATTTAATGATTTTTTTTTGTTATTTTCATTTTTTTTTCCGGAGAAAAGTGAACTTTATTCAATTTCACTATTAATATGCATTTGGTATATTGGTATTTTTGTACATCAAAGTGTTGCAACATATACTCTCTCTCTCTCTCTCTCTCTCTCTCTCTCTCTCTCTTGAATACAAGCTATATTGAGGAAGAGGAGTTTTCTCATACACACAGCGAAGATGCAATGAAGGTTCGAACATGAGATTACTGATATACAAATAAAAGCCGTTTTTAACTAGGGTAGACACTGCTGTCTCAACATATATTCTGTTTAAATGGTTTTTGTTTTCGGTAATTATAAACTGTCAACTAAATGGGAATGCAAAGGCCAAAGAATACACCATGGGCCTACAAATTTAAAAAGAATTAAACGCTCAAGGCTCAGTTCTTGAATACTAAGTTTATATAGGACTAACAAATATACAAGTTAATTTAAAACTCCATTATTCCATACTCCAACAACTATACATATGAATTGAAAATAAATCTCAAAAACATGGATGTTCATAGTAAATCAAAAATAGAGTAAAATAGTATATCATGTATTTGGACCCATTTTTATATGGACTTAGGCTAAGTGAAAAATAAAGGATACAGAGCCCAAAACGGCCCAAGTAAACGAGATTGGGTCACAATTTAAATAAGCACGTGATCCATCATTTGGATTTGGCTATTTAGCCCAGAGGTTCTACACTGGAAAGAATGTCGGCAGGATTAAGAAACTTAAAAATTGTCAAATTTAAACCTTATAAATGCAAGGAGGTGTCACCTCCTCTTGTCAGAAAAGTCTTGAGAGCCGCTGCATGTTGCACCTTTGGTGGTGCACTCAAGGTGTTCAACGAATTGCCTAAACCAAGTTTGTCTTTATGTGCTGCATGCAATGCACTTCTGTACGATGCCATTTTGGATCAGACTTAAGGGAAAAAAGGAGAAACTTAGGCTATGTTTCGTGGGCTTTAATAAGGATTCTAGGGCATGCTTGATAAATGATAAAAGGCTTTTAAAAAATGGCTTTAACCTCTAGGGCTTTTAAGAATTTTTTATTTATTTGAAAACAAGAATTAATAAAATTTTTAACCTTTCAAAATTGCATTTTCGCTAAAAAGTTCATGAGTCCGCTGGAAGACTTACAGTGGAAAGATATTTCTTCCTCGGCTATAGTTGTATGAAGGAGTTATTCACGCGCAAACCATCATTTCAAGTGTATGATTTGCCTTCGACTGCGCACTTGCACTCCACAATCCACAAACCTGAAGGACGCCCTTGTTCCTAGGTTTTTCGGCTTGGTTGACACCTGGTGGGAAATATTTTAGTGTAACACCATGACAACACACATGTCTCATCTTGACACATTTTGGTTTATTATTTACTGATTGATGTCCAACAATCACAACTACTGCATGTATCATCTTGTACCATCATCAGATGTTTACCGTCCATCCAAATGTTGTTGTATGAGTGAGAAACCCAAACATTCATAGGGTTAATCGTTTTATTAGTTCTTGAACTTAGACCTGATTGCATTTGAGTACCTCAATTTCAAAAATGATTCCCGTGGTCCTTCAACTTTAGTTTCGTTAGGACAAATGGTCCTCCTGTTAATTTTGTTAACTTTTCTATTAAATGCATGGGCAAAATGGTATTTTTGCATCAAAATTGATTAAAATATGAATAAAAAAATTAAAAAACTACAAAATTAAAATTAAATTCTCTCTCTCTCCCCCTCTATCCCGATTTCTACTCCCCCAAAACTTTTTTTTTTTTTGGTTGGTTTTTTATTTGATTTTCTTTTATTGTTATTTTAAAGATATGATTTTTTATTCTTTTTTTTTGTTTTAATATAAAAATACCATTTTGCCCTTGCATGTAACAGAAAAAGTTAACAAAATTGATGGCAGGACCATTTGTCCTAACAAAAGTGAAGTTAAAAGACCACGGGAACCATTTTGGAAATTGAGATACTCAAATGCAAATCGGATCTAAGTTTAGGAACTAATAAAATGATTAACCCAACATTCATATATTGGTTTTCCTTAGCTAGGTTTGAAAGCCATTGAACTACACAACTTTTAAACCATAACCATAATACTTCAACATCGAAGCTTAGTTCTTGATTGTTACAAACCAGTAACGAAGTCTTCGTTACTGGTTTGTAACAATTATAACCAATCAAGATGCTGGTAAAGTGCTTCAAGTCACACAACCACTTTTTCTTTTTCTTCTTACCAAAAAAAAAAGAAAAAAAGAAAGAAAACAAAGTAGCTTTGTTGAAGCTGAGCCTCTATTTTGACAAAGTTATATTCGTATTCTCCCTTGAATGAATAATGTGATGAAAGTTCTTCGAACAACCTCCTCCACCTCCACCTCCACCGACTAAGTAATCCTCTGAAAAATTCATCAGGGCATCCCTTTCTTAAAGTAGGAGGACCAATATGATTATATGACGGCCGGAAATCAAAGGCAGGAACATAATTTAAAGGACTCTATTGAAATTAATTAAAAGTCAGGAATATATGCTCATAATTAATTAATTAATAAGGCATAAGTTTACATGGTTGGCAGCAGAGAATATAACATAAAACCTTTAATAATTTCAATCGTCTGAGAGACTTGATTGAAACATCAGATTATGGTATGAAAAGATTCAGTTGCCTCAGTGAGATGATATCTTGAAAGGAAATGATTTGTTCAGCCATGCCTTCCAGCCACTAACTGATCCCTTTGGAGCTGTCATCTCTGGCTTTCTCTCTGTAACATTCTGCACTGCCCTCTGCTTCTTGCTCAGCACAAAGTTCCTTACCCCATGAGATCCTATACTTTCCCATGGACTTAAGGCTACAAGTTATATATAGAATTAAAATGTAATTAACAGGCCTATTAATTAACAATAAAGTGAATATATGTTATTCTAAAAAAAATCACAGTTTGACATGTATGCGTAGCGACGTAGATTTTAACACATGAACACGAAAGAATGAATTGTTTTTTTATTGTACCGTCGGATCCTGCGTTAGCACAGTAGAGAAGGAAATCCTTGACATCGGAACCAAGAAGTGGTAGGCGGCCTTCACGAGCATAGGACTTGAGAGCAGTGTCGATGACCCCAGCAACAAGATCATCTTCATTCACCACAAACCTTATTGGCCCTGCGCTTCCAACAACATTCACTGTGATCAAAAACCTGTTTTTCTTCACACTGTGAACTTCATTATTGTTGATCTTCGTATGCTTTTGCTGTAACGTAGTTCTCTCTAAAACATTCCTCCTATTCAGCATTCTTTCTTTCTGTTTTTTTTTTTTTTGCTTTTTTTTTTCTTTTCCAAACACCTGAGTGAAATCAACCCAAACAAGAGACACACAGCACAATACAAATGAACTTTCAGAGAGAGAGAGAGAGAGATTAAGTGTTTAGGGGGTCAAGGCCAAGGCAGCGATGGTACCAAGCCTGTTTGCAGGAACCAAAGGTGGTGGAGGAAGAGGAGAAGGAGGAGGACAGCGCGCGAAGGGAACGCGCAGAAGTCCTCTGAGGAAGGAAAGGAAGGAAGTGCATGAAGGAACAACAAATCTCTACCATTCAAGACTCAAAGGAATTTCACAAGAAGAGGGAAATAAATTTGTGAAAAAAGAATATCTTCAGCGGACATGGAAGGCTTCGTGTCAAGTATGACAACTTCCGTTTATGTTGTTATACAATGTAAAGAAAGGAAGCGAATCCTCAGATTTCCACGCACTCCTTGGGAAAGAAATTGCGTGTCACCCTAATACAATGGCAAAGTGATGTTACTCATACATGTGTTATAATATGACCACGTTAAAAATTACATTTAAAATATAATACTAACAATTATTCACACCTATTCCTGTGAAAAATAAAATAAAATAATTCACACACGTGAATTTATTTGCAGTTTTGATTGTTTTTTTAATAATACAAGCGATTGTCTAAACTACAAGGAGAAGGAGTTTCTTATACACACATATTATCAATGTATCATGAGGGTTTAAATATCAGACCACTGATATATATATATATAAATCTTCTTTTGAAAAAAAAAACTGAATAAATGTCTCATACTCTTTAATTTTATTTAGTTTTTGATGCATTCAATAGTAGGAGAGGGGGAATTCAACATAACATCTCAAATGCAATATGAACTATTACCTTTATTATTTACAAAGATATATTCATATAAACTTCAACGTCAAGGTTTATTTATATATTTATGTTTTTATAAATATCAATTTTTACTTTCCATTATTTCCTACTATTACACTCATATGAAAATCCTTCTAATTGATTCACTAGAATTTCAGCTCTAGTGGTCATAAATTTTCAAAGGAAAATGAGTGTGAAAAATAAAACTTAGAAAATATTTTTCCCGTCTACTCTGAGCTCATAAATTTTGTGTCACACAAATAATAACAGAGCCAGACATCAGGGAGAAAATGGGGCTTATGACAACATGGAATTACGCTACAGCACAAGGCCGACTAACATTGTTATTGGTCAGTCATATTGGACATACCAAACCCAGACCTGTACGTATTGAATTCTAGCCCAATTCTTTTCTCAAGCCCAATTTTTTTTTTGCCCAATTTGAATTTTAACATTTTTTTTTTCTGGCCAAAGTTAGGAAGGAGGAGGGGGAAAAACTCACACACACGGGTCCGTGGGGGTTCGAAACCAATATCACTTAGGAGCACACCAAAGATCTGGGCCAATCCAACTAACACCCAGTGGTAAGAATTTTTACATTCAATAACATTAAGTTAAGCTGGGATTAAAAATAAATAAAACACAAATAGACTAGTAGTTATTGAACATTGCATGTGTAACTAAAGAAAATGGTCTATGCATGTGTCAAATTGTGATTTTTATGTAAAATAATGACTCATTGCATGTGTAACTATGTAAGGAGTCAAATATTTTCTTCGAGAGTGCCCTCCCTTAAGGAGTCAATGCCAAATGGTGCCCATTGCATGAACTTTCATTAGCTCTTTATCTTTGTTGAACGAATGAATATTGGGATATTTATTTTTGGACATATTTATTCATGAGTCGAAAAATGTTGAAAGGTTCATTATAGGCACCAGCCAACAATGAATGATGAAGTATGTAAGTGGGTTACATGTACAATATTGCTTCTAGAATTTATTTTATTATATATCTTGTGAAACAAGTCCAGAAAAACCACCAAGACATTGGTCAAGGTTCACACACTTTGACAACAATTTGAAGTGTGGAATACTCAGGAACAATCTATGTGAGTTGTTCAATTCATGAATGTTGGATGCTCAGTCCAGTCCAAGCCAATATTGATGGAGGAAATTAGGGTTAAGCTAATGAGGAGAGGCTTGATGATGACGTTACGTATGACAGTAAAACATGCCTCAAACCCTTGGGCAAGCTTGAAAAGAAGAAAGTAAAGCCAATAGATTGTATTGGAAATGGTGGGTGGTCATATTGCACAAAATTTGATAATTTGTTGACAACATAAGTCATATGCTTATTACATAACATCCGCATTGCAACAATTTTAAAAGATGCAATTGAAGAAAACACCGTACGTTATTAACATTTCTAATATGTAAAAATTCAGAGCACTAAACTTAAATTAACCCTAAACTACCTCGTATTATGAATGGGGTTTTCCATGACATTAATTACCTCTTATTTTAGCTAAGAAATTCGAGGTAGTTTCTTCGCACGTTGTTTTAAATTATCCTTTGGGAGAAGAAAAGCATAACTTAATTGAGAAGAAGTCAACACCGCACCAATAAGCATCTTCCAACAAATTAGGTATAGCACACCAGATTGTGTTCTTTCAAAAGAAAACAAACAAAAAGGGAAGATCGAGAAAATGAAATTAAATATTCCTAGATTCCATTTTAATTAGTCTTTCCGGAAGGAGAAGCAAAAAAATATTATATAGATTAAATAACGCTAATATAATGCATGCAGATGCTTTTTCAACAATTCTAGAATAAATGACATTAATTTAAAACAACGTGCGAAGAAACTACCTCGAATCTCCTAATTAATTTGTTTTGTTGGTTACTATGTTTTCTAGTGGAGTCCGCCAGTCCGGCCGTTGTTTTTTAAATGTTAGTTTTGTGTTCACAATTTTCTTTTTCTCATCTATTATTATTGAGTGAATAATACTATTTGTCAACTAACTTGGATTAATTATAAACTAATTAAAGTTTTTTTGTTGAGATAAACTAATAATTAAAGTTGTTATCCATACTTTTAAGCCCTTTTTAATTTGATTAATTTGACCCCCAATCAAATTACACGCATTGCATGTGACATGTGTGATCTATTAGTATTATATTTAAAAATAAATATGACAATTGAATATATACAAACAACAAATAAAATAAATTGAGGTTGTGACTTAGAAAATTAATGGTGTGACCCTAGTGTAAATACTATCGAGTTTGTAAAAGAAAAAAAATTTATGATTGTTGGAATGGTTGGAGTGACGTTTGACTCTAAATTAATTAAAAGAAAAAAAATTCGTTATTGTAAAATTCGTGATTGTTGTGTCCCTATTTGAAAGAGTGGTGATTTCCCCACTCCAATTTTGTCCACTTACACTCTATTTTATAACTGAAAAAGGAGTGTAAGTGGTCAAAATGGGAGTGGGTAAATCATTACCCATTTGAGAAGTTAATTTCTATAATTTTAGGGCTCTGATTTTCCAATTTCGGTTTTGTCCACTTACACTAATTTTTATTTTATTTTTAAAAAAAAACTTTTTAATCAATTTTGTTATTTTGTTATTTTTCTTTTTCTTTCCTATTTTACGCTTACCTTGCATTAATTTCATTTTACTTCACTTTTATATTATTATTATTATTTTTTAATACTTTATTTTCCTACTTGCACTTTATTTTCAATATTTTTTTCCTTTCATCGAGTAAGAAATAATTAACATAGTATATTGTCAAGGCAGAATTATATGGTCTAGTTGCTGCAAAACTCATGCCCCAAGAATAAAGTTTGCAGCCATAATGCTTGAACAACCATACGCCCTACTAGGCTCTCTTCTAGAATTTTAGCCTTCTTATTATAAATTTTTTGAGAAATTTCCTGAGAGTTTATGATCAGGTTTGGTTTTTTTTTTTTTTTTTCTTTTCACTTTATAGAAAGAATTTGTTAACAGGTGAATTTGTACCTAACAGATTAAGACATAATCACACACATAACACAAGTATTTGAGTGGTTCACCCATAATGGGGGTACATCCACTATAGTTTATAGCTTTGTATTTGTATTTGAATATTGTACATGAGAGAAATATGAGGAGAGAGGCTTGAGAGCTCTAGTAGAAGAGAAATAGAAAGCGTGGAAGAGCTTTGGACAACTCTTGGAGAAGTGAAGAAGTAGCAGCCAATCCTTCTGCTTGGAGGTGATGAGCTCCCTTTTATAATTCAATTTGGAGTAGGCAAGGTTGATTGATGATTGTGACCCCTTAATTTAGGGTCTTGGGCATTGAGAAGGCATATGAGGGGGCATGGCTAGCCACTCCTTATTTGGTGGGATGTGACTTTTGACAAGAAAGAGTTATCCCTTAATTGGTGGGATGTGACGTATGACAAGCAAGAGTTATCCCTTAATTGATGGGATTTGCTTAAGGGGGAAGGTGAGGTCAACGTGGTGTCAATAGAATTTTAGTCTTCTTCAGTTTGGAGTTAAAAAAAACATCAAACGAAGCCAGTTTTGAAATTTGCCCAAACAAATTCGTAGCTAAACTTCATTAAACAGGTGGAAGGAGAGCTCAATATAACTGCAGGCTAGCCTATACATATATATAGCAGATATATAAGTTATAATTTGTAAGCATCTTATCATGTTTCAAAATCTTAATCAACACCAGCAACTTGTGTGGCTTAATTGTATATTGCTTTTCATCTGGAATTGATAAGATTCCAAATACCAAATCTATTCTACGATCATAATGAAAATGTAAAAATAAAAAAACAAGAAAGGTAATAAAATCAAATAAAAACCAACACAAAAGCAATTAAATAAATCTAAACACCATTTCAAAATAGTAAATGAAAACAGCTTAAAATTAACACTCTATCAATTTCCTTACTGTTTCATTATAATTATGAACAATCACATTCATTAGAACACCCATTAAAGAGAATAAACTGAACAAAACACTCAAAAAGAAACTAAGGGAGAGTAATGATATAATAGGAAAGATAAATAACAAAAAAGATTAAATTGATAAAAAATTATTAAAAAAATAAAAGGGATTGAGAAAATCAGCTACTTTTTTTTTTTGGGTTGAAAAAAGTTAAAGGGATGGAGAGGCTACTCCCACACCCAAGACCAGGGCAAACCTGCTACCTAGAGCTGGTTGGAAGCTCCCTAATTTTAATACCTAAACATACCTACCCTTTTTTATGGTTAGTTATGAATTCTTAATTTGATGCAAGTTGAGGTATAGATGTTTACAATGCATGTGTTGTACATGTAGTAAAAATTAGCACCCTTTTCTATTAGAAAAAGGGATTAAACCATGGGTATTTTCTTCTCACTTTTTGAATACTTATTTGCTTAGCAATGGTCAGAGATCCATAAAAACTAAGACTTATGTGCGATCAAAAATTTAAGACCGTTGCTTGCTCGTGACCTCAGATGAGACGTAGTTTGCTTGCAGCTAAAGCAGTGGATAATTTCAATGTCACGAGCAACGGTCTTAAATTTCAATTTGGTTTATCAAATTATAAACCTTTTTTTTGGATGCAATGACTTTTGAGATCTTCGTTGACTACTTATGCAATGACTTTTGAGTCTCATATGAATATATGAAATCAGCTCGCTACACTTCTAAAAACATAAACAACTGAGCACATGCATTACAAGAGAATTGGAACAAATAAACATCTTGAATATCACATGCGAAGGTGATATTCATGCCGTTACTAACAGAGATGAGAGAGACATGAGCTAATAACACCGAAAAGATTTCCTCATGAAGGCAATTTCCCAATGTGTTATCTCTACCTACTTGTCATCATCGATCCTCTCCCACATTTCACTGTGAATGACCAACTGTAACACCGTATTATTATTAAAGATATGATTAGGAAACACCTAATTACATACATATTTACATTAATTATACTTGCTGTAATCTTGTACAGTGCAAGACGAGTTGAGTCAAACAAGCCCACAATCTGACGCCTTGGATTGCCCGTCAGTTATAAACAAATAAAAACCCGCCCACGTAAACAAAACCCGACCCGTAAGTCATTCTACCCTAAGTCAAACTTTGTACACACTCTGAATAAAAAAAATGCAAAATGAAAGAAAAAGGAAGAACAAAGGAAAGGCAAAGTGAAAGAGTCTAGAGGAGCGCGTGAGACTATTGCTGGTTTTGATGTTGATTGGTCGCATAACTCACGTTGAAAATATTAAAGGCATATAGGATAATGGGTGGCTTCTAGCTAAAGCACAAAGCCATAGCCTTCACAAACTTTTGTGTATAAAAAGGCAAGGAAAGCTTAAAACAAGACTCATCCACTACTTCACTGTAGAGAAACAGAGCCTTTAAACTCCTTTGGGATTTTTTGGTGCTACTTGAATTGTGAAAACCATAAAACCAGTTTAATTAATCTGATCTTGATCAAATATTTGATGGAGAACTTGATGGGTCTTCTGAGGATTCACATCCAAAGAGGAGTGAACCTTGCTGTTAGAGACATGAGAAGCAGTGACCCTTATGTTGTTGTCAAAATGGGCAAGCAGGTAACTCATTTTGCTGTCTTTGATCATGAAAATGGTCTATTTTTCTGATGTTTTTCTTGAATCTTGATCCATCTGGACTTATGGGTTTCTGGGTTTTGATTTGGTGCTTGTTCATTTCAATTGATTGCTTATGAAACCAATTTTCTGCAGAAGTTGAAAACTCGAGTGGTGAAGAGGAATGTGAATCCGGAGTGGGATGAAAGATTGACTCTTTCTGTTGCAGATGCAAATCTTCCGATCATGGTTTGTGTGTATGATAAAGATACGTTTAGTTTTGATGACAAAATGGGAGATGCAGAGTTTGAGATTGATTCATTCATTCAAGCCTTGAAGACGCGCTTGGAAGGCTTGACAGATGGAACCATAATTGCCAGAGTGCAACCAAGTAGGGAAAACTGCCTTGCTGAAGAGAGCTGCATCATCTGGTCCAACGGAAAACTTGTCCAGAACATGGTCCTCAGACTCAGAAATGTGGAGTGTGGGGAAGTTGAACTTCAATTGCAGTGGATTGATGTTCCAAGTTCTAGGGGTCTCTAGATTGCATCCTCTCTCTCTCTCTCTCTCTCTCTCTCTTTTTTTCCCCTGTATATTTGTATTCGGGGGCCCTGCTTCTTCAATGCTTTTGTTCACAGATATGAGAGATAGAGTGGTGTTTTTAAGTTTTTATCCTCCCATGTATTGGTGTCAATCCTATGGGATGCGAGAAAAGTTTGAACAGCTTCGTTTTCATTTTCTAATAAAATTACCATTCATTTGATTCATTCAAATCACTCTGTGTGAAGCTGTTGATGCCAAAATTTGTAATCAACAGTCAGTCACTTCAATCAGGTGGATTCAACCACAGTCTAAAATATCGATGATATCGGAAATATTGGTAGTCCAAAAACACGGAAATTTCTATGGAAATATCGGGATATTATCGAGATCGATAAAAATTAAATAAAAACCACGGAAATTGTAAGAAAAATTTGGAAATTTTTATTGAAACTTTGAAGGATGTTTATTTAGTCAATTATCTATTAGTTTATCACAAAAATTAGAAGAAAATGCATTGCATGATGGAGTTAGCTGATTTAAGTTGATTATACAGCGAGCTGGCAAACACTGTGAGTATAGAAAATATGTAGTAATTAATGAAAAAAGATTAAACACACCATAATAATTTATATATAATGATTTACTACAATATTGTACACTTTATACATTGCATGGTAAGATACATGAGTGACTTAGTACCACATAGAGTTCCTATGAGGTTCAAATTTTTCACTATCTTCATCATCTCTATGTGTAGAGTAAGTGTATAGTGAAGAGTAGTCATCAAATGATAAATCCCCAAAATAGTTTTGCATGTAATTGTTAACATGCCACCCATATGGATCCGTTGACGTTGTCCATAAGCAAAATCATTTGAAGATTGAGTCTCGGATTCTTTCCATGAGCCACTTGATTCCATCCCAAAAGGAAAGGTCAAAGATTCATTCTCATGTGAAAATTTGATTCTTGCAAAAAGAATTCAAAACAAAACAATATAAATATAAATATTTTAGCATATTATCACAAAAACATAAGTGATATGGTGGTTAAGGCGTTGGAGGAGTAAAATGGGAGGGGTTCAAATCCCCTTTTTGCCCTTTTTTTTTTTCCCCATTACATCGATATTTTCGATATTATATCGATATTTTCAATATTATATCGATATTACAGCGATATTTTGACAAAATATTGCTGAAGTGTGAGCGAAATTATCGACATCGATATTTTCCGATATTATCGATATTTATATGATATGTGCATGGATACGTTCCGAAATATCCGTGATTCGAAAAAACGATAATATCCTCGATATTACTCAACTTCCCTGTCATTCCTTAGGATTCCACCAACACCAATCTGACCAGAATTACCTCTTCTTACCTCTTCTCTGCCATAGTAATTGATGATTTAACCCGAACTTCACACTTGCTGACTCTATTTCAGCATCCTAAACCACATCGCAACAATTTCATGAAGTACGAAGACTGAAATGTTAAACTTGAAAACACGAGTAACATTCATTATGAGTGAAAGTTAAGAGTACTAAATTAAAATTAACCCTAAACCTCTTTAACGATTTACTAAACCAATGTAACCAGGAGAAAGTAATTATGCGCAACTGAAATTAGGTATAGCACACCAGATTTTTGGTTGTTGAAAAAGGAAACAAACAGAAAGGGAAGATGGAGACATTTTTACATTAAATATTCCTAGATTCCTTTTTAAATTAGTCTTTCTGAAAGGAGGAGGACATTCTATAAAGTAAGGGTATTTACACTACCTTAACTTATAGCTACAAGGCAGGTGACCGCAGCAGCCGGAGGGAGCTCTCGCTTTTTCAACAATTCTAGAATCCATGACATCACTTAAAAACAACGAGCGAAGCGAAGAAACTACCCCGAATATCTTATTTCAGACTTTTTTGTCTTGTTTGGTTACGCGTCTCTACTTTGTATGAGACTTGTTTTTTTGTATTGCAAGTCAGTTTTTCTACAACACAGAAAAAAAGGGAGCTGATTTCATGTATATGTTCATATGAGACTCCTGAAATGCGTAATGAGCATAAGTAGTCAGTGAAGATCTCAATAGTCATTGCATCTAGAAAAATAGGTATTTTTTGGAACATGTTTATAATTTGGTAACCAACATATATAAAATAAAAATAAAAGTATTAAAAAACTTATATAAAATAAAAAACTATATTGAAATTGTCCTTTGCTTTAGCTGCAAGCATTGAACCACGTCCCATTTGAGGTCGCTCGCGACGGCCTTGAATTATTGATCATATATAAGTCAAATTGGGTGTATAACGTAACTTTTTAGAATTATATGATATATTAAATCGGTGTGCTCAATCATTATTATGTTGATGACCAGATCTTTTTTTTTCTTTTTTTGGGTGAAGTTGATGACCAAATCTTCAATTACTAAGCAACTGCAAACAATAATTGTTTTTTGTTGGTTCACCAACGGTCAATTTAAACAAAGAGTTGCAAAAGACTATGCAGGGATGATAATGTAATGTAATTTTTAAGGCAAATCACCTGAATTTATACATCAGTTTCAATTTATCACTCTAAAGAAAAATTTAAGAAAAATGTCATCTTACTTTTTCGAAATCCATGATTTGTCATCTAACTTTAACACTATCAATTTTAAGGGTATTTTAGTAATTTTCATTTTCAAGGGTATTTTAAAAATGGAAAAATTCTTATAAATTTTTTACATGGTGAGAGATAGAGATAGAGAGAAGAGGGGGGGTGGTGTCTTGTGCGATGTGTTTTGGGCGGGTGGGGTTGGGGTGGGGGAGAAAGGGAGAGAGAGGTCTCTTTTTTCTCTTTTGTTTTTTTGAAAATGGAAAGACTAAAATACCCTTACAAAGAGATGAAAAATTAGATTGTGTTAAAGTCAGATGACAAATCATGGATTTTGAAAAATTAAGATGACGTTTCTCTTAAATTTTTCTTTAATGTGACAAATTAAAATTGAGGTATAAGTTTAGGTGACATTTCGACAATTATCCCTAATATAATATGCTATGACAATTTCTTTGTTAGATAATCTTTGAAGAGGGACCTAAAAGATGCCTGAGAATTAAAATGAGAGTGGGTGATGAGGATGTACATATTTCTTAACATGTGAATGTCCAAGTTTGAACCTCCATGTAGTAATATACATGCTAGATCTACAGAAAAGTATAGACACCCACCCTCCTCTTAATATGCCGTCTCTCAATCCAAGCAAATTCATTTTTTACCTCTTCCTACAAAGATGATTCCAGTACAAAGGCAGACAATTTAGTCATTTCATTGGCGCCACCACGATCATGTCATTGTTATTGGACAAATTATATTTATGTCTTTTTTTTTTTCTAATACAAGTGATAATCTAAATAACTCTAAATTAATTTATTATATAAAAAGGGGGATTTGAACTTGGGTGCAAGGGGAGGTGGGCTTACTGACCTAACGAAACCATGTTTGTCTTTCTTTTTTTAATCTTCTCACATCATCACATGTGAAGGTGAAATTCATGTCGTTACTAACAAAAGATGAGAGTCTGACCTAATAACAGCCAAAGCCTTCCTCATCAAGGAAAATTCCCCAAAATGTCGTCTTTACCTACTCGTTATTATCGATCCTCCCAAATTTAACTCTAAATGATTAACTGTAACACCGCATTATATGATGATTAAGAAACACCTAATTACATACATATTTACATTAATTAATTATACTTGCCGTAATCTCGTATAGTCCAAGTCGAGCTGAGTCAAATAAGACCGGATGTAGCCTGTAATCGACCACACACACAGTGCCATTCAGCATCACAATCCGGCACCTTGGAGTGCCCGGTCAATTATAATTAAACAAATAAAAACCCACCCACTTAAACAAAACCCGACCCGTAAGTCATTCGACCCCAAGTCAAACTATGTACACTCTCTAAATAAAAAATTACAGACTGAAAGAAAAAAGGAGAAACAAAGGAAAAACAAAGGAAAGTGAAAGATTCTAGAGGAGCGCGTGAGACTCTTGCTGGTTTGATTTGATGTTGATTGGTCGCCGTTGAAAAAATTTAAGGCACATTGGATGACGGGTGGCTTCTAATTAAAGCACAAAGGAGGAAGGCATAGTCTTCACAGACTTTTGTGTATAAAAAGGAAAGGAAGCTAGTGGTTTGGTATCAAAAACTCCTTCGACCACTTCACTGTTTAGAAACAGAGCCTTTTAAACTCCTCTGGGATTTTTGGTGCTACTTGAATTGTGAAAAACATAAAAACCAGTTTGATTAGTATTTGATGGAGAACTTGATGGGGCTTCTGAGAATTCATATCCAGAGAGGAGTGAACCTTGCTGTTAGAGACATGAGAAGCAGTGACCCTTATGTTGTTGTCAAAATGGGCAAGCAGGTAACTCATTTTGCTGTCTTTGATCATGAAAATGGTCTATTTTTCTGATGTTTTTCTTGAATCTTGATCCATTTGGACTTATGGGTTTCTGGGTTTTGATTTGATGCTTTGTTCATTTCAATTGATTGCTTATGAAACCAATTTTCTGATATTGCAGAAGTTGAAAACTCGAGTGGTGAAGAGGAATGTGAATCCTGAGTGGGATGAAAGATTGACTCTTTCTGTTGCAGAAGCAAATCTTCCGATCACGGTTTGTGTGTATGATAAAGATACGTTTAGTTTTGATGACAAAATGGGAGATGCAGAGTTTGAGATTGATTCATTCATTAAAGCCTTGAAGATGCGCTTGGAAGGCTTAGCAGATGGAACCATAATTGCCAGAGTGCAACCAAGCAGGGAAAACTGCCTTGCTGAAGAGAGCTGCATCATCTGGTCCAAGGGCAAACTTGTCCAAAACATGGTCCTCAGACTCAGAAATGTGGAGTGTGGGGAAGTTGAGCTCCAATTACAGTGGATTGATGTTCCAAGTTCTAGGGGTCTCTAGATTACATTCTCTCTCTGTCTCTCTCTGTCTCTCTCTCTCTTTTCTTTTTCTTCGTATAGTTGTATTTGGGGCCCTGGTTATTGAATTCTTTTGTTCATAGATGTGAGAGATACAGCGGTATTTTTAAGTTTTTATCCTCCCATGTATTGGTGTCAATTATATGGGATGTGAGAAAAGTTTGAACAGCTTGAGTTTCATTTTCTAATAAAATTACAATTTATTTGATTCATTCAAATTATTGTGTGTGATTTTGTTGATGCCAACTAGCCAGAATAACCTCTTCTGATATGATCAATAATGATTTTTTTCGAGTTTTTATCACAAAACGTCCATGAGGTTAATGAAATTATGAAACTATCAGGTTACATCATTTTTGTTTTGTTTTGTTTTTGTTTTTGTTTTTTTGTGTCATTCGTGGTCCTCGAGGTTAATATGGGTGCTCGCAAGTAATCCCTACCATCAGCTTCCGTCGAAAAATCTGACATGGCACACATGTAGGACTCACATATATAATGGGGATGGAGATTCAAATTTGGAATTTCTATTAACATTGTGAAGGGATTGATACATAAATTATGCAAAATTAAGAATGCAAAGAGTGTTGATCAGAATGACATAGGTGTTATGACAAACAAATAATCTCCAATGCAGTATTCAATGAAAGGATTTGTAGACAATCTTTTTGTGCTACGAAGTCCATATCTTTGGTGAGTACTCAAGTGAATTTGCCATTGAAACGACATGTAATATTGGAAAGGGTAATACTAGGCTTACCACATTTATATGTTATATTGTGTACCACTTCTCTAATAAAGAGATGGAGCCCACCCATATAATGAGACCCACCTTTATTAGAGAGACAACAGACAATGCCTAACATTTTCGTATTGAGAAATTTACGTACCAAAGTAATTAGAAGTTCAAATTGCAACCACTTTATTGTCCTCCCTAGTTATGACTCAAAACTAGAACCTCATTTGCTTTTGATTATGAGTGAAAATACAAAGTTCTCGCTCGGAACTTGCTTGCAAGGCATACAACATGCATAAAAGTCAGCAAAATCGCATCATTTTCATTCTAAATCTGATTTATTAACAGAAAATAAGAAGTTGTCACATTAATTAATAATGAAAATTTGACATTTAGTGTTAATGATACGATTAATTACCCTCCCATATATATATTTGAGTGAAATTACCAACTGGAATACTGTGTATGATGACTCATGAGGACCCACACCTAATTCATTACCTGAGCCAGCTTAGAACTCGTTTTTCTTTTGTTTTTACCATAAAAAATACCAAACTTGTAGTCTTTGTTTATTGGAGCATAGTCAATTCGAGCACACAATCAGGCGCACTGGACTCCGAGTGGGATAATTTTCTACCCCAAAAGTCACTGTCTCTCCCTCCCCCAAATAGCTATGAACGGGTTTGGTTGAGTTAAAAAAATTATAAATTAGTGATCGCAGAGTTGAACCCTAATGATGATAGTATGTGAAAACTCTCGTTTTTCTTCTTAATTTTGGCAAAAATAATAATAAAATCTCTCCCCAAAATGACAAATAAAATAAAATAAAAGGCAAAATAAACGAGTAGAAGAGCCTGGAAGAGCGCGTGAACAGTTGAGAAAACAAAGAGTAAAGTGAAAAAATACTTTGGGTTGTAGCTGTTGGGGTCAATATAAAAGGTTGTGGTTTGGTAGCCAACTTCACTCAGGCACTGAGGTTTAGACAGAGGCTCCCAAATTGCAATCCGAAATTGCAATCTTCAATCGAACCTCTCATCCTCCTCCTACTCTGGGGGTTTCTGGTGCTTCTTACTTTGTGAAGAAAAATAAAAATAAAATCTAGATCCAATGGAGAACATGATGGGTCTTCTGAGAATTCACATCCAAAGAGGAGTGAACCTTGCTGTTAGGGACATGAGAAGCAGTGACCCTTATGTTGTTATCAAAATGGGCAAGCAGGTAACTCATTTGGCTGTCTTTAATCATGAAAATGGTATACTTTGCAGATAATTTTTCTTTTGTTGTTGCATTTCTTGATCCATTTACAATTCTGGGTTTCTGGGTTTCTGGGTTTTGTTTTTATTTTCTACAAATTTAGGTGATTGATGGCAATACATGGATCTGGTAGGATCACTTGGTGTTTGTTTGGGTTTAAGTCATGTCTTCTGGAAACCTCTTAAATATACATTTTTTTTTGGCCTTATTAGTTGTTGCTTTTTTCTTAGTATTAAAAACTCCAACCACACAAGTGGGTATCTTTAAAAAAAAAAAGAAAAGAGAAAGGAATCTATTCTTTTTTGTTTTCTTTCATTGTAAAGATTAAAGAACAGTAAATGAAGGTATTTAAATCTACCTTGTGTATGGTTTCCTTATTTTCTGTCTGTTGCTGTAAACATTTGTTTTGATTTCCAGAATATTGATATCACTAAGGGATCTGGTTTGTAATTTTATTTGAAGTCATCAAGAAATTATTATTTTTAATCTGGTGGTAATGTTTCCCGTCTTCACCAAAACAAAATCTGGTAGTACTGTGCTTCTGTGGAGGCCATTCGCTTTCTCAGTTAACAGTGCTATTCCCGTCACATGCAAGTCCCTCTCTTGTCCCACTCCCACGGGAATGAAAAAGACATGGGTTCAGGCACATTAATTATTGACCAGGAAATCAATTTACACCAAACTTTGCTATGTGGTGGTTCTCCACCGAACAACTTTCTGAATTACGTCTTGTTGAGGTTAAGAGCTTTGAGAAATTGATGTGATTCCAAATATCTATCATTTCAACTGATAGGTTGTTGAATTTATGTTCAAAAGCAGAAGGTGAAAACCAGGGTGGTGAAGAAGAATGTGAATCCTGAGTGGAATGAAGATTTGACACTCACAGTTGCAGACCCAAATCTCCCAATCAGGCTTTGTGTGTATGACAGAGACACCTTTAGTTTTGATGATAAGATGGGGGATGCAGAGTTTGAGATTGCGACATTTATTAAGGTCTTGAAGATGCGCTTGGAAGGCCTCCCAGATGGGACAATAATCACAAAAGTGCAACCAAATAGGCAAAACTGCCTTGCTGAAGAGAGCTACATTGTCTGGTCCAAAGGCAAACTTGTCCAAAACATGGTCCTCAGACTGAGAAACGTGGAGTGTGGGGAAGTTGAACTTCAATTGCAGTGGATTGATGTTCCTACTTCTAAGGGTCTCTAGATTTGCTTTGCATCCACACTGTCTCTGTGTATAGTTTTGAATCTTTGGTTCATAAATGTCAAAATAGTGATGTTTTAGAAGGGTATCCACCTATGTAGTATGTATTGCTAACATATGCGATGTGAGAAAACAAATTATAAGAACTTGATTTTCATTATGTATTACATTACTGTTTATTTGATTCTCATTTTGGTTTCAAATAATTTTTTTAATCCTCATTTTAGGCCTGTAAAACTGGCCCAAGCTCGATGGGCTAGTCCGAATCCGATCCTATTGGGGGAAGTGAGGAGAGAGAAGTAAAAAGACCTAGCTAAAAGAGCAAGAAGACAATATGTTAGGGTTTCCAGGGCATGACAGAGCTACCAGCGCTCATAAATTGGAGAGGCAATGTCAGAGCAGTAAGAACAAGCACCTTGTAGGTGTTGTAACTGTTAATCTCAAGCATTCACCCTTTCCTTCCAAACCCCCATCTCAAATTCTAAACACCACACAAACCTTTCTACAAGACATTGTCCTAAGATTCAAACATCGAAGTTACCTCTTTCTCTTTTACTAAAGTTATGGGCAATTAGCTATTATACCACAAGCCTCTCTAGTCAAGCTAAGTTTTGGTTTATCATAAAAACCATAGATTCTCTTATTGGTAATAACCATTGAAGAAAACCAAAGCACTCTCTAGGAATTTGCACCATTTCTGAGTTTTTTAGGTCCAAATCTATAAACCTAAGAAAAAGGGCAACATCAGAATCAAACTCATCTGTTACGACGGTCTAAGAATTCTTGTAAGTCGGAGGAATGAAACAGAGAATTAAACCATCAACAATTGGAGAAGAAGACGGAAAGTAGAAAAACATTAACGCCATAAATAACATTAAACTAAATACAGGTAAATACACGAAACCTAAATGAAGAGACTCATGATCCATAATGCCATACCAAGTAAAGTGGGGTTTGATATCATTCGTTACAACTTAGCTAGACATGAACTTGTTTACACTAATCATACGTGATATTTTAGAAGGGACATTAACAAATGAAGCTCCATTTAATGCTGATATTATATAGGCTAAATTGACCGGTATATTATAATATATGATTCAACGCACATACAAGCTACCCCAGTTACTTGGTGATCACACACGTCCCTTTCCACTTCTTGCTTTTGCCAATGTTTTTCTGTAAGACTTTTTACTCCCATTTCTAACCATACATAAACTCAATCTTGTTTATAAATGAAATCTTCAAGCTTTAACCTCAAAATCTATTTTTAATTTAAAAACTCTGGATTATTTTGGATTTGTCATGTGTTTGTGCAAGGATCTGATCTTGATTCATGCTAGTTTTCTCTAAGGCATCTTTCACCTGGATTATTACTGGATGTTCGACCAGGACAAGTTTTGTTCGTATATATTTGTTGTTAAAGACGGCCCCTTCAAGAAAACGACCCAAAAGTCAAATTCCAAAAACGACCAAGTCAAATAAATACTGCAACCATGGAAGGGCGGGGGGCTCCCTCCCAGTGCTCGGACTTTCCAGTCAATTGCGCACCAAATAAAATAAAGGCAAATAAATCACTGATCAAGAGTTATAGGAAAATAACCAATTCCTTCTCTACGCGTGAGATTATGGAGTTAATTAATTGATTAATCAACTCTATGGTGCAAGTTGCAACGACCCAGTAGAGAAAGGCTTGGTTTTTGTCGTATAAATTATAAAATGTGAAGACTTGTTTTATCAAACATCAAACAAACCAGTTGGGTTTTTAATCACGGATTGAAAAAGCAATCCACAAATACATATCTCTCTCTCTCTCTCTCTCTCTCTCTCTCCCTCTCTCTCTCATCCTTGTTTTGTGCCATAATCACAGCTTGTTTTCAAGTTTCAATGGAGCACCTGTTGGGCCTTCTTAGAGTTCGAGTGCAGAGAGGGGTAAACCTTGCTATTAGAGATGTCACTGCCAGAACCAGCGATCCTTATGTTGTCATCAAAATGGGCAAGCAGGTAACTTGGTTCTCGTCTCTCCATATGTTTTCATGTTTTGTTTTTGTTTCTGGTTTTTGCTGGAATTGTGGACTTTAAGTTTTAAGATTTTGGTCTTGGAATTCAAGGTTTGTGGATTTGGATTTTTGGATTGCTTTGGTGGTCGTTGACTTCATGGTCAAGCTTTTCTTTATATTGTCAAATATTTTAGCCAGTTAGAGCCGACCGTGTTCGATGTAAATTGTAAAACAAACAAAGAATGTTCTTGTTGACTCTGTTTTCTGGGGTTCCTTTAACTTCATCCTTAAGTTTTGCAGATGATTTTGTCTCTGTCTTTACCTTTAAATTCAATCATATTTTGATAGGGTTTTAATTGCTTGATGCTTTCAAATAAGGAAGGGAAACAAAACTTCAATGATCTGTAGTCCCTCTGCCCATCTGCTCTGCTTTGAGTTGGTTAAGGTTTATTTGTGTATTGTCACTGATGGTTTATAAATGTGTTGTCTGATGCAGAAGTTAAAGACTAGTGTAGTGAAGAAGAGTACCAATCCCGAGTGGAATGAAGATTTAACACTTTCAATTGCAGATCCAACTCTTCCAGTCAACATTGTAACTACTTTTTCTTTGGCTACATAGTAGCTGCATTTCACATTAAACTTAAAATTTTACATATTTTTACTGAATGATTTGTGGTGCTCATGTTGCAGCATGTGTATGACAAAGACACATTTACTCTTGATGACAAAATGGGGGATGCTGAGTTCGAGATTGGCCCGTTTCTTGAAGCGTTACGGGTGCGGGTGCAAGGCGTACCAAGCGGAACTGTACTTTCCAGAGTGCAACCGAGCAGGCAAAACTGCCTAGCTGAAGAGAGCTGCATCATCTATACTGATGGCCAAGTTGTCCAGAACATGTGTATCAGACTGAGAAATGTGGAGAGGGGGGAACTGGAACTCCAGTTACAGTGGATTGATGTTCCTGGTTCTAGGGGTTTGTAAATTTTCTTGCCAAATTAGTCCTCTGCTTTGGCATTATGGAAGAGATTTGGAGCATTATAATACCACCAGCTCTGGATTGGATGAGTTTCTTCAATGGGCTTAAAAACAGAGTGGTTTTGAGTGTATCCTCCCCTTTATTATTGTAAACACGGTTTGTTGAAAATAAAATAGACAAGAAGATGCATAAAACATATGTTTGAATATGATGAATTTGCGTGTCACAATCGATGTGGGTATTCTCCAGAAATGAAAAATGCAGGGATTCAATTTCCTATATGATCCGAGGGTTGCAAGTAATTGATATTGCATTGTAAAATGAGGTTTGATCAAGTGCAGTCGATGCTTGATGACGAGTTTTATGGAACATCCAAATTTGGATATTGTTTGCCTTTTTTCTTGAAAATCACAATCTGACATATGTGCAAAAAATCATGGTTTTCTAACGTCTCTTACTTCATGTTGAAGAGATATACTAGTGAGTGTTAATTTTCTTTCTCTGAAGAAATGTAGCGGATGGAAAATTCTGTCACGACTAAACACTGCCTGTTGTCAAGAAAGAGATTTTATTGTTCAACAATTCATCTTCCTCTACGTTTTCCTCAATAAATTCAGCCATTAGTACAAAAGGTATGCTTTAAGAGACATAATTTTAGGAAAGTCGTACTTTTTTTTTTAAAGAATGTGAATTTCTGGACATGCACAAAACATAAAACAGAAAGCTGAATTATAGGCATTAGTAAAAGCCACAGTTTTCCCTGGCCAAAATGAGCAGGCCATCGACTGACGTGACAATGTTTAACTTGTTTAAATTATTCAAAGCAAATGAATTATAGTCACAACAATTGGTGTCCAAATATTAATGTAATTAGTTGTTGGTTCTAATAGCATTTGCCTTATATAAAAAGGTTAATTACAGTTTAGTACCCTATGATTACACCCTTAAGATATGTTAGTCTCTATCTTTTTAATTTTTGAAAGGCTTATTTACTGTAATGCCCCCTGAAACTTTCGTCAAATCTCACTTTACCCCCCCAAAGCTAAAATGGCCCACTTAACCCACTTGACCATGATTTCGTGTTCCATTTTACCCCCAATCATTATCTTCATTAATAACTCTGTCAATTTTGATGATGAGGCATGGCTATTTGAGTCTTTTTACCATAAGTGATGATGTGTCATGTGAATGACCCACTTTTTTTTTTTTTTAAATTATTATTTTTAAAAATTCCATTAAATATAAATAAAATAATCACTTGTTTAATTATATATAATGAAAAATGAAAAAGTAATGAAAAAATGAAAAAATAAAAAAATAAAAAAATAAAAAAAATAAAAAACTTTCTTCTCTATGCTTTAAAAATATAGAAAATTAGTTAAATACCCATTTCTAGACATAAAACTATAAAAATACCCTATACTATTTAATGTATATAAACACACCCAAAATAAACCCAAAAAACAACAGTTGTATATTTTTTAATTTAATTATGAAGATAAAATACCTTTATTACCCTTTTAACATAAAATTGGAATTCATAATAAACACCATATCAAAACTCATGACCTCCAGTCTCTCATCTTCATCTTCAACCCCAATTTTCAGTTTTTGTTCTTCCACCTCAGTTTTGACGATGAAATCCTAAGCTCTGTTCTCAAGTAACTCTCTCTCTCTCTCTCTCCAACCTTGCCGATAAAATTCATGAATTTTCCCCTTCTCGAGAGCAAGAGAAAGAAAGAGAGAGAGAGAGGTGACGAGAAAGCAAGAGACCGACAGTTGGAGAGAGATTGAGCAACGCAAATGGCGACAGTTCAAATGCAAAGAGTTGCAGTATCGCCACAGGAACAAGCCAATATTGACGCAGCGAAGAAGAACAGAATTCAGGTTTCCAATACCAAGAAACCACTCTTCTTTTACGTCAATCTTGCAAAGGTATGTTTCTGTAGTAAAATAAATAAATAATTAATTAATTTGACAAATGAAGGAAAGAAAAGGAAAAGGAAAAGGAAAATTAAATTTAGTACGCTGTGAGCATGCTGGATTTGTGAAAAATTTGGAGGATTTGCAACATGAGCAAATGGACAATGACTTGGCGGATTCATGGGATGAAATGGCTCAGTATAAAATCCTATTCGATCTGCGATCTTCGATTTTGAGGTATTTGATTTTTTTTTTTAATGTGAATTCATATTTGATTTTATTGTAGTCTGATTTGGGTGATTTCATGTTCGATTAATTAAGTTGCTGGTTAAGTTTTCATAATTTTTGCAGTTTTGGAGTTTAAATTTGAAATGTAGATCAATTCTTCTTTATTTTATATGTTTATTTTTGTTATTGCCGATTTGGAGATAAGCTATTGGATTTTCTGATTTCGTTCTAATTTGTATTTAGATATTCGTTTGAGTTTTAAATTGTGATTTTAATTTCTTTTTGTTTATAATTTGGATTGATTTCAGATTCGGTTTGGTTGTGGATTTGCTTTTGTGTTTTGGTTTGAGCTGTGGTTACAAATTTGTGATATTTGATTCAGTTATCATATTAATTGAGGTATGTTTTTCAATTGAATCTGAGTATATTCATGTTTTTTCTATTTTTGCACTATTGGTTTTTGAGTCGACTATAATTTGCTGTTAGATAGTAGTGTTATTATCTTATGTTGGAACTTTACAGACATGCATTAGAAATAGGATTTCATAGGAAACAAGCAGTGTTATTACCTTATATTGGAACTTTACAAACATGCATTAGAAATAAGATTTTATATGAAACTAGCAGTGTTTTTACCCTATACTGGAACTTTACAAGGGGTAGACATGCATTAGAAATAGGATTTCAGAGGAATATAGCAGTGTTATTACCCTATACTGGAACTTTACAAGGGTTAGACATGCCTTAGAAATAGGATTTCAGAGGAATCTAGCAGTGTTATTACCCTATACTAGAACTTTACAAGGGGTAGACATGTATTAGAAATAGGATTTCAGAAGAATCTAGTAGTGTTATTACCCTATACTGGAACTTTACAATGGTAGACATGCATTAGAAATATGATTTCATAGGAAACAAACAGTGTTATTACCATGTACTGGAACTTTATAGTGGTAGACATGCATTCAAAATAGGATTTCATTGGAAACAAGCAGTGTTATTACCCTATACTGGAACTTTACGGTGGTAGACATGCATTCGAAATAGGATTTCAGAGGAAACAAGCAGTGTTATTACCCTATATTGGAACTTTACAGCCATTAATCAACATGAAAGTAAACTAGCAGTGTTAAGAATGAGTATATGACTAAATATCTCTTTCTTTTTTGAGTTGCTGAAAACCGACCATTTTATAGTCCATATGCAATCAGTTCAATAATGAAAATCCAATATAGTTTCAAGATTTTGTCCTAGATTCGAATCTAAAATACTGTTATTACCCTAGATTGAAACTTTACAGTGGTAGATATGCATTAGAAATAGGATTTCATAGGAAACTAGGAGTGTTATTACCTTAGATTGGAACTTTACAGTGGTTGACATGCATTAGAAATAGGATTCCATAGGAAACAAGCAGTGTTATTACCTTATACTGGAACTTTACAGCCATTAATCAACATGACAGTAAACTAGCAGTGTTAAGAATCTGTATTTGACTAAATATCTATTTCTTTTTTGAGTTGCTGAAAACCGACTACTTTATAGTCATATGCAGTCAGTCTAATAGTGAAAATCCAATATAGTTTCAAGATTTTGTCTTGGATTCGAATCTAAAATACTGTTATTACCATAGACTGGAACTTTACAGCAATTAATCAACATTGCAATAAAGGTTTGGTTTTTAAATGTCTTACCTTTGAAGCCTTTTCTTGTTGAAATTGTTCTCTGAAATTTTGTCTTTGTTTTGTAGGTGGAGTTTAGTGTGTGGTGTTGGTTTTTGAAAGTATATCAAGCTTGGTGGTAGTTATGGAGTTTCAGTTTGCACAAATGATGAAGACGGTGAAATGAAGAGTCGTTTTGCAGAGACGGTTTAATGAAGATGAGTGCTTGAAGTTACGAATTTCAAGACAGTTTTGTGTTGTAATAAAATGTTTGGACTTTTTGTAACCAAAAATAAAAATGTTTGGGCTTTTTTATAAAATTGGGCTGGGCTTGTTTTGGGTGTTTTTTGAGTTTTTTTTTTTCTGTTGGGCATCAATGGCAGTTCTGTAATTTATAGGAGCTTCAATACCAATTTCTTATATAATAAATGGATTTTGGGTGTGTTTCTAAAGTGCATTCCATGTGGGGTTTTTTTTATTCATAATTTCAGCCCCTATTTTGGGTATATTAGTGAAGCTCCCTTAAAAATAAAACAAAACAAAAATAAATAAAAAAACCATACCCAGATCTAACTCTCCCCACCAATTGATTCTCCTCTCCCCCTAAACCCTAAATCCCCAATTTGAGCAGCAAAAGCAAAATCTGGGAGATGACAACGGTGCCAAGGAAACTGATATGGGAGATAGTGAAGAAGAACTCTTTTCTGGTGGTGGAGTTTGGGAGAAGCCACATCGGTGTGCGGTTCAGCAAGGAGCCCAAAAATCTCTTCAATATCAACACCTACAAGCATTCTGGGTTGGCAAATAAGAAAACTATGATCATTGAGGCTGTGGGTAAAGATTAATTTGTGTTGTTGGCAACAACTAAGACCAAGAAGCTGAACAAACCTACTGCTTTGCTCCATAAGGCTGTGACGAAACATGAGTTTCGCACGATGGCCAAGGCAGTCACAAACGAGATGGCAGATAATTACTACAGGCCAGATCTGAACAAAGCAGCCCTTGCAAGGTTGAGTGTTGTTCTCAAGAGTGTCAAGGTTGCTAAGTCTGGTGTCAAGAAGAGGAATAGGCAAGCTGTCTATGGCAAGAAGTGAGTTATAGGAGGCTTGATACACTAGTGTTCTTTTCATGATTTTGGATTTGATTGGATCGCCATCATAATAATAAGCTTGGGCGCCATATCCATATTTTGCTTTTGTTGCTCAGATTGAGAATTTAGGGTTTAGGGGGAGAGGAGAATCAATTGGTGGGGAGAGTTGGATCTGGATAGGGATTATTTTATTTTATTTTATTTTTAAAGCAGAGATAAGAAATATTTTTATTTATTTATTTTCCATTATATATATATAAATTAAACAAGTAATTATTTTATTTTATATTTAATTGAATTTAAACAAAAAAAGTGGGTCCTTGACATGACTCATCATCACTTATGGTAAAAAGACTAAAATAGCCATGCCACGTCATCAAAACTGACGGAATTATTAATGGAGATAACGGTTGAGGTAAAGTGAAACACGAAATCACGGTCAAGGGGGTTAAGTGGGCCATTTTAACTTTGGAGGGGTAAAGTGAGATTTGACTTAAGTTTCAGGGGGTACTACAGTAAATAAGCCTTTTTACAATTACATATCTCGATTTTTTAAATTTGTTACAATGTGATGATTCCACCGTTAGGGTTCTCGTCAGATATTGTTGTTAGTTGCCTATGTGAAGCTATGGGTCCCACATTTTTCCTTTTTAAATTTTAAATTGATTAAAATATGAATAAAATATTTAAAAACCAACTAAAAGATAAGAAAAAAAATTTAAAAAAGAACCCATCATCTCTCTCACTCACTCACACACACACACACACACACACACTCTCTCTCTCTCTCTCTCTCCCTTTGGGTTATGCGGGTTGTGGGTGGAGAAGAAAGAGAGGGGGGGGGGGGGGGTGTCTGTAGGTTATGGGTTCGTTTGGGGGGTTAGAGCTGCTTGCCGGTGGTGGTCATGGGGGAGAGGGGACGAGAAAGGGCTTTGGGTGTTAGAGGGATGCATCTAGGGAATGGATGGGTTGCGATGGGGAAATGGGGTGAGAAGGAGCACGGGTTTTGGTTTAGAGGGATGGGTTCGGGGATTGGATGGGTTGTGATGGGGAAATGGGGTGAGAAGGGACACGGGTTCTGTGTGTACGGGGCTGGGTTCTTGGTTAGAGGGATGGGTTGCGATGGGGAAAGAGAGCAAGAAGGGGCTCGGGTTGGGGAGGAGGGGAATGGGTATGGGGCTGGGAAAAAAAGAAAGGGAAGGGGGCGATGGGTCTGGGTGTGGAAAATGGGGAGAGAGGAAAAGAAATCGGAGAAGAGGGAAGGTGTTTGTGGATGTTGGTAATGGGGGAATGGGGAAGAGAAAAAATCGGGGTTGGGGATGAGAGGAATGGATATGAGAGCTGGGAAAAATACCAGAAGGAGGGGTGGCGCTGGGTGGTTTTAGGTTCGTTTGGGGATTGGAGCTTGCAAGCGGTGGTGGTCATGAGGGAATCGAGGGAGAAAAAATGGCCAATTTGGGGGGGGGGGGGGTGGTTAGTGGGTTCCAGGATTTTTTTCCCCTTTTTCTTCCATCTTTTTCCAAAAAATAATATTTTAATCAATTTAAACTTAAAAATCCCCAAGTATGGCAACTAACGGCGAGATCTGACGGAAATTCTAACAGTGGAACCACATTGTAACAAATTTAAAAGATCGAGGTATGTAATTGTAAAAGTTGAGAAGATAGAGACTAATATGTCTTAAGGGTGTAACCACATGGTGCTAAACTGTCATTAACCCTATATAAAATCCTTTTAAAAATCCCCAAGTATGTTACCCTAAATTCCAAGGTTTCATGCTATACTAATTATTAAATATAAAATTTATTTCATAATGTTAGTCACGGAACGATTACTTCAGTTTTTTAGCAAAATCTACCCTTAGATTGAGAATTCTTCTCTGAAAGTTCGACCTTCTCCAATGCTAAAGGGCAAATTTTCCTCTACCCAAATACACAAAATATATATATATATATATATATATATATATATATATATAGTCAGGATTGAAAATGTATCTAGCACCCAAAAAAAATAATTTATTATTTTTATTTAGAATATTGGTTTGCTAAACACATTCTAAGATGTGGACAACATTTCCAGATTGATTGTCTGGCTTGAGTTTGGGGATTAATTCTTGAAGGTTTCCTTCATTTTGTCACAAGTAGTTATATGAATTGCATGTTTTGGTGCAAAGAATTATCTGCATGGACTTTGCTTTCTTCTAATTAGGAGGCATGCTTAATGGTTACTGTATTAGTTGATGTTAGAATCCCCAGTTCAACCTTTAATTTTTTTTAAACAAACACATCAAAAATTAAATAAGAAGCCTTCAATTTCAAATTATTGTGTATTTTCTTGTGAGTTTTTACAGAAACGGGGAAAGCGTGATTCATCAAGACTGAGAAAATAATTTCATGTAGATTGATATGCCAGAATTTGGGAGTTCTCTTAAAACAACTCAAGTTCGTTGGAGATGGTGGCTGAGTTCCGTCGTCAGAGGTGATCGAGGCCATGCCCATGAGAGAGAGAGAAAGAGAGAGAGAGAGAGAGAGAGAGAGAGAGAGAGAGAGAGAGAGAGAGAGAGAGAGAGTAGAGGCTTGGCTTGTGGGTGGGAGGAAATCGAGAGGTTTTACTGTAGATAGAGACTGTAATTAATAAGCCTTGTAGGGCTCACCACACATTATTTTTATGATCTGAACTGTCTAATTTTTAGATATTCCCTCGAGGGTTTACTCGCGAAATACCCCCTGAACTTGTACCTCGCTTTCAATTAACCCCCTATCCTTTTTTTTTAGAAAATTAAGGATATGAATATTTTTTTTTTCGCCAATTTCCCCCCTCCGTCTAAATCTACAACATTTCATCCAATTTGCCGTTAAATGTGAAGGTAAAATAGTCATTTTGTACGTGAAAAATAAATAAAAAATAAAAAATAGAAATAAAAACTGAAAACTCTCTCTCTCCCTCTCTCTTTTCCTTCTTCTTCTTCTTTTTCTTCTTCTCTCTTCCCTCTGTCTCTGTCTTCTTCTCTGTGGCTGTTTCCATCTATGGCCATTAAGTCATGAAGTTGTGAAGTCGTCGTCGCCTAGATCTTGCAGCCGCCGTCGTCGAGCCAAAATCGTGGGACTTGGGGGCAAGGGTTGCGGATGGGTTTCGGCTGGGGCTTGGAATGGATCTCGCGTGGGGATGGGTTTCGGCTGAGGTTTTAGGGTTTAGGGTTGATGGGGTTGTTGAAGGAGATGTAGATGGGGGAGGGGGGTTGGAGATAGGGTTGCTGGGGGAGGGGAGTGGCGATAGGTTTGGTTCAGTGTCTTATTTTTTTTCTTTTTTTTCTTTTTTGTTGTTGTTGTTGTTGTTGTTGTTGTTGTTGTTGTTGTTGTTGTTGTTAATTTTCCTATTTTTCTATATTTTTTTGTTGTCAATTTTCCTATTTTTCTGGGTTTCTGGGTTTGTAGATGCTGGCTGGAGGAGATAGAACTGGGGAGGGGGGCGATACACCCTATTTCTTGGTGCTTATGGTTGGAAATAACTTGCTTCTGTCAATAGAGATTGAAGATTGGGTAGCAATGAAAGAAAGGGGCAGCGAGGCAGAGCCATTGAACATATAAATGATTGTGAGCTGAAAGACCACCACACTTGAGAGGTTGAAGACAACGGCCTGGGTTGCTGCTTCAATGTTTTTTTTTTTGGGGGTCAATTTTCTTCTTTTTCTTCAATTTTTTTCTAAAAAATAATTTTTTAAAATGATTTAACTGAAAATTGGATGAAATGTTGGGAATTTAGACGGTAGGGGGGAAATTGGAGAAAAAAAAAAGTTCATATCCTTAATTTTCTAAAAAAAAAGAATAGGGGGCTAATTGAAAATTAGGTACAAATTTAGGGGGCAAATCACTAGTATACCCTTCCCTCGAAGATGACCGTTTATAATTATTATTAAGGGAACGAAAAAAAAAAAACACAGCCAAGAATTAAAGCAAGAAGCCACAACCCCCACAATGAAGTTCCAAAAGGTTGACTCATCACCAAGAGGAAAGTTTTCTCATTCTTTGACATTTAAGAGAATGAAAGGCACGAAGAGCGTAAAAAGGAAAAAGGGGAACCAAACAAAATTAGGGTTTTTCGAATTGGGGTTTTGGAATTGGAAGCAGAACAAAAGGAAATCAGAATCTATTTCTTGGGTGGGGGGGAGAAGGTGAATCAAAAAGTTAAGTGTAAAGATGTTGTTCCTTTGCTTCTCTTACCTTGTTGGGAACTGAGGATTGGGCTCTGGCTGCTAATCATTCTTTCATACAATAGGAGAAGGATTAATGATACGAATCCCCCTAAGGGGATTGACTATTGCTTTTTTCGAGGGCCCATGAGAAGAAGCTGTGAAACGTTTGCTCTCCTCGAGGATTGGGAAGTAATCTGATTTCTCTCTTAATCTTACATTTAAATGTTTGCATTAATTTCTCTATGAAATCTTGGGTTTTTTACGCATTATTAACTTTTGAGCATCTGTGTTTGATTCCTTCACTTCCTAAGTATTGCTTTGATAGTCTAGGATTTATACTCAGTAGGCACTTAAGCAGTTCTTTTCACAAGTCTCCTTGGGCCTTAAGAGGTTGGGTTCTTTTAATCCAATTCTCCAAGGATCTAAGTACTATGTATAGGCTTGCACAACCCATGGTAATATCACCTTTATTCTCTCTTGATTTCAACTATTTGTGTTTATAGTATCTATGTTCTAACAAAATGAGTGCCCAACTTAATGCTAATGTTTTTCGCAATAACAACTCCCTCCTGTTGTTGTAAATAAGGGTAGGTTTACCTTTCGTTTGGAAAGGAATGAAATTAGGATCTCTACGTCAGCCTTGGTCCGTGTCAAGTAGAGTGATTAGGCACCGCCTAAAAAATGATTGGAAATTCCACTAGGGTGATGTGTCTATTGATCACATAGGGAGGGAGTGGTACAAAGTGGAGTTTTTCTATGAAGAGGATATTGAGTATGTGCTTAAGAACATACCTTGGTTTGTTCAAGAACAGATTGCAATGAAGCGTTGGTCTCTAGAGTTGTCCCCATTCCATGCCACGGTGGACTCTATAGTGAATTGGGTTAGAATTCCTTTTTTGCCGTTGCACTATAGAGATGAGGATGTACTTAGAGATTTGGTGTCCATTTTTGGCACCCCACTTCAAGTGGATGAGGAATCACTTATTGGGAGACATGGCATGTTTCTGCGAGCTTGTTTGGAGTTGCATCTCACCAAACCTTTGATGAGATATTTGGTATTAGGTGATGTTGGGAAAGAAATTAAGAGCTTCATTAGCTATGAAGCTCTTTAGGAAATTTGCTTCTATTGTGGCCAAAAGAAGGAGGAAGGCCATGATTGCCATGTGAAGGTGCCAAATAGGAACTTTCTTCAAGTTGAAATGCTAGAGAATGAACCTGCTGTGTATCTTATTGATATGGAGCTTGATGAAGATATGCAGCAGAAAATTACTTAGGGAGTGATATTTGTCTTCCCACAACCCACTACTGCTCACTCCCATACACGAGCTGTGTTTACTAGAGAAAAAGATGCTAATAATTATCAGCGTGCACTACTACAAAAAACGAAATAGACGACGGTAATCCACCGTCGTGTATCATGGTTTACAACCGACGAGAAATCAACCGCCGTCTTTTCATACATGAAATAACGACGGCAAATAACCGACGTAGTTAATATAGTACACGTCAGTAAAATACTAAAACCGACGTAGATTTCATACATAAAACCTAAAAAAGAGACCTTTCGACAATAATAGACGACGGTTTTAGTAAAACACTGACGTTGAAATAATGTTAAATGTCAAAAACAACTACAAAACCGACGTAAATATGTTTATCAACGTCTCTAAATACACAAAAACCGACGTGTAAAACTTAGAAACCGTCTTGGTTAATAAATACTACGTTCACTAAATGAAAAAACTGACGTCTTAAACATATAACATGGCGTATATTTACATAAACAGACGTAAAAACAACAATAACCACGACCATTTATATCACCACAGACGTTAAAAATGATTTTGACGGCTTGAACACAAAAAAAACGACGTGGTTAATATAGTACACGTCACAAAAGAACTAAAACCGACGTCGATTTGGTACATAAACGCATAAAAAAGAGACCTTTCGACTATAATAGACGACGGTTGTATTAAAACACAGACGTTTAAATAATTTTAAATGTCAAAAACAACTATAAAACTGACGTAAATAGTTTTATCAACGTCTCTAAATTAAATAAAACCGACGTGTCAAACTTAGAAACCGCCGTGGTTAATAAATACTACGTTCACTAAATGAAAAAACTGACGTCTTAAACATATAACATGGCATATATTTACTTGAACAGACGTAAAAACAACAATAACCACGACCCTTTATATCACCACAGACGTTGAAAATGATTTTGACGGCTTGAACACAAAAAAAACGACGTGGTTAATATAGTACACGTCACAAAAGAACTAAAACCGACGTCGATTTGGTACATAAACGCATAAAAAAGAGAAGTTTCGACTATAATAGACGACGGTTGTATTAAAACACAGACGTTTAAATAATTTTAAATGTCAAAAGCAACTATAAATCCGACATAAATAGTTTTATCAACGTCTCTAAATTAAACAAAACCGACGTGTCAAACTTAGAAACCGCCGTGGTTAATAAATACTACGTTCACTGATTGAATAAACTGACGTCTTAACCATATAACATGGCATATATTTACTTGAACAGACGTAAAAACAACAATAACCACGACTATTTATATCACCACAGACGTTGAAAATTATTTTGACGGCTTGAACACAAAAAAAAACGACGTGGTTAATATAGTACACGTCACAAAAGAACTAAAACCGACGTCGATTTGGTACATAAACGCATAAAAAAGAGACCTTTCGACTATAATAGACGACGGTTTTATTAAAACACAGACGTTTAAATAATTTTAAATGTAAAAAACAACTATAAAACCGACGTAAACCTACGTCTCGAAATAAAACAAAACGGACGTATAAAACTTAGAAACCGCCGTGGTTAATAAATACTACGTTCACTGAATGAAAAACTGACGTCTTAAACATATAACATGGCATATATTTACTTGAACAGACGTAAAAACAACAATAACCACGACCATTTATATCACCACAGACGTTGAAAATTATTTTGACGGCTTGAACACAAAAAAACGACGTGGTTAATATAGTACACGTCAGGAAAAAACTAAAACCGACGTCGATTTGGTACATAATCGCATAAAAAAGAGACCTTTCGACAATAATAGACGACTGTAATAGACGACGGTTGAAATGAATTATAATGATATACAGAGCTATGAATTAATGTCATACAAAGCTTGCAGAATGAAAATGTGATCGGAATTAAAATGATATACAGAGCTATGAATTAATGTCATACAATTAACTGCATAACTAATGTCATACATTACAACAATCAATCAATCCATATATCTTCACACCCATCTCTAATGTTCTCACTCCCAAACTCACCCACTAGGTCATCAAATGTGTCAACATGTGGTATCCCTCTAGAAAATGGCTCACACTCAATTCTAATATCACCTAGCACATCATCACCAATAACATCATTATATTCTCTATTAGGCATTGATAACACTACCGACCAACCACGATGCATTGGGTCATCAACATAAAATACTTGTTTGACTTGAGAAGCCATAACAAATTGGTCATTCCTATGTCCAATTTTACTCAGATCTACAAGGGTAAATCCAAGTTCGTCGACTACAAGGCCCGAAGTGTTATCTATCCAATCACACCTCAAGACTGGGATTCTAAACTTTTGGTAGTCAAGATCCCAAATTTCTTGAATAACCCCATAAAAACCCATATTGGAGATAATAGGGTTTTTATCCTTGGCACTAGCAACTTGCATAGTATGTGCAAGTAAATAAACTCCACTATTTTGGACAGTTCGCACATCATCCTGTGCCTTGGTGCTAAATTTGACACCATTAATAAGATAGCTCCTATATGATGGCACTACCATGCTTGGACCAGCTGCTAACCATCTCAAATTTTCTGATATGCCATTATAATCTTCCCCATTAAATTCACTTTGAACCTACAAATTAAACATATATATTAATTCAATCTAACATATATATAGAAAGAAAGAAAATTAAAATAATAAATTGAATATGTCATTCAATAACATATATACCTTAACACGTAGCCATTGAATGAAAGTGCTATTGTGCTTATCTTGTAGCCACTTTGTTCTCTTTCTAAATTTCGGATAAGTGGTCTTGATGTGGATCATATGTTCCCTACAATTGACACGAAAAAAACACGCATTACGGTCCCTTATATATAAGATAAATATAAGGAGTAATAATATTTAACACGGCTACATATATATGAAAAATTAAACTCATACGTACTCGATATAAGGTAGGACTTCCTCCGTATTCTCCAAGACATATAGATGTGCCTGGTTCAACAAGTCCATATCAACTAAGCCCACTGTGCAACCTGATAATGGCTTTGAAACTCCCATATTCTGGCTTGAAGGCACTCCAACTGTACTAACATCAGATAAATGGTCGGTACAAAACTCTACAGCTTCTTCAGCTATATACCGCTCAGCAATGCAACCTTCGGGACGAGTACGATTCTGAACATACCCCTTTAGCACTTTCATATATCTTTCAAACGGATACATCCATCTAAAATATACTGGCCCACATAGACGAACTTCTCTGACAAGATGTACTACTAGATGAACCATAATATCAAAGAATGAAGGGGGAAAGTACTTCTCAAGCAAACATAAAGTAACTACTACATCTTCTTCCAACTTATCTAGCTTGGAAACATCTACCGTCTTTGCACATAAAGCATTGAAGAAGAAGCACAATCGAGTTATTGCATACCTTGCAGGCTTCTCCAAAACAGAACGAATTGCCACAGGGAGCAATTGTTGCATCAAGGTATGACAATCATGAGATTTAAGGCCAAGAAGTCTTGAATCTTTTAAAGATACAAGATTTTTTATATTTGAAGAATAACATTCAGGAACCTTCATACCATAAAAAGAATTGCAAACCGCTCTCTTCTCTGCTCTTGACAAATTCCAAGGCCCTGGAGGCAAGCGAGTACGTCTTTCTCCATACTCGGGTTGCAAATCAATTTTTACCCCCATGTTCAATAAGTCTAACCGAGCAGCAATCCCATCTTTATTTTTTCCAGGGATCTCTAGCAATGTACCAATGATACTATCGCAAACATTCTTCTCAATGTGCATAACATCTAAGGCATGCCTCACAGGGAGGTATTTCCAATACTCGAGATCAAAGAATTTTGATTTCTTCTTCCAACAAACTCTATCACCATCATTCTCACCAACACTTCCCCCAATTTTCGAGCCCCATATGTAATTAATATCTTCAACCATATGCAGCACTTCTTCTCCTGTTAATGGCTCAGGGGGCATGCCATATTCAGGTTTCCCATTAAAAGCTGCACGTTGCCTCCTATATGGATGATTGATTGGTAACCACTTTCTATGCCCAATGTAACAAATTTTGTGGCCATTTTTCAACCTGTGACTAGGTGTATCATCGCCGCATATTGGACAAGCTTTATATCCTTTAACAACACAACCAGATAAGTTTCCATAAGCGGGAAAATCATTAATTGTCCACAGTAATGCAGCTCTGAGTGTAAAGTATTCTCCTATGTGGGCATCATACACTCCTCTAATCCCATCCCACAGAGATTTCAAATCATCAATCAAAGGCTCTAAGTAGACGTCTATATCATTTCCGGGTTGTTTAGGACCGGAAATCAGTATAGTCAACATCATGAACTTCCGCTTCATGCATAGCCATGGTGGGAGATTATATGTAACTAACATAACTGGCCAACAACTGTATCTGCTACTTAAAGAACTGTGGGGATTGAATCCATCAGATGAGAGAGCCAATCTCAAGTTTCTTGGCTCATTACCAAAGTCGGGCCATTTTTCATCAACAAGTTTCCAAGACGGGGAATCCGCTGGATGAGACATATAACCGTCAACTGATTTTCTTGCAGCATGCCAAGTCAAACTCTTAGCTGTCTTATGTGATTGAAACATCCTTTTAAACCTTGGAATTGGAGGAAAATACCACACCACCTTCGCTGCCACACCCTCTTTCAAGAACCCATCCTTGGTTTCCTTCCACCTTGAGATACCACAAGTATTACAATTAGTTGCATTCTCATACTCCTTCCGATACAAAATGCAGTCATTGGAACATGCGTGGATTTTCTCATAACTCATCCCTAAAGCAGACAAAGTCTTTTTTGCCTCGTACATAGAGGAAGGTAGTGTATTTCCTTCTGGAAGAAATTCTCCTTGAAGTATCAATAATTCTGTAAAGCAAACATCACTCATCCCATGTTTTGCTTTCAAATTATATAACTTCACCAAAGCCGACAACTTCGTGTACTTACTGCAACCAGGGTACAAGGGTTCATCGCCATCCCCAATCACATTGGCAAACTCATAAGGATCAGATCCAATATTGGCAAAATCATTATCATCCATCCCTAATTCTTCAGAAACATAACTAAACCTACTTTGCTCATCTTCTTCCACATTTCTACTAGCATTGGTAGTCCATTCCCAAGGTTCTCCGTGCCATCTCCAAATCTTATAGCTTTGGTCAATTCCATTAAAGTATAAGTGTTCCCTTATAATTCCAACCCCAAACAATCGAATATTCCCACATTTAACACATGGACAACGAATCTCAGTTGTATTTCCAAGATTTTGTAACGCAAAATTCAAAAATCCTTCCACCCCTAACTCATATGCCTTCGATCTTCTATCCGCATGCATCCATGACTTATCCATCTTACACTCTATCAAATTCATATAAATATATATATATTAAAGTGGAAAGATCAGCAATGAAACACTACCTCATTCAAATAGCAGAGAACAAAATGAAAATTAAATATAAAACATGGAAAAGACGACGGTTTATAAAAATAATCGTCGTTTAATATACATTCCGACGACGGCATCTATAGTCACCGTCGTCATTAAGATACCCAGACCCAGAAATTTGAACGGTGTTCTGGTAGCCTAAAGACAACGTTTAATGGAGAAACAGTCGTCTTTAGGCTACCAGTTGCGGCTTAAAACGCAGACGACGGGAGTAAATGAACAACCGACGTATAATAATCATTTGGACGACGGTTTGATCCTTCAACCGTCGTCGTAGTTAAAAAAAAAAACAGCTTAAATCTCCCATCCCCATTCCTTTTCCAAGAACCCATGGCCAAACAAACATAAAAGAACCCAAACAGAGAGCAATTATTACAAGATTGCAAACACCAAAACCCTAATATAGCTACCAACGAAAACATTTATGGATTTAAGAAGAGATTAGGGTTGTACTTACATGGATATTGAGAGAGAGCTGCGAGAATATAACAACTGCTTCAGAGAGAGCTTGGAGAATCTATGTACCCAATGCTTTGAGAGAGAGCTTGGAGAATCTACGTACCCAATGAGAGATCTTGGAAAATCTACGTACCAAATGCTTTGAGAGAGATCTTGGAGAATCTACGTACCCAATGCTTTGAGAGAGAGCTGAGAGAATATAACAAAAGCTTGAGACAGAGCTGAGAGAATTAGGATTAAAGGGACTAGAGTTGTACTTACATGGATATTGAGAGAGAGCTTGGAGAACGAAAACTTTCAGACAAATTTATGTTGAAGAGAGAGAATGAACTATTTGAGGGTTAAAGGGAAATTCTGAAAATTTTAAGTCGCGGTCAAAAATTTTTAAGTACCGCGTTTTTCAACCACGACGGTTAACACTTATAATGACGTCTAATAATTACTTACAACGGCGGTTATAATACATTTACGACGTTGTAAACACTAAAGACGTCGCTATTTTATAACTGACGTCGTCAACTGAATTCAATTAGTCTTTGTTAATGTAGTTGACCAAAAACAACGGGAGAAAACCGGCGTCGTTTCAAAAAACCCTAAACCCTAAACCCTAAACCCTAAACCCTAAACCCTAAACCCTAAATTTTAAAATAATTTTTAAAAAATACACAAGTACGAGAAAAATGAACCGAAAATTGCTATGGATTCCTTACAACATTGCCTTCTACAATAGTAGGCTAAAATATGGATTTCATAATTTTGAATTTATGGGCACCAATGGATCACATAAACCTTAGGGTTATGTTATGTAAAGTATAAGGAGTACAATGCTTTGTCTCTAAATTTGTTTGAATTTTGTTATCATTTGAACTTTGAAAACTAAAATTACATTTTTCAGGCCTTAACGGGCAAGATATTGTCTCAATCAGTGCATAGAATTTGCCGGTATATTTTTCGGATTTTGTTTTGAATATATTATTAATATTAGTAATTAAATACAATAAAAAAATATTTCCAAAATTATATTTTTTAAAGCTTTAGGATAGAGACAATATTCCAATGCTTGGTAGTTTTCAGTATAATTTTTGGATATAGTTATGAATTTAATATGGATTTAAATAAAATATAAAAGTCAATAACAATTAAATTAAAAATGACTTAGCCGACGTTGTATCCCTTTACAACGACATTAAACATAAAAAACCGACGTTGAAACTATATTTAAGAATATACACAGGATGAATTAATTATAAACCGTCATTTTAGTGTATGTAACGGACGTTGTTTAAATATATAAAGGCGGATATTTAATATTACAACGTCGTTAAGGTTATACTAACCGACGTAGTATATGAATACAAATTCATTTATAAAGGATGAATTAATTATAAACCGTCGTTGTTATTAATATTAAACGTCATTTTAGTGTATATAACTGACGTTGTTTATATATATAAAGGCGAATATTTAAGAATATCCGCCTTTGTATAAGATTACGACGTCGATAAGGTTATACTAACCGACGTAGTATATGAATTCATATTCTTTTATGCAGGATGAATTAATTATATACCGTTGTTGTTATGTCTATTACACGTCATTTTGTTGTATATAACTGACGTTTTTTTTTTTATACAAAGGCGGATATTTAGAAATATCCGCCTTTGTATATTATTTAGACGTCGATAAGGTTATACTAACGGACGTAGTATATGAGTACAAATTCATTTATACAGGATGAATTAATTATAAACCGTCGTTGTTTTGACTATTACACGTCGTTTTTAAGAATTACCGTCGATGTTATATTTCCATTTACTGCAAGACGACCATTGTGTACACGTATGAGACGTGTAAATTAGAATCAGACGTCGGTGTTTGGGAACTAAACAAATTTTAAAACAAAATTTAATTTTGTTGATTTTTGTTCTCTTGATTACAACAAAATATTTATATACATTTTAAATAATCTAAATTAAACATTGTTCATAAATATTTATCTACATCAATTATCCTTCGGTAATTGCTTGTTCACGAATTCTGCCCATTCATGCCTAACTTCGTCAATATCCTTTTGTGTATATTGAAGTTTATCTTTTTTCTTTTCAAACTGCAAAATAAACCAAAAAACCGACGTGTTAAAAGAATACAAACGACGGTTAAACAAAAATATGACGTAGTAAAATAAAGAAAGTATATCTAAAATGTTGCGTTTTACCTTCTTCTCGAAATTTAGGTATGGATCATGAATTATATCTCTCATGAATCGCATCACGTAATAGCCACACTCTACACTTGTTGGTTGTTCAGGAGTGCCGTGTAGATTTTTCCAAATGGCCTGCTGTTTACGTGAATTTTTGTTTATATGAATGTTAAACATTTTAATTGACCTGTTACAAGTAAACAAAGGGTGTTAAATACAAATAGTAACCGTCGTGGTAAATCAGTCAAAACGACGGAGTTTTTTAAACCAAGACGTTATATTTTGTTTAAAACGGCGGTAAAACCTAACCGTCGTTGTGTAACGTTATAACGTCGGTAAGAGTAAAAAACGTTGTATGACGAAAATTGTGCAGAAAAAATTAAAACGTTCTTAAATAAAACGCAAACGACGTGGTAGTTAAATTAAAACGACGTTTTTAAGAAAATACTGACGTGGTAGTTAAATTAAAACGTCGGTAATATCTTCCCGTCGTTATATTATATAATAACGTCGGTATTAGTAAAAACCGTCGTTTATTTAAATACTTTATAGGAAAAATCATAAATCAGAAGAAATCAACTTACGTATTCACTATATTTTTCATTTCGTCGTCAACCATGCGTTTTGGCAGTGAATTCATGTAATAGGCAGTCTCTGTTAATGGTCTCACAATTACCATCACCCAATGACCCCTGCACATAATGATTCATATTAGAAAGAAAAATATTAGAAGCCTGGATTATAAGGCAGTGAATTCATGTAATAGGAAAATACTTTAAATGGTACTAACCCTGGATTATAAGGGACCAAGAAAAATTGATTCCCATCTGCTGTATTCAGGCGGTTTGACAGGTTTTTTATTCGGTCTGATATTGATCCAGCTCCAGAGCTCACTAGCCCAGGGTCCACGAGGCCAACAAGGTTTACAAGATTTGCCATTTTTAAATAGTCAAATAGGAACCTAAATATATGAAAGTCAATTAAATGAGATTTTAATTTAAAAGAAAGGAAAATGTAAAACAAAATGGGATTAGGGAGAATTACCTCATGTATACTGATATCACTGTGGTTCCTATCTCAACCATTGAACCAAACTGCAAAACATCCTCAGTGAAGAGGAAGGTATCATGCTCAATGCCAAACACTTCCTTGGGCATGTGAATTGTTAGAGCCTCGTTACCATTAGGCAACAACTTGGTCTGGAAATGTTGGCATAAGGCTAAAAGAGGAGGTGGCATATCTAGCTTTGAGAGATCCTGTTTAAAGAAATTAATAAAGAAATATAAGTTAGTTTGTGTGTGAACTAAAATAAACGACTCTAACTAAACAAAAAAAAACAGACGTGGTATATAATATAAACGACGGTTTCTCGTTAATACTGACGTTGTATTGAATTTATAACGTCGCTATTCTATAGAAAGGTCGTCTAATATAAATACAGTTAATGAAATCATGAAATGAACGACGGTTTATAAAAGCGTCGTGGTATATAACGAAACACGACGTGTCTTGTAAGAAACAGACGTATTTACCGTCGTTATTTTAAATTTTAACGTCGGCTATTAAAAGGAGCGACGTCTTTTTAAAATTTAAAAAGCAGAAATATAAAATAGCAGAGATTTTACCGTGTCCTCTTTCTCTTTTGCAGCAGTATCAGCTTCAGGCTTCGGATCTTCTAATTCCAAAGCTAGGGGTCTGATATTAGTGGCCCCAGAGCAGCTTGCCTTATCAGACATTGGATTTTTTGGGCTTTGATCTTGAGGGGGTAAAATAATTGGAGGAATTGGGGTTTGGAGCATCTGGCTGGGATCAAAATTAGGAACTAGTTGACGGATATATGCCAACAAAGTCTCCCTCTCTGCTCTGACTGCTTCCATTATAGTTTCCCTTGACTTCGCCTCAATCCTCAAGGTCTCTTCTCTGACTGCCTCCCTCACACTTTCCTTCAATTTGTCACCAAATTTCACTCTCTGCTGCTTCGGCAAATTGAAGAACTGAGTTGGGGTAACGCCAGCACCAGCTCCTCTGACTCTCCCACCATGCTCCGGGGTTCCCAAAGCCAGAGTCAAGATATCATTGCTCCCGGAGACAGTCAGAGTGCCTTCGGAGACTTGCTTTTGCAAATCATCCTAAAAGAGAGAAAGAGAGATTGTTAGAACCTGAGAAGGGTGTATGACAGATACATATACCGACGTTGTAAATTATAAACAACGACGGTTTTTATTAAATGACAGACGTGGTATTAATTTAAAACGTCTATATATAAATACCGTCGTTGTTTATACTTTACAACGTCGGTATATAAAAATACGCCGTATATTCAAAATAAAACAGATTAAGACATAACTTAAAAACCGTCGTATATTCAAAGTAAGACGACGGATTATTAAACAAACAGACGTAGATGTACAATTCCATACGGCTGCACAAAATTACCGTCGTTGTATAATCATTCTAACGTCTAGATAAGATAAAACCGTCGTAAGTTTTAATGAAGAAGTGAAAAAACTCGATTGAAATATGCATTCTTTTCCAGAAATTGTGCACCACAAAATTCAGTGAAATAGACAGAGAGAGGGAGAGTGTGTGCGTGAGTAAACTTAAAACAAAAATGCAGTTCATAGAATAATTTAATCCGTCGTATTAATTCTATCTAGACGTCTACTTTATTCAAAAACCGACGTCCTATTCACTTTTAAACGTCCGTAAATTAAGCCTGTCGTGGTGTTCACTTTATAATGTCGCTTATGTAAATATAAACGACGTCTATACCAAAATAAAACACTCTGTTTTTCAAATTTAGAACAGAGTTAGTGAGACTTACGATTAGTTTTGCCTTCTCTGCAGCCTTTGGATCAGGGATGTTTCCTGATTTATCTTCTCTTGCTTTCTTCCACAGAACAGCTCGATCGATTTCTTGACCTTCAGGCATGGTTTCTACCAATTGGTCCGTCAAACCAACATACCCTTTTCTAGACAACCTATGGTTGTACTCCAATTTCTCCCTCCTCTCCTTCTGCTCAGCATGCTTAGCTTCAAAATCTAGGGTTAACCTTGAAGCTACGAAGGCATCCCATTGCGATTTCTCTATGAACTTATAAAGCGCAGGGGTTTCTCTTAACCTCTCCCTGTCATGTGCGTAAGGAAGGATATACTGCCTAGTTACGTTATACTTGAAATCCTTCCATTTTTTGGCGGCAGACTGCAAGACCAAGTTCTTGTAACTATCCCCAATAACATAGGACATTTGAACAGCTTCCCAAATCTGCTCCTTCACGTCCTTGGGTAATTGTTTCCATTTCTTGTCCACAAGAGGGACTCTGGTGCGTGCCAAAACACCAATGTAAGACTGCATCTCAACAGCAGCCTCGCCATGTGGTTTGCCATCTTTATTGAACTCAACCACAGGCTTAACCTTCTCAATTTTCCTCTTCACAACACGGCTCATTGTGCTGATACCGCGGCCAGATTTTGGCTCCTCAACAAATGTGGCTGTGCTCGAGTCTTTCTCTGAGGTTGAGGAATATCTCATCCTCTTCGAGGGTTTGCTTTGAGTTGATTTTTCAACGTCCACTAAACCTGTTTTGGGTTCATCCCCTTGTGCCATTGAACCTGCTGTGGCCTTTGACCCTTCAGCTTCCTTGTTTTGAGATTTCGAAACCATTTTTGATTAATCTGCCAGAAAAACAACGTCGGTTATTAAAAATAAACGACGTAATAATATAAAAACAACGACGGTAACACTAAAAAAGTGACGTCCTATTAAACGATCTCTTAGATCATGAATGAAAATAAGACGACGGTTTTATATATTTCATGACGTAAATATTCATAAACTACGTCGGTTATTAACAATAACCGACGTGGTTTAAAATTACAAAACTAGTGTACTTCTCTCACTAGACGACGGTTTTATCTTGTTTCCGACGTATTAATTGTCACACCATGACGGTTTTTAGCCACCGTCGTGCAGTTTGCATTACGGCCGTCGTGGTGTGTCCATTCCATCGTCGAAAACAGGACAGAACTGTCGTCTTTTGGCGTCGTGAGAGTATCTACTTATGTATTTAATCAAAACCAGTGAAAGATTTCTTCAATTTGATAGAATCTTGTTTCCAGACAACTACGGCATGCAAATGAAAAGTAAAAAAAGGGAAGAGAGTGAGAAAAAACCTTGAATAACACCGGCGTGCAAAGAAATGTTTCCTTCCGACGAAGACGAAGACCAAAATGGTGATTTGGACGATGAAGACGATGATTCAGACGATGATGCTAGGTCAGGTGACGAAAATAGTGATTTGGGAAATGAGAGGGAAACTACGATACTTTATCGGGAAGTGAAAACCGTAAAATATTAGGTCAGGTGACGAAAAGTTTATATATTTTCCCAGAGTTCAATACAACGACGTTGTCATTAACAAACCGCCGTATTATTTAGTTATAACGACGGTAGAGAATTGATAAATGACGTGGTTATCACAACTGCCGAAAGACTTTTGGAATTCCGATGTGGTTATGACGGCGCTTTTTTTCTCGAAACTGATGTTGTACTTGTAATTTCAACGACTGTGTATTTTAATAAACCGACGTGGTTACTTTGCGGTTCTGAAAACGACGTCGTTCTCTTTTTAATACGTGCCAAATGACTTTTGGATTTCCGACGTGGTTATGACGGCGCTTTGTTTCTCTAAACTGACGTTGTACTTATAAATTCAACGACTGTGTATTTCAATAAACCGACGTGGTTACTTTGGTTATGTTCTCTTTTTAATACTCGCCAAATGACTTTTGGATTTCCGATGTAGTTATCTTTTTAATACGCGCGAAATGACTTTTGGATTTCCGATGTAGTTATATCTAAACTGACGTTGATTAGTCAAATATGACGTCGCTATGTATATTAGAACTGACGTGGATATTTACTCCATTTTGTTTAAATAGGATTTTTTTACGCGGTTGTTAACTCTCAGTTTTCAATTAGGGTTGCAGAAATTGTCTTTCTGAAAGCAAATGGGTTTGCAGAATGATTCCTCACAAGACCAAGCATCCTCCTGTGTAGCAAGGGTGAAACCAGCTTGAGAACCCGCGTGGGTGTTCCTGATGCTCGCAGAGACGGACTCAGGTGGTGGCTGTAGCTGGGAGTGGGCTTGAGGTTCAGAATGAGTAGGTGGTGTCTATTCATTCTGAAACTCAAGCCCACTCCCAGCTTCACCCCAAAGGCACAACCCACAACAGGTTCTAAGGCTGGTTCCACCTTGCTACACAGGAGTTTTGAAGTTGATCACTGTGGAAAAGGGGACTACAATGTAACCAGGAATCGAGGAGTGAGGGTTCACACTTTGTTGATTTTGATTTTGATTTTCAGGAATCGAGGCTGTGCAGGAGCTTGAGAACAAGAGGAAGGAGAGGGCCCAGCTTGCATATGAGAGGAAGAAACAGTTGAACATATATTTGCCACGATGTATTTGCCAAATTTGTGTTCATATTTAACACGAAAAGATTTGCATTTTAAGATGAAAATGTTGTTGAGGATTGAGAATTAAATTTTGTTTTGTGTTAAGAAAGATATTACCAAAATAAAAGAAAAATTAATTAATTTTAAAAAGCTATAAACATAAGACGGCGGTTTACAGAGAGGGCAGACGTATAAATTGAAAAAATACGACCGTAATTTGAACTTAGGACGTGGTAAATAAAAACGACAGTAGTGTTGTAGGTACCGTCGTAGTATACTCCAAAATAATAAGTCGGCGGTTTACAGAGAATGCACCGTCGTAGTATACAGACGTTGATTCCACTATATTATACGACGTGGATTAAGAACAGTTGGTCGTGTTTAGTTAGGAGTTAACACGGCAGGTTTTTTGGTGAACTGTCGTCTTTATTTTCTACGTCAGTGTATTCATACCTGCTGTCGTTGTTTTTTGGTCAGATTTTAACACTGAAGAAATCCTTTTTTAAAAACGACGGTTTTTTATTTGTACGCGTCGTCTTTTAAAAATATTGAACAGTAAATCACTTATCCACGACGGTTTTTTTTTTATACCGTCGTCTATTTAAATACAACGACGGTTTTATGTTATGCCGTCGTCTTTTTCTGGTCGTCTTTTTCCATTTTTGTAGTAGTGGTGACGAGGACAATGATCCAGGGTGGACTATGGTTGCTAACCGCAAAGGGGAATGCTAAGATGAGTGTTAGAGATGAGAGATCTTTCAAGGAGGTTGCTAAAGGAATCAGAATTAGGGATGGTGATGTTAGCTCTGCTGTTGTTGGAGTAGGCAAAATTATGTGGAAATGAGATCCTAGTGGAATGGAAAGCTCTCGTCCCTCAGTCCAGAGTCCGTAGACATATGGAGAGTAGCTCACGGCTTTTAAGAGCCCTAAAAAGAGAATTAGGGAGGAATTTGAAGAGAGGGAGATTGAGTCTGAGGGCAGCTTGGAGGTCCTTGGGGTGTTTGACCCACTGACCAACACCATAACCCCTTAGTCCCATGAAGACTTTCATCTGGAACAGCCCGGACAATTCCTGGCAGAAATTTTATCTTTCAAATGCTTTTTTATATGAAATCTTTAATTTAGATATTATCTGTATTTTAGATTCTAGAGCCACCTTACTTAGGGCCGACGCCATTGCTCAGAAACTGTATCTTGGTGGTGTCTTCTGTATCCCTGCCATAGGACAGTGTGGAGGGATTATTTTATGCTGGAATCCTAGTTATGTGAATTGCATTACTTTGAATTTCCATGATCGTTTTGTGCACCATTTGCTAAGTGATAGTTTGTCCAAAAAGTCTAGGTATGCAACTTTTATTTATGCTTATCCTCAAAAAGAGAAACAAAGAGACTTATGGAAGTTAATTCTTAATTTTAAGCCTCCCACCTTGGAACCTTGGGCTTCGCTTGCGGACTTTAACAACATTTGCTCTTCATCTGAGAAAATTGGAGGATTTACTTCAAACAGTTCATTTGATAGAGCCATTTCTACTTTCAATGCTTTTGTGAATGATTGTGGTATTATATCCCTTCCTACTGAAGGTGTGCCTTTTACTTGGTCCAATAGACACCACTATGTTTCTATAATTTTTGAAAGGCTTGATAGGGGCTCAGCTAATTCGGATTGGCTGAATTTATTTCACAACTATGAGTTATTAACCTGCCTATTTACAAGTCGGATCATGGCCCCATTATCTTAACCAGCTCTAATTCGAGGACTAGAGTTCAAAAAGCTTTTAGGATGGAAGCCATGTGGCTTTCCCATGCTGATTTCCCTCGAGTTGTCAATCAATCTTGGTGCCTTTCTTATGTAGGAAATCCAACTCAACAAATTTCTACTTGCTGCAAAACGTTCCAAGTTCACTTGGGGAGGTGGAACACTGAGGTTTTTGGGAATCTCTTCCAACAACTAAAAGAAACTCAAGAACACTTAGAAAATATCCAAACCCAATTAGCGAACTCTCCCACCTTAACCTTCCTTATCAACAAGGATAAAGAACTCAACTCCAATCTCAAGACCCTCCTTGAGAAAAAGGAAATGTTTTTTGCCCAAAAAGCTAGGGCAAATTGGCTCCAGCTTGGTGACAAAAACACAAAATGTTTCCAAACTCAAGCCATCATTCGTAGGAAATGAAACCAAATCAGAAGCATTAAAGATGATCAAGGTAATTGGATTGAGCCCATTTTCTTGGAAAATGTTTTCATTGAAACCTTTAGGAAATGTTTTACACAGTCAGACCCTATTGCTAGCTCTAATATCCAAGACTTTATAAGTGTGATTGAGCCTTGTTTTTCCAGTGAGGACAACTTTAAGCTCATGGGGCTGATATTTTTGAGCTGAAAGTCTTTGAAGCGGTTAGAAGTATTGGCGCTCTCAAAGCCCCTGGCCCTGATGGTTTACATGCAATTTTTTTTTCCATCGATTCTGGGTTGAGACTCAGCACCTTCTTATTCAGCTTGTTAAGAATTTCTTTGTAAATAACTTCTTCTCAACCCCATAAACCACACCAATATTGCTTTGATTCCTAAGGTTGACAAACCTGAAGTTGTAAATCATTTTAGGCCTATCAGTCTCTGCAATGTGGTTTACAAAATTATTACTAAAATCATCATTACTAAACTTAGGCCCATCATTTGTAAGTGTATCTCTACAAACCAAGGTGCCTTTGCACCTGTGAGGTCTATTTTTGATAATATTTTAATTGTTCATGAATTGTTGTGCACTTTAAAAGGAAAAAAAGGTTTTTGGGGGTGTAATGACACTTAATTAGACCTTGAGAAAGCTTATGATCTCCTCTATTGGACTACATAAGAGTTGGTTTAATTAAGTTTGGTTTTATTGTTGACTGGTGTGACAGAAACATGAATTGCATTTCAACAAATTCCTTCTTGATTCTTCGTAATGGCAACCCTGAGGGTTTCTTTGTCATTTCTAGAGGTATCAGGCAGGGTGATCCCCTTTATCCCTATCTCTTTATAATTTGCATGGAGCCTTACATAAGGCACCTGAAAAATTTAGCTCTTTCCACTAGGACTAAGTTTGGTTTGCTTTCATCCTCTTTTGGTTAGACCTGGCATTCGTGTCGTGTTCGTGTTAACCCACTTTTCTTAACGGGTTGACACGACATGATATGATAAGAAAATGGGTGGAAAATGTTAAACACAAATATGACTCGTTACAATTCGCGAATCACATGACACGATTTGTTTCACCCATTAAGAATTGCAAAAAAATGAAAACAGAAAAAAAAATCCATCTACAAAACCACTGCGCAACCCCCCAATTTTCCTCTTTCTCTCCTTCTTCCCTCAATCCATAAACCTCCATTAATGACACAACCAGTGAGAGAGAGAGAGAGAGAGAGAGAGAGAGAGAGAGAGAGAGAGAGAGAGAGAGAGAGAGAGAGAGAGAGAGCTATGTTTGGTTTCTGAGAAAAATAATGAAAAGAGAAGAAAGTTACAGGGGAATGGGGGAGGAAGAGAAGAAAAAGAAGGAGAAAAAAGAAAAAAAAAGAGAGAGAAGAAAGATATAAATTTACAAAAATGCCCCTGAGCTTAATGGGTTAACGGGTATTCGCGACTTACACGACATGACCTGTTAGCTTAACGTGTGGCTAACGGGTCAACACGACACGATAACTCGAACCTGAATACTAAAATTTTCGTGTGAATTTGTGTCGTATACAATATTGCCAGGTCTACTTTTGGTTATTGAATTTCGAATTTAGTCTTCGCAGATGATTGCTTAGTCTTTACTAAAGCCACGCCTGTGGCTGCTAGAAATGTTTTAACAATTCTTAAGACTTTCTCTAAGGCCTCTAGCCAACATATTAATTTCCATAAGTCTACCATTTATATCTCACTCAAAGTTCCCACAAATTTCAAAAACAATATTAGTATTATCTTGCAGATCCAGCACGAGAACCACTATTGGTAGATACCTAGATATCCATAATACTATTTTCTGGAAAGATCCCCAAAATGCAAAGGAGTTAATTCATAGAATTCGTTCAAAATTTGCAGGGTGGAAAGCTCATACCCTTTCTAGGGTGGGATGACTGACCCTAATAAAGTCGGGTGTGCCTAATCATGTGATGTCCTATTTTAGATGCCCCCTTAGGTGGTTAAAGAAATTAACAAATGTTGTAGCACTTTTTTTGGGGTAGTGATAGGACCCTTCCTATCTCTTGGAAGGATGTGTGCCTTCCCAAAGACCTTGGTGGCTTAAGGGTCAAACTTACTAACTAGTTTAATCTTGCAGCTCTAGTTAAGCTCGGGTGGAAATGCCTCACAGACCATTCTAATTGATGGGTTAAGATTGTTACTCAGAAGTATCTCATACATGATAGTTTCTTTACTCTCAAGAAAAAATCAATTCATTATGTAGCTTGGAAATCTATTTTGGATGCTAGACATGTTTTATGCAAAGGTCTTAGGTGGATGGTGGGAAATGATGGTTCCATCTCTTTCTGGACCTCCCATTGGGTTTTGCCTTTCCCTCTTCTTGACCTAAGTCCTGAGCACCAAAGAGCTCCTTAATCTTGACCAGAAAGTCTCATATTTTATTACCAATAACAATTGGGACAAAAAATAAACTCTCTCAAGTTTTGGATGATGATTTGGTTGATAAAATTTTAACAGTTCCTCTTCCTATCTCTAATTTGCATGATCAAATAGTTTGGGGCCCTAACTCTAGTGGCTCCTTCACCATTACAAGTGCCTACAATATTCAAGTCCAAGAGCACCCCTCATACCCTCAAGTTTGTCTTCTTAAGAAAATATGGAAACTTGAAATCCCTCATAAGTGAAGATTTTTGTCTGGATGCTCATTAGAAAAAGACTTCAAGTGAGAGCTAGACTCCACAGATTTATGCCCCAGCTGTGTCCTAACTGCCTTTTTTGCTAATAGCAGTTTGAAACCATTCAACACCTGTTTATGGATTGTAGCTTTGCAAGGAATGTTTGGGGATGCTCCTCTGCTTTCCCTTCTCTTCCTTCGCACGTTGGTGATTTCATTAGTTGGTTATCCTCTGTGGCTTGCACTACTTAACCTCCGGGTCTGGATCACTTGTCCAAAGCTATTCTCATTTGTTGGAAGATCTAGGAAGCCAGGAATAATCTGCTATTCCGAGATTCTCAGCCACACTAGTTATTTTCATGTAGCAGCTACTATTAGCATGGATTATTGGCAGCATAACCATTTGGTAAAAAAGAGGAATGATATCCCTATGGTGATAAAATGGCACCACCCCCCTCCTACAGGTTGTATTAAAATTAACTTCGATGGATCTGTCATTAATTCTTAAGCCACCACTGGTTTTGACATTTGGAATTAGGGGTGGGCACGGTCCGGTTCGGTCCGGTGCAGAGCTCGAACCAGAACCGAAATCGGCACTGTTCATTCGGTCCGGTCCGGTTCGGTGTTTAGTAAAAACAGTGGAAAATCCCATCAGATTTGGGAACGAAAGGGTGTGATTGTCGTTGTCGGCGGCGTGGTGCTGCGTCTGAGAGAAGAGAAGCAGAAGACAGAGAGCGTCGAGCGATAAGGAGAAGAGGAGGAGAGAGAGAGATTGAGGGAAAACGAAAACCTAATTCGTAAACTAAAGTGGGCCTGTATCAGATATGGCCAGTTCTATTCTAACAAAATAGAACTGGCCTAATAAAATAATATTTTTTATATTGTATATTATATATAATATATTTAAAAATATATATTAAATACTGGATTGATCCGGTTCGGTCCGGTCCGGTGCTATCTCGTGCAAAACTAGAATCGGAACCGGTTTGGACCGATCCGATTCGGTCCGGTATGATTTTGTTGACTTTTTAGTCAACTTAGTTTTTTCCGGTTTTTTTTCATCCGGTTTGGTTCGGTTTTCCGGTTTATATGCCCACCCCTATTTGGAATAGTGATGGTCATGTGTTACTGGCTGATGCCAATAACATTAGTGAAAATTCCATAAATGTGGTTGAAAGTGTTGCTCTCCGGGATGGTCTCGCTGTTGCTATTGATAGAGGTTGGGTTCAGATTGTGGTAGAAGGTGACTCTAAAATTGTTATTGATAGTGTCCTTAAAAAAGTTACTTCCCCTTTGGAATATCCAACAAATCATTCAAGATATCTGGCTCCTTATCTCTTCTACAACTTCAGTTCACTTCCAGCATGTGTTTAGGGAGGCAAGATTCACTGCAAATGCGGTTGCCAAGCTGGGCTATGGGTTCTCGTCGCAAGTTAGTTGGGAGCTTGGGCTTCCTTTGTCAATTTGTTCTCCTTTTTATTTTGACCTCTTTGGGCTTTCTTATCCTAGGGATTTTGTTTTGTAATTTCAGTTTCTATATAAATAAATAAAATTGTCATTTTAGTGTTTTCTTGAAGCACCGTGTTCGTCTTTTTTGTTGGTAATAATTAGATACCTTAATGATGTTGAATTTTCCTAATTTTTTGCAAGGATTATATGTGAATGAAGAAGAGAAAAATATATGGTTTGGATTACTAAAAAAGAATTTGTAGTGGATCCCAAAAGGTGTCCCTCAAATGAGGTAGTTTTTTTAAGGTATTGGCATCAGCCAATACATGTTTTAATCTTTGTTAAGGTACTTTTTTCCCCTAATCTCGCAATTTCAAAATTGAGTCCCTAGTTTTATTAATTGTTTCACAATTGTTTTAATCTTGTTTTGTTAACGTTTTAATTTTGATTTAAGTTTTTATATATCTGAATTTATGTTAATGAATACTTTAACTTAAAAAATTTCAAGTGCCAAAAACTTAATTTTATTTAATTTTGAATAAAAACGAATACAACAATAGTGAAATTAAAAACAAGTACAACATAAGTTAAATTAAAAACAACATGAAACTAGACACCAAACATCAACAAGGACTTAATAACTATGTAGCACGGGTACGAGTATGAGTACGCCGGTATAATTCGTCGATAAGGCAAAATTCCAAAAATTAGGATACAAGTGTGACACAAATACGACGATTTAAATTATATATATTTAAAAAATAATATATATAGCAAAAATTAATATTGCATCCATCATGTTATAATCATCCCTTATAACTTCAAAACATAAAACTAAACACAAAACACAAGTCTCCATAAACAGAACACAAAATACAAGTCTTTATATGAAGACCTAGCTTCCGTAAAAAAGTAGAGGCTGAGTCTTTACAGATGGAGTTTTTAAAATTAACATTATTGGAAGACAGTAAGGGGTCGTTTGGTACGCCGGACTGTTATGGACGGGACTAAATCCTGGGACAGTCGTGGATTGGCTTGGCTTGGTCCAAGCTGGATTAAGTACTGACCTATGTTTGGTGTTGCGTTGGGCTAAGAAGCTGGATAACGAAAATAGTACTATCTTGTGTTTGGTTTATGCTGGATTGGAACAAAAAAATTTAAAATTTTCTTTGAAGTGATAATATTTTAATTATCAACTATTTTTATTATAATTCCAAGGCCAAAAATTGGTATTAAAATTTTCAAAACTTGCCTATATTTTAAGAACACTTCCCTTATGAAAATTGCCAAATCGTCACTTAGTAATTGCAAACACAACATGCAATTGCCATCACAGTTTGCAAAACCAAAATGTCTGTTTGTCAATTGCCGAACCGTTAGCCACATGACCTTTACCCTTTTATTCTTCCTTTCTTCATTCAAACATGGTGAGACAAGCTCCAAACCATCCCAACATCATATCAAGCAAAAGTCATATAATATTTATAGATGCAAAAGTTAGATATTTTATATATATTCAAAAGTCATCCACATGGCTTGAAACTACAAATTCAAATTCACATATTACTTTCCACAAGCCCACAGACTCAAATAATAATAATCAACCAAAGACCCACATATAAAAATAAACATCCATAATTCCAAACTGAGACTAATAAAGCAGCGAAAACAAAAGTAATAGCAGCTACTTGTGGTGTTTCTAAGGTGGGAGATGCACTTGTGGTGTTTCCAATTTATCGGATGTTGCCTCCTTCAAGCATTTTCATTGAGCAATTGCTCAACGAAGGCTTTTTTGATATCAGCATCAAGTGACTTCAATATGGCTGAGAATAGTTGCAGACAATGCCATTATAAACCCTGCAAGCAATACAAACAATCCAAACAAGATTGCCAAAATCATGAGTTCTTTGACTGCAAATGGAATTAACTGATGGCAAGAAGCAAAATCTTGTACAGTTACACTTTCCAAAAGAAAACAGGGTTATGGTTTGGATAACAAAAGAATTGAGCTTCTTAGCAAAAAAAAAAAAGAAAAAGCATAGGGAATCTGGAAACAACATTTGGAACAAGTTGTACTTCCAACCATGCTCTTCAATTACCTTTGTTGGTTTTAAACATTATCAAAAGATAGAATATATAAAATTTTGGGTTCTGAAATAAAAACATAGATTTTTCTTTGGAAATCAAAAGAACACTTGGGTTTTCATTCTTTTTTTTGGTTCTTTGGAAATCAATCCAATCTGACCCTTTACTTTTGTGAAACTCCTCTCTTTCAAAAGTGAGAACAGAGTAGAAGCACAACAAGAAGAATTACCAGCAGAAACAGATCAAAATTGAATCCCAAAGTTTGTTTTTTTATTATTTCTTTTTCTCTCAACTTTCTGCTAATTTGGGTTTGTTTATGTGTATCCTCTATTGCTCTTTCTCCCAAGCTCCTTCTTCAACCTTCTCTTAAGCAGCAAAGAAAATGTCAGACATGAAAACCATTTCTTCTTTTTTCTATCTTTTTATATCATCATCAAGCGACTATCCACAATGCTCCAATTCCACCCATCAGTTTGTTCATATATTCTCATTCCAAACAAAAACCCCATAATCAAAACAATTCAAAATTGAAAACCCTAGAAAAATACCGAATTATAATCCAACAAAAATTAACCAATACAAATCTTAATTTTCATCAGATTAAGCTAACTACAAACAACCCCATAATCAAACTTAAAAATCAAACCAAGAAATAGTAAATTGAACCCATCAAATATCACCAAGGAGAGAGACAAAATAGAAGAAGAGTAGAAAGAGAGAAAGAGAGTTGAACAACTAACATTGAGTGAGTGAGAGCAGAGCATAACATTAGAGGAAAACAAAGCAAAGCTGAAGAGGAGAGCCAGAGCAACGTCGAAGAGAAAGAGAGCAATGTCGAAGAGGATAATGGCAGACTTGATAGAGACTTCGTTATTTAGCGGCACCTCTTCAGAGCTCGCTATTTTGTGCCAACGAGTGAAGCCTTTTCAAGTCCTTGATTATCTAATCTCATTTAATTTAACGAAGGGCTGCACCAAACATGGGTTAAGGGTGTTATTTAAGCTAGTCCAATCCAAGCCAATCCAAGGAGGTGTACCAAACAGCCCCTAAGAGTATTGTCATATTGAATAAGAGTATCGACATACCGAAAACGAGCATTTGAGTATCGGATATGAATATCAGAGTATCGGAGTATCGGATAAGAACATACCCCTCCAATTAGGAGTATCGGTGCAACATAGTAGTCTTAGTTATGTTGATGAAAAGGTAAACATTATAGACGTTAGAACTTGCAAAAATCATAGATAGGTCATGATTTTACATATGCTGATTTTTTTGTTGTTGAGAAATTTTGGAATTTCATTCATAATTTAGCCAAAAACGTCACTAGCCAAAAAAGGCCAATACAAACCAGTCACAAAGGGCCATTACAATAACATAGCGATCTAACATCAAAATTAAGACAATCTGGCCTCCACTAAGACATGGTGCGCCTCCATTAATGATACGCATGATCGAAGAAACTCTGGCATAGGCATCCCAACTAAGATTTCAAACTCAAAACAACCAAATAGAGATAATGTTTGAAAAAATCAAGCCATAACAATACAAATAAAACTCTCACAAGAGAGAGGTGGAAAACTCTCAGAAGAGGAGAGGTGAAAAACTCTCACAAAAGGAGAGGTGAAAACTACACAGAAAATCTAAAGAGTCTTTGAGACTTATTCCAAATGTAAAAAAACAGCAAAAAGGATGGTGATAGAGATATGACACCGAGACGCAACTGCCAGTTGGGGGGCTAGGATTTTTTTTTGGTTTTCAAAACTAGCTAGGATAGATTTATTTTAAACACTTTACAGATGGTCATTAAGTTGTGGACATATTATTTATTTTTTATAATACAAGAGTATATTAAATTAACACCAACAGTTATATGATATAGGGGAAAACAGCCACCAAACATTCGGAAAAGGAAAAAATCTAAGTTCAAACTATAAAGACTTGGACAACAATAAACTCATTTCAACGAAACAGACCAAAATAACAGCTACTAATTGCTACTAATACAAATGTTGAGCACAAGTGGCGGTTGGGCTCAACATGTGAAGCTTTGCTTTGATACTATGAAGGAAGTTGAGGTACCACCTCAAACTCAATTGGCAATGGAGAGAGAAGCTCAACTCCCTATAAACCCAGACTAGGGGACAAACACTCTCAAAAAACACAATACTACTAAGACTTAAGACTTATTTTCTCTATTCTTCATTTGAATGATTCCAAAGGTCCACGCTAAAAGAGAAATCACCTCTACTTAGTCCTTCTTCAGAAAAATTGATGCACGTTCTTGTCGATTGTGGCATATCATCATCAACCCAAAAACTTGCGAGCAATTCTTCATCTAACCCAAGACCAGAACCTGTAGCTCTTTCAGTAGCATCCTTGTCATCTAAAAAGGTCTCCCACCAATCACTTCCAATCCTTGTTGATGTTGATGTTTGTGATGGCGTACTAAAATTCTCTTCTAGTTGAGTATGGTCCAAAATTGGTTCTTTAAAACTCAAACAATTTGAACTTTTGGTGAAGCTCCTTGGTTGTGGCCTTATTATGATGGTCTTTATTGTTTCTTGGGATTTGTCTTTCATCTTTTTCAGGGAATAATCCATCCGCAATCGGGTGTTCCAGTAATTTTTCACATCATTCGCAGTCCTTCCTGGAAGTCTTTGAGCAATCAATGACCACCTTCCACACATAGCATGAGAAAGTTAATACATTTGTATGTTAGTTTTTTTTTTTTTTTTTTTTGGGTTGAAAATAAGCGATAGTATATTATTGATGAACAAATAAAAGTACAAAACAATTATGTGCCGAATATGAGCAAATCTTCTCCAGTGACCAAACACAACAACATATTGAATTGATCTAGAGAGAATCAAGCACAATCCAAATAATGACGAAATCCCCCATTCAGCAAGCAGAAGCACATGTACTCAGACATACAATACAAATTCGACGTGCAAATGGTAGAAACGGCAAATTCGTATTAAAAGCCAAAAGCTTAAAAGAATTTTTTTTAAAAAAAAATAGAAAACAAATCACAGCAAACTGGTAAAGAGTTTTTGAAAATTATTAGTCTAAAACAAAACAAAGAAATATAAGACCACCGCTCCACATCTTCTAAGCCAAACCCATAGTCCCGTACTGGCTAAACCCGAACCCAACGCAACCAAACATCTTCCCTTCTTTAGAGCTCCAAACTATGTCAAAGGGAGCCAACTCCTTGTATGCTAGTTTGTGTTTGAAGGATTTTACTAATAACAAAGATGAATAAAGTAAAAGGAAAAGGAGCCCAACATAGGTATAAAATTTCACCCAAGAAAACAAAGAGCAAATAAATTTCCTATGGATGGATATATTAATTTAATTTTTGCTAGGTATGGGAAACAATAATGTTAGGGAGACAATATTATTGTGCCACGCTTTAATACCCCAATAATTATACTGGATGATTTTATTTTTCTTTGTAACATAGAAAAACTCTCCACTTAATATACATTAACCAAAGTACTAAGAAATTAAAAAATGATAAAAATTAAATATTTCCGAAGTAATGTTTCTTGTATGACTAGCTGAAAGTATAATGAGATTTCAACGGGAATTTTAATGTTTATCTTTGCAGAGAGGGTATGAGAAGCTGCCAACATGTTTTGTCCTTCTGAGACAAAATAAAATAAAATAAAAAAGCACGGGATATGCTGGCACATGTTCGTATTTTGTATTTTTGTTTTGTTTTTGGGGGCTAGGGTTCAACCAACGGCAACACCATGTGTGTTATGAGCTCAATTAATTAAGGACAAAATGAGTGGATGTAGAGGTTGACAGCGAAGAAAGACACATTTATTTATTGGTACCTGTTTCCTAAAAGCTTGTGAAGCCTAATTATTAGATCTACTTCATCTTCCATAAAGTCTCCTCTCTTGATATTTGGCTTCAAATAGTTCAACCACCTTAGTCTACAGCTCCTCCGGCACCTGTTCAACCCTGCATCCATGCATAATGCAGAAAAATTGAGTTTTTATCACAAAACTTGTCATGAAATTATCAGGCTGCGTCTTAAACTTCGTTTTTGTCTTTGTTATATCATGCATATCTACAATGTGTTTTCTTGAGGAAGTTCCCAATGTTGGATATCAAAATGGCCTTTTATGTATGACAACCCTTGAGCAGAACACGTACAGAAAACCAATTAACAATGAGTGGAGAAGTTCAGGATGTCGTTTTTGTGTGTGTTAAGAAACAACACTAAGACAACGCTTCACTACTTAATTAAGCTGTAGCTATATATATATATATATACCATACATCTATCTCTTTTTGAGTTATATTTCACATTAATACCTGCTTTGTAAGGAACTTGGTGCCACTTTCCTTCTCCTTGATTCTCAATGCACTGCCTCAGAAGATCATCTTCCTGTCTTGTCCAAGCTCCTTTTCTCACACCCAAGTTATAACCCTCCATGTTTTCTTTTGGCCAAAGTCGTATGCTTGCAGCCAGCTTATTTTGTGCCTGCTAGTTACTTCAAGCGTCAAGAAGCCACCGCATTATAAATAAAGGGTCTCCGACGGCATGGAGACCATCAAATTAAACCTTACAAGGCCAGTGACGTGCATGCCTCATATCCACAGAAGCAAAAGTGACGAAGTTTAAAAGAGTGCAACAGTTATTCTCAGTCATAAATTAGCTACCAGTCAAACTATTAAATATATTTATATTATTTATATTTACACTAACACCCCTGAGGTTTTTTGTGTTTTCACAAAACTCCCCTCAGGTCTCAAACATTACACCAACACCCCCTGAGATTTAAGTTTGTTTTTCACAAAACCTCTTTTGTTTGTCCAAAAATTGATGATTTCATTTATAAAAAAAACTTATGCAAATGAGAAAATTAACCTCGATGAAGTATATGCAATCCAATCTCAAAGGTCAACTTTGTCATTTGGAGAATTTTGTGTGTGTATAAAATCATCAATCTTTGGATGGAAAATCAATGAAAATGAATTTTGTGAAATCAATTTAAAACCTCAGTTCGTGTGATTTCTTAAACCTCAAGAAATTTTGTGAAAAAGCCAAAAATCTTAGGGGCAATGTTAGTGTAAATAACTCATATATATTATTACGAACAAAAATAAAAGTTTTATGTAGAAAGCTGCAATTTCCACATGAGCAGAAAAGTCAGTTTTCCACGGCATAAAATTGTCTAATAGTCAAAACACATTGTAAGAATATGAATGCAGCATCGTGTAACTTGTTACTACACACACATCTTTACCCACCTGGAATCCTGCTTCTGATTTTTTGTCTGCATGGTCCCAACAGGCTGCCTTACTTTTGAAATGTTAGTTTGTAATTCGTTGTGTCTGGTTTATGAAAATGAAAACAAAAGATTCGCGTGACAATTGAAGTACCAAACCACTAAACTAAAACACCTAACATTGTTTCCTCAAATTATTGTAATACTTACTTGAGCTAAAGTTGGTGGAGTGTTAACCAGTGTTGTAAATATTGGGAGACGGGGAATCGAAGCAAGGACTTGTGTATGAGTAAATGTTTTTAACCACTTAAACTACAAGCCTTTATACGAATTCGGCTTTAGAGTAAAAGAAAGGGACAAAACTTCAACAAGAATAATATTGGACGATATATGATTAAGTTGAAAGAGGAAAACAGTAATTTGCGGGAAGTAAAAAGATAATATTCAAAAAGCTCAAACAAGATATGTCCTTATTCAAAAAGCTCAAACACCACCGGTTGATTTGTAGTTTAGACGGGGCATTGGTGGTGTCTGCCGCGCAAATCTCACGGCCTGGAGTTCCGGGCCGAGGGGACGTGCGTTAACACGCGGTTTCCTGCTTTTGGACGGGGTGCGTTTGTGCGCGGGCGTGCCAGCACGGTCTACCGTGCGTCGAGATGTTTGAAGCGGGTGAAAGTGTTTAGATAGTGCGCCTGTCTGAACTCGTCTTCTAATCAAACGATTGTAGCCGAGAGAGGAACAAGTCTCGGTTGTAGGGTTCACGGCCTGAACTACAAGGCCGTTGAGTGGTGGTGTTTGGTGGGTTTTAGGGCGGTGCTCCGGCGCGCCACTCAATGAGCGGCGGTCGTATGATATATGGGGTGAGTGAGCGAATAACAGGGGTGGTGCTCCGGCGCCTTGAAAATCAAGGGTCGTTTGATATATTGATGAACGGATTCTCCTTACAAGCTAACACTACTCCTAGAAAAGCAAGTAAAGATATTGAAAGTGCATTACAGGAAAATATAAGTTGCTCCGTGGGAGGCTTTTGTTTGGTGTTTGAACCCTTTGAAAGTAGTCCTGAGTCTTGTATTTATAGGCAGAGCTCCTGGAGAGGTAATCGAGGCTGAAATCCTGCATAGTGGAGCCTGATTACGCCAAGTGGGCAGTCTAATCGACATTTGGGATCGTGAAGTATGGTGGTGTGACCCCATGAATCCCGGTGAATCTCGCCCGCCGCCCTGATCGTGGGTTCTGCGCTTCTGGCCGTGGAGACGCATTTATTGCTCTGATAGCCAATTACCTAATCTCTCAAACTGCAAAGAGCTTTGTGAGAATGTTGGCGTCTAATCACTCTGATCCCTGTCACCAAATCCTGACTCCAATCACTTCCCACCTTCCCTCGCGCATTAAATGTTTATTCTTGGTCAGTGGGTTTGCTACAATAAACAGAGACCTTGCTTCATTAAATGGAGCGTGGGACCCTGCTGTCACGTGATGATCTGACTTTAATGCCTTCGGCCGTGACCTTGTTCGATCTCGGCCTCGGCCTATAACCTTGGCCGAGATAACCATGCCTTGGTGATTTTTTCTTGTTTCTCTGGAAAGCCAAACACCCTGACAAAACGCTGCGTTTCAGTTTGAGGCCGAGAAGAGAAGTTCCCCCGGCCAATTCATGGCCGTGACTTATTAGGCACAAACATTGCCCCCACATCCCTGGATTCTTCGGCCTTGGCGTGAGTAGGGGCCGAATGGATTCCAAGGGATGGATCCTAAGCCTTCCGAGGTGATTGACAACTGGGGCATTAAATGCGCAGTCTAGTTGGCGCATTTAATGCCTTAAGTACGTCGCGTAAGTCATTATTGCTTAAATTCACGCGAGGCGTCACCCTGTCTTGTCAAGTAAAACGACGGTCCTCTGAACTATCGACGTGTCACCAAGCCCTTAATTCGCACAAGCCTTTATTCTGCTCTGCAATTCCAAACGCCGGCCGCCAGGTTTCTGTCATAATTTCGCGTGCTCCAGATTTGCTGTCCGGCCGTTTCGTTTCACGAGAATCATGCCACCTTGAATTCCAGTATGAGTATAAAAACCCACTCCTTCGCATTTCCTTCACACCCCCAGGTCTTTCTGAGTTCAATGCTTTTCGAAAGTTCCATACTGGCCTTTCCCAACTTCCTCAGCCTCCATAGGTCTGAGACCCTTCCAACACTCAGTAATCCTTTCTCTCCCTTTGGATATTCTGGTGTCCTCCTTTGATTTCTGGGCTTCGTCCTTCCACATTTCAACCTGCTTTAATGGCCCTCATCGTAATCCTTCCAGAAACAGGTAGCCATATCTACTGAGTCCCCTGTCTCAACAATTCAGCCTGTTTCAGATGACTTGTCGATTTGTGGCCGAAGTGACGGCCCTTACCAAGGTTGGAGCGATGGCTCCCACCACGGCCAGGATAACGACTGCTTACCATGTCCAAAGTGACAATTGCTGCCACGGCCTGAAAGATGGCCGCCGCCACTGCCAGAATGGCGACTGCTTACCATGTCCGGGGTGGTGGCCGCTCTTTGTGCCCTGGATGGCGGCCCTTGCCGTGATTGAAGTGACGGCCCTTCCTCTTAGCCTCCTTCATGCGGCGTGCATCCTTTTTCTTCCCACGGCCGGCTTTTTTAGGCTGGCCGAGGTTTCTGGCCGAGACTAATCGTTGGCAGGAATGGCGGGGATACGGCTTCGGGAGAAAAAATAGGTTCGACTACCCAACAAGAAGACCATGAAGCTGCCGCGCGTAGATCTAGGATGTGATTTTCTTTATGTGTGTGTACTCGGCCATGACCTGGCCGTTTCCTTGTAAACGTGTCCTCTTTTAAACAACGAATAAAATGAATCATGAATTTTTGACCCATCTTTGTTGTGTTGCATATTTCCTTTTCATAACTTTTTCGCGGCCGTCTCCCATAATGACGGGATGTATCTTTTTAAATATTGGCCGTTGATTGGTAAGTTGTGCCATTCTCCATCCCTGTCTTTTAACTGAAAAGCACCTCGGCCAAGGATTCGTTCAATAATGAACGGCCCTTCCCAATTAGGCGAGAATTTGCCGAACCGAGGGTCCTTCGTCCCAATAGGAAGCACGGCTCGCCATACTAAGTCGCCCTCGGCGAAAGTCTTTTGCTTAACCTTTTTGTTATAAGCTCTCGCCGCGATCTGCTTCTGTGCTTGCATTAAGTTATAAGCATCGAGCCTGGATTGCTCCAAGTCCTCCAATTCTTGAACCATGGCCTGCGTGTAATCCTTCCCCTCTTGTCTGAGCTGCTCGGTCACCCGAAGAGACCGAACCCTTAATTCCATAGGAACAATGGCGTCGTGACCGTAGGTTAAGGCGTAGGGAGATGTGCCTGTGGCCGATCGCTTTGAAACTCGGTAAGCCCAAAGTGCTTCGGGAAGTAAGTCGTGCCACGCCCTAGGTTTCTCCTCGATCATTTTTTCAAGGATGCCCTTGATTACCTTGTTGCTTGCCTCGGCTTGTCCGTTAGATTGGGGGTAATAAGGCGTTGAGTGGATCAATTTGATTCCCATACTTTCGGTATACTCCCGTGTTTCGGCTGATGCGAACACCGGGCCGTTGTCGGCCGTGATTGTTTCTGGAATACCGAACCGATGGACAATGTGGCTCTCGAAAAATCTGATCACTTGCGCGCTGGATATCGACCGATAAGACTCGGCCTCGACCCACTTAGTAAAATAATCGGTCGCCACCAAAATCCATGCATGTTGGTTGGATGCGGCCGGATGGATTTTACCGATGATATCCACGGCCCACCCCCTGAACGGCCAAGGTTTGGTAACCGGGTGGAAGGCGTCAGCCGGTACCCTTTGTATGGGGCCGTGGATTTGACACTTGATACATCCCTTCGCATATTCTATGCAATCTTTCAAGATGGTCGGCCAGTAATAGCCGTGCCTTCGGATCAACCATCTCATCTTGACGCCAGACTGGTGAGCGCCGCAAATCCCTTCGTGAGACTCGGTCATGATGACCTTGATGTCTTCGGCGTTGGGACATAGGAGCAATAAACCGTCTGACCCCTTTCGATACAGCTCATTCTGATAAATCAGATAACACCGAGCTCGAAAACGTGTAGTCCTTCCATGGCTGCCGGAAGGGTTGCGCAAATATTTCACTATGAGGTAGCGCCAATCGGCTTCGGCCATGTCGACCTCGTCGGTAACATCGGCTGATGATACTTGCGTTGTCATCCCTCGTTCGGCCAAAGCTGGCAAGGTACGCTTCTCGATCCTTATCACGCGGTCGTGGTCGGTGCTTGGGATGTTTACTCCTGACGCTACCTGGGCCATCTCGTTGGCCTCATGGTTCTTGGTGCGCAGGACGTGAACAAACGAAATTTGGGAGAACCCATCGGCCATGTTGAGGGCCGTTACGTAATACATGGCAATTTTCCCCGGTTAGTTGGTTAATCACCAGCTGAGAATCACCATAAACCAAAACGCGGGTCGCCTTCTTCTCCTTTAAAATCTCGAGACCGATGATGAGTGCTTCGTATTCGGCCTGATTGTTGGTGCATTTGAAGTCGAGTTGGAATGCGAATTGCCACCTTTGCCCCTGGGGAGATTCAATTACGACCCCGGCCCCTGACCTGGCCTCGGTACTGGACCCGTCGAAGTACATAGTCCAGTAATTCTTTTCCATCTGGGCCATGCTGATCTCGACCTCTAACTCTTCCTCCTGTCTCTGGGACGGGTGATGAGCCAAGAAATCGGCCAAAGCCTGACCTTTGACTGACTTCTGAGCCACATATTGAAAGGTAAACTCGGACAACGCCATCGTCCACTTCCCAATTCGGCCGCGTATAATCGGCCGAGTGAGCATGTACTTGATAAGGTCGATCTTGGAAATAATCTGGACGACCGACGGGAGCATGTAATGCCGCAACTTGGTGGCCGCGAAATAGAGTGCTAGGCATAACTTCTCGATTGGTGAGTAGTTTAGTTCGGCCGTGTTGAGAGTGCGGCTTAAATAATGCACCGCCTGCTCTCGCCCAGACTCGTTGTTTTGAGCCAGCAAACAGCCGATAGAGCCTTCAGATGCCGAAATGTAAAGCCTCAATGGTTTCCCTCTTTTTGGCTGCATAAGGACCGGCGGCTGGGATAAATATTTCTTGATGTCGTCAAGGGCCGCCTGATGCTCTGTCCCCCATATGAACCGTTCGGTGTCTTTTAGTTTAAGCAGAGGGGACAACGGCCGGATCTTTCCCGCCAAATTTGATATGAATCGTCTTAAGAAATTAACCTTGCCGAGGAAAGACTGGAGCTCTTTCTTGGTCCTCGGTGGAGGGGCCGCCATAATGGCCGTAGCCTTATTCTTGTCTACCTCGATTCCTCGTTGGTGAACCAAGAAACCGAGGAAATTCCCGGCGGTGACGCCGAAGGCACATTTCTTTGGGTTCATCTTTAGACCATGTGCCCGCATCCGGCCAAAAGCCTGCCAGAGATGTCCCACGTGGTCGGCCTTAGATGGGGATTTTACAACCACGTCGTCGATGTAGACTTCAACGGTTCGGCCTATAAGGTCGTGGAAAATCAGGTTCATAGCTCGCTGGTACGTTGCGCCGGCATTCTTTAGGCCGAACGACATGACTACCCATTCATAGGTTCCAATAGCTCCGGGACACCTGAAAGCCGTTTTGTGGACATCTTCCTCAGCCACGAAAATTTGATTGTAACCTGCATGGCCGTCCATAAAAGACAAAAGCTCGTGTTTTGCGGCCCCATCTACCAGAAGATCTGACATAGGCATGGGGTATTCATCCTTGGGGGTTGCGAGATTGAGGTTTCTGTAATCAGTGCAAACCCTCAAAGCCCCAGTCCTTTTTAGCACTGGCACAATGTTGGCCAACCACTCGACGTATCGGGCTGTTCGGATAAAGCCGGCTTTAAGGAGCCGTTCAATTTCTTCCTTAACTTTGAGCTGAACCTCGGTCGAGAAACGCCTTGGTGGCTGTTGGAACGGCTTGAACCCCTCTTTGATTTTTAATTCATGCTCGACCAAACTCCTTGGTAAACCTGGCATCTCATGATAATCCCAAGCAAAACAATCCTTATATTCATGGAGCAGGCCGATAATTTCGGCCGCTAACTCAGGATCCAAAAGATGGCTTACAAAAAGATCTACATTTATTTCTAACAAAAGGTCCTGGACTTCGGGGTAGTCGTCCTCCATCTCGGCGGGTGCTGTTTCCAGGTCGTCCAACGTTAGAACGTCCGCCTCGTCTGATTCGTGGAGAAATTCGATCAAGTTGATTGGCGAATTCGACCGCAAAGACTCCTCTGCCCAGTGTTCCAGCAATCTTTCCACCAAATCATTCACGGCCGCCGCTCCTTCTTCTTTAGTGGCCTTGTCTGTCATCTACAGGCTGGTGAGGTCGATCAATACTTCGCGCGCCGAATCCTGGCGGATATTCTCGGTGCCTAATTCCAATACCTTCTGGGCCGTTGTTCTGGTTGGTCGGCCTTCTGCATCGTGGCCGGTAAGAACAACCCACCCAACATCGTCGTCGTAAATCCGAGCTTGTACGGCGTTGGCCTCGAAAGGTTTTTCGTTGGCCGGGTGTATAGACACCTTCTGGCCGTCCCAAAAGAATAATAGTTGGAAGAGAGAAGACGGTATACACCCGGACTGGTGGATCCAGTCGCGGCCGAGCAATATGTTGTAGTCGACGCTGGACTCGACCACGTAGAAAGCCGCGACCCTTGTCTGGTCGGCTACGGTAATCTTTAACGGCAACACGCCAATGGTTTTGGACTTGTCGCCGACGAAGCTACTCATGACGACATCGCTGGGGATGAGGTCCTCTTTTGACTTGTCCAGCTTCTTCATTAAGGAATACGGAAGGATGTTGACCGTCGCCCCACAGTCGACGAAAACTTTGGACACGGGCACCCCCTCAATATGAGCCGAGATATATAATAGTTTGAGGTGTCGATATTTGTTCGGCTCGTCTCTAGGTATGACTTCGTTAAAAGCCACGACCAACAATTCTTCTTTTGTTTTTGGCCTCTGACCAAGCTGCTCCTTGGCCACGTCGTCGTCCAGACCGTTAATCTGTCCCCCTAGTGCTGAAAATTCGGATGGCAGCACCAAGACCATGTTGATGCTGAACTCCTCTTGCTCCAGTGGGTTCCCCCTGCCAGCTCCCTCTTCGGCCTCGCGGCCGTCTTCGGCGAAGACCTCTTCCTCGGCCATCCTGAGGATCCCCTCGTATTCTCCATCTGAGATCCCTAAAGTGGGGTCGTCTTCGGCCTCATGCCCGAAGAAAGGATCACCGAAGCCCTCGATTATGGGCCCTGCTGTCCCCGGGATATCAGTTGTGGGTGTTTTGGTTTCAGAGGGTTCCGAGGCCTCGATCTCCTCTCTGAGGGCCCGTCTAGCGTTTGCCAAGGTGTCCCTGGATATCAAGTAATCGTCCAGGCGGTTCACCCGGGCTCTTTCCTCGGTTGTCAGGCCAAAAACAGTATCCGCCGGAGTTACCGAAAAATACTGGCGGAGATATTCTAAATCGCCCTTGCTGAAAGGGGCATCGGCCTCCAATCTGCCGAGGTCGGGTTGGTAGCTCGGCAGACTCTTCACTCTGGCTTCCCTATTTGCCTGGTATACGGCCTTAATGGCCGAATCAGAGCTGCGGGTGATGAGGAGCGCCTCTGCCTTCGTATTTTTTAGGGCTAACTCCACAATTTCACGGCTCTCAGGGGTCATGCCGTACAGATCTATGGCCGAATGGTCTTGATGAAATCCTTTCAGAAAGGACAAACCGTCGGCCGAAAAAGGGGGGTTTTTCTCGCGGTAGATGTTGACGACAACTTCGTCAGTCTTCTGCACGATCGCGGCCTTTGGTTGAACCAAAATGGGCAAGGATCCGAGGGGACCCTTGTCCCCCCTAGCGCGCCAGGTCCTCAAAGGCTTGTTGTTGGCCGCTATCGCCGTGGGGGAAACAATCGATTCGGATGACGGCCCGTCTGCAGCCGCGATTTTTCTTTGTCGTTTGGAGCCTTCGATCTCGGTCGTCTGCATCCTGGCCTGCTGAACTTGTCTCTGCATTCTTCTCAATTGGGTTTTTGTCAGTGGTTCAGCCCTGCCCCCAGGCCGTGAATGGTACCAACAGTCGTCATGCATAACTGGTGGTTTGAAAGTTCCTAACAGCCTAGGACCGGCCTCATCCTTAGGACCAGCCGAGGCACCGTGGGCTTGCGCCCCCAATCGTTCGAAAACCGTCCTGCCGGCCGAATGACGGCTGTACTGACCGCCGAATTTCTTTACGGTTGGCTGTGACGGCTCGGCGGCCTTCCTCTTGTTTTCCTGCGGCCTGGACTGACCGATCTCATGTTTGCAATGCTCGCACAACGATGGCTCTGGCTCGGCCGATGGCCCCTTCTCTTTTGCCATCCAACGAGTTCTACTATACCCGGCTGGTAGTTGGGCGTCGACCATGTTGACAACAGGTGGGGGGAACGGCTTGGAGTCAACCTGCATGGCCGCCTTCTTTGGGAACTGAAGTTTCTTCTCATCAATCAATTTCTGAATGACATCTCGTAGGACAACACAGTTGTTGGTGTTATGAGACCAAGAACTATGGTATTTGCAAAACGTCTTTCCTTTAAGCTCCTCGGGTTTCGGAATTTTGTGACCGAAAGATAATTTGACCATTTTTTCGGCCAATAGCAGATCGAAGATAGCCTCGGCCCTCGTTAGATCAAAAGTGTAGGCCTTCGTTTCCCGCGTTGCAAACTTAGCGTCAGGAATTTTCGTACGGCTGTTGTCAGTTTTAACAAGCCCTTTGCAGACGAAGGGTTTGTCTATGCTAACTTCGACTGAGCTCATCTCTACCTCGTCACCCTCGGCCCTCGTGGAGTCGTCTGTGTCGGCGTAGCTGACGATGGGGTTTCTGTAATAAGTCCCTTTCGAAGCCGTCTTCTTCTGCATCTCTTCTTTTAACAAGGACGTATACCTGTCTACTTTGTTGGTCAGGTCGTGCATGTCCCGGAACTCGATCCCCTGGAATTTCTTCTGGTATTCGAACTCCAAACCCTCCTCGGCCATTTTGACGAACTCTCTCTCTGGTAGGTTCGTGCGACACCAATTCCTACAGGTCTTGAATCGTTGTAGGTAATCACGAGGTGATTCGTCCGACGCTTGACTCATCCTTGCCAGCTCGGCGACTGTTATCTCTCGGTTGGTCTGATAGAAATGTTCGTGAAATACTCTTTCCATATCAGACCAATCCCTTATTGAGTTTGGTGGGAGGTTTACAAACCAAGAGAATGCTGCGCCGGTCAAAGAATGAACGAATAAACGGAGCTTCTGGGCGTCCGAATCGGCCTCTCCACACTGGGCCGTGAAACGGCCTATGTGTTCGATGGATGAGGTCTGCCCATCCCCGGAGAATAACATGAATTCAGGCAACCGATAATTCCGGGGAAGAAGGACTCGGTCGATTTCTGGTGGGTACGGCCGGGTATATCTCGGCATGTCCGGCCGCCTCTGGGCTAGGCCGTCCTCGATCATCCGCCTGACGTCCTCGAGTCGGAGCCCCTGATGCGGTGCCTCCTGCTGGGCCGCATTCGGTCGTGGGACCTGATGCGCGTCGTTGTGTGGCCTAGCCTGCGTGGCCGTTTGAACAAGGGGCTCGGTCTGAATGACCGAGTTGGTTGACGCCAAATGAGCGCCGTGGGTTTGGACCAGGGGCGTGTGCGTTGATGCTGGGACGGCCAACCCGTAGTGGAGGTGAGTGCCTGGCGGTAACAACGACGCCTGCAATGGTGGTGAAACAGTCGTATTGCTCTGACCGTATTGTTGTGATAATGCAGCGACTGCGTTGTTTGGACCAGGATGGGTGTGGACGGCCGCAGTATGAACTGGGCCGAGTGGATGGATCGTAGGATGTGCAAGGCTGCTGTGCCCTAATGATACGGCTAAAGCATGGAGCGGCCCACGCACTATCTCTGCTGAGTAGGTTGGCCCGGGACTTACCCATGTGGTCTGGGACTGCCCCCAGCTGTTTGTCGGTGGCAACGAATGCTGGCCGTAACCTGATGCTTGGGGGTGAGCCGAGACGCCGAGGCTGCTGCCTTCGCCGTAAGGCTCGATTCTTTCACGCTCTCGGCTCCCTTGACCTGCTCTAGGAGGTGACGCCGGTGAGGTTATCGGCATCCTTTCTTGAAAGAGCGTCCGCAGCTCCGAAGAGAACCTGTCCATTGCGGCCATGAAGGATGTCTCTATCCTGTAGGTCTGCCTGGACATCATTTCCTCCACTGCCGCTTGCTCCTGCATGGATTCGGCCGAGCGATCCGTCGTTACCGGGATGCTGGCCGAAATCCCGACCGAATGCACGGTCTCGGTAATTGGTGATGTAGACTCAGGAGTTTAAGAAGTCATTTCGACTGTTTTGTTCTTGAGTTTTGCCTGTGCCCTGGTTTCCACCATAAGTTTTGACAAGAATCCCACCGGGCGTGCCAAAAGTGTCTGCCGCGCAAATCTCACGGCCTGGAGTTCCGGGCCGAGGGGACGTGCGTTAACACGCGGTTTCCTGCTTTTGGACGGGGTGCGTTTGTGCGCGGGCGTGCCAGCACGGTCTACCGTGCGTCGAGATGTTTGAAGCGGGTGAAAGTGTTTAGATAGTGCGCCTGTCTGAACTCGTCTTCTAATCAAACGATTGTAGCCGAGAGAGGAACAAGTCTCGGTTGTAGGGTTCACGGCCTGAACTACAAGGCCGTTGAGTGGTGGTGTTTGGTGGGTTTTAGGGCGGTGCTCCGGCGCGCCACTCAATGAGCGGCGGTCGTATGATATATGGGGTGAGTGAGCGAATAACAGGGGTGGTGCTCCGGCGCCTTGAAAATCAAGGGTCGTTTGATATATTGATGAACGGATTCTCCTTACAAGCTAACACTACTCCTAGAAAAGCAAGTAAAGATATTGAAAGTGCATTACAGGAAAATATAAGTTGCTCCGTGGGAGGCTTTTGTTTGGTGTTTGAACCCTTTGAAAGTAGTCCTGAGTCTTGTATTTATAGGCAGAGCTCCTGGAGAGGTAATCGAGGCTGAAATCCTGCATAGTGGAGCCTGATTACGCCAAGTGGGCAGTCTAATCGACATTTGGGATCGTGAAGTATGGTGGTGTGACCCCATGAATCCCGGTGAATCTCGCCCGCCGCCCTGATCGTGGGTTCTGCGCTTCTGGCCGTGGAGACGCATTTATTGCTCTGATAGCCAATTACCTAATCTCTCAAACTGCAAAGAGCTTTGTGAGAATGTTGGCGTCTAATCACTCTGATCCCTGTCACCAAATCCTGACTCCAATCACTTCCCACCTTCCCTCGCGCATTAAATGTTTATTCTTGGTCAGTGGGTTTGCTGCAATAAACAGAGACCTTGTTTCATTAAATGGAGCGTGGGACCCTGCTGTCACGTGATGATCTGACTTTAATGCCTTTGGCCGTGACCTTGTTCGATCTCGGCCTCGGCCTATAACCTTGGCCGAGATAACCATGCCTTGGTGATTTTTCCTTGTTTCTCTGGAAAGCCAAACACCCTGACAAAACGCTGCGTTTCAGTTTGAGGCCGAGAAGAGAAGTTCCCCCGGCCAATTCATGGCCGTGACTTATTAGGCACAAACAGGTGGAAACTACACTAGCAAACATAGAATTTAAGCCCATGAAGAACAAGAGGAAGCTACATAATTTTATTCGAGGGATAGAGGGATAGCGTTTGGATCGATGTGCAATTAGGTGGAAAATCTGATTATTAATGTTAATTTCTTCTGTTTTGCATGGTAATTATATTGTTTAAACTTGAGGTTAAAGGTTCAGAAAAGCTACTCCTTCGTTATTTAAGGATACTTTTATGATGGAAATTGAAAAAGACAGTTTAACTAACGATGAAGACAAATTGCGAGGGTGTGTCTAATTGATTCCAAAATTTTAGAATCCTAAGTGCTTCTTTTAAAGCTTCTTTTCTATTGTAACGAAACAAACACGAGTTTGTATGTCACGGATCCTTTTCTTTGATGTCAAATAGATATTTGTTCCATTTGAGGTTTTGGGTCCCAAAACCTCTGGGGGTTTCAAAATTTGCACTCACACACTCTAGGTTTCAAATTAATTTCACAAAACTCCGTATGTTAATTTTTCACCTAACAATTGGTGTTGAAAACAAAATTCTTCGAATGACAAAGTTAATTAAGAGATTAGATTGCACATACATCCATCCATGAGGTCTAAATTGTTTAAGTTAATTTTGTAATTTTAAAGAAGTATTCTTTATGAAATGATAAAATTTTCAACTTAAAATTAAAGGAAGGGGTTAGTGAAAAGAATTTGTAACCTCGCTGGTGATGTCATTTTGTAAATAACTCTAGCAGAAAAAAAAAGTTATTTACATTAACACCCCCTTAGGTTTTTGGTGTTTTCACAAATCTGCCTCATGTCTCAAAAATTACACAAACACCCCCTGAGATTTCAGTGTGTTTTCACAAAACCCCTTTCCGTTGATTTTTCGTCTAAAAATTGATAATTTCATTGAAAAAAAATTATGCAAATAAAAAATTAACCTCAATTAATGTATATGCAATATAATCTCAAAGACCAACTTTGTCATTTGAAGAATTTTTTTTTTTTTTGGGTATAAAATCATCAATCTTTGGACGAAAATCAACGAAAATGGGTTATGTAAAAACAAACTGAAACCTGAGGGGATGTTCGTGTAATTTGAAAAACTTCAGGAGATTTTGTGAGAAAACCAAATACCTCAGGAGGTGTTAATGTAAATAACTATATTAAAAAAAAAAAAAAAAGAAGCTTTTTACAACTGCCAACCCTCCCACATCCATTACAAAGCGCTATCAGTGAGACAGATGCCTTACTGGAAGAAACCAAACAACTTGACGTTACAGTTTATCTTATATGAGAAAACGAATCAAGCACAAATCGATCTTGTAACTGCCTAGGTGATATATATACAATACCATTGTCTGGAAAATTGGAATTCAGCAGTATCTTTATTCAATCGTTTTCAAAATCGATCTTGTATACAAAAAACCAAGGGGATAAGATTTCATTTTAAAAAAGAATGGGACCACTATTTGAATTCATTTAAGTCCTAGAAGTAGAATAGCCAGAAGTTTTGAGTACTATTTGCAAATTTTGGGGCCACGATTTGCTGGATTAGTAAGGTTATCATCAAATGAAGATACGAAATTGAGGGATTGGATTTCCATGATCCGAATAGGGTATTTTCTTAGGGAGATTTTCTGTTTAAACCCCACACTTCTCTTCGTTCACCCCATGTTCTAAGTTCACCCCATTTTTTAATTTAAATTTTCACAATTTCTAAGAAAACCCCACTATCTTCCCAAACTACCCTTAAATACACCACAAACTGAAAAAATAAGAAATAAAAAAGATTTTCTATTTAAACCCCACAATTTTCTTTGTTCCCAGCAGAAAAAAATACAAACAAATGGAACCCCAAACCCGAAATTTAATACTTTCTAGAGAAAGAGAATAGCTTTACCTCTCTCCAAGTAGAGGAGTTTGTCCTGATCTGATCCAATTTATACTTTACCTCTGTCCTGATCCAATTTAAATAGGATGTAGAGGAGTTTGTATTTTTCTAAAACTTAATAAATATGAAGAGTGGTGGGGTGTGTGTATAGATGTACTAGGATTAATTATTAAGTTGGATGACCTTTTTTGTCTTTTTACACAATAATAAAACTTACAGCTTAATGATTTAAGTATTGGGGTGAACAAAGAGAAGTGCGGGGTATAAATAGAAAATCTCTTTCTTAGGTATTCCTTTAATGATCATTCGTACAAAAGATCACTTTTAAATTCGAAATTATTTGACCACTCAATTAAACAAATGTCATTTTATGGTTTTCTTCAAGCACCGTATGCATCTATTTTATTGATGACAACTAGATGTCTTAAAGGTTTTCAATTTGTCTAATTATTTTGCAGAAATATTGTATGAGTGAAGACTTGAAAGATAGACGACTCGGATTATTGAAATAATATTTGTGACGGACCCCAATGGTGCGCTCAAATAAAATTATTTAAACACGGTGATCGTGGAAATAAAATTTATGCTGGTCTAAAATTCGTGTTGCTCTGCTTTATCGATACTATTAGCAAACTCTCTTTCAATGTAGAGGATCATCCAATCAGCAAAGAATTCATCGGCTATGGTGCTCCCAAGTCGATTCTTAATAATTTTCATACATGTGAAAAAGCTCATCCCTTTGTTGCTGTAGAAGAAGGAAGAGTCAACACTAACCGAATCAACTTGTCAAACAAATAGTAGTTTTGTACCAAAGTTGTTCCACCAGTTGTTGACATAACTGAGAAAGAGTGGTGATTTCCTTAAAGCATGAAAGGCGATGTATATCATTTTGAAAATACCCCTCAATTATTTTGCAGGACATTGTACTAGATGATGACTCGCCATTCTTTTTAAAGTGCTATTAGTATAAAAAGCAGTGTCAAAATTGTTCGGTAAATTTTAATATAAAACTGTTGAAATTGTGGATATTGACTAAAATGGACATGATGTTGAATGTATTATGTGCTAACCATGTGGTGGTGGAGGTGGAGGTGGTGGTGATGAAGGTGGAGGTGATAGCTAAAATAAAAAATAAAAAATTCATTAAAGGCTCTTATTTGCTTCTTAGGAAAGCACCTAAAGGCTGCTTTTAAAAGCTGCTATTAGGAGGTCATTGCTTTTAAAATAATGAGGATTTTTAATTTTACCAAACACCTTAAACTGGTTAACTTTAGAATGAAGCATATTTTGGAGAAAAAAAGCCTTACCAAATGGGGCCTAAGTAGTCATTGCCGTACAATAATGACGATGTGGATGTTGAGCTCTGAAGCCTGATTAATATATAGATCTACTTCATCCTCTGTAAAGTCTCCTCTTTGAATATTTGGCTTGAAGTAGTTCAAACACCTTAGTCTACAGCTCTTCCTGTACCTTTTTAATCCTGCACACATGCATGATGCAAAATTGTATAACATCTTTCTACAGCATGCACATCCGCATAATTAAACCTAGAGTGCTGCTAAACGAACCTTAAAATTAACTGAGTACACCATACTACCAAACTATTTATTAAATTACTAATTTACCTTAATATAAAATGACCAAAAAGGATATATTGAATTATGAAACAAATGTAATTTTAATAAGTACACTCTACTCACCATATTCAACCATAATAAAACGTAAGCAAAAAATCATACTTCCAAAAACATTAATATTAACTCCAACAATTTGTTTCATTGTTATTTATTAATTCATTGATGCAAACAAGTCTCATGGATGCTTCAGACATGTCGAGGGAGTCATCAAAAGAGGAATTAATTTTGGTTTTTTTGGTTTAGGTTGAAAAAAAAATTAAAATTAAAATTTGTCAGATCTTGAAACCTAGAAAGCTCATGTGCATACCCTTCAACTTGGTACTTCAGATGCATTCTTCCATGCACGCTAGTCTAAATTATAGTCTAGTATCGGTAGTCATACATGTGACTTTTATTCAGCTCATCACCCCCTTCCCCAAATTTTGTTTTAATACAAACGATAGTCTAAATTATAAGGGGAAGGGGGTTTCACATATTCATATTACCAAGATGTCATGTGAGTTCGAACCTAAGATCACTGATTGCCTAACGTTGTTATGCATACTAATAAATTGCAAAAGTATAGTTTGGAGACATAAACATACATGTGACTTTTATTCAGCTCATCACTACGCTTTATTTCTCATAGCATCTTCTCATGTGACTTTTCTATGCATGCCCACATTAATTTTGATATCCTCATTGTGTAGTCATATAAAAGAATTTTAAATTAACATCAACAAAAGGAAAACGGTAGTGCACAAGCTAGATGATATATACAATACAAAGTCGCCATCAAACATTACCCCAAAAAAAAAGGCAAAAGGAAAATACTAAGCCCAACATTACAAAGACTTAGACACCAAGAAATTCATTTGAATGAAAACAAAGCCAGTGATAGTTGTATTTTGTACAAGAATTTCTTTCTCTATTCTTGTTTTGAATGATTCCAAAGGTCCACGTTAAAAGAGAAATCACCTCTATCTAGTCCTTCTGAAACATTGGTACACTGTCTTTTCGATTGTGGCATATCATCAACCCAAAAACTTGTGAACCCTTCTTCCTCTAACGCGAGACCATAACATGTAGCTCTTTCAAAAGCATCCTCGTCATCTAAAAAGGTTTCCCACCAATCATTTCCATTCTTTGTTGATGGTGATGTTTGTGACGGCGTACTACAATTCTCAACTGTTTGAATATGGGGTTCTTTACTACTCAAACAATTTGAACTCTTGATGAAGCTTCGTGGTTGAGGTCTTATTACGATGGTCTTTATTGTTTCTTGGGGTTTATCTTTCACCTTTTTCAGGCGAGAAACCATCCGCAGTCGGGTGTTCCAATAATTTTTCACATCATTCGCTGTCCTTCCTGGAAGCCTTCCAGCAATCAATGACCACCTTCGACAGATTGCATGAGAAAATAAATCAATACATTTGTGCTATGATATACAAAAAAATAGTAGAAAGATGTGATGTTTTTCCAACAAAGGAGGTTTATGTTTCAGCTGCAATAAAAGGGCTTGTTAGTTTTGTTGGAAAATTCATGTAAACTTTCAGATATGGATGATTTTTAGCAAGGTAGACCTTTGGAGGATTATCAAAAATATAAACGGTTCTGATCATTGAACTACATTGTTGAGTAGCCCTAAGATGATGAATATGTGCATTTTTAATAAAATAAGGACATCCTAAAAGAAAAGCTCTCCACTTAACCGTATGTTTGGATGATGAAGTTTAAGTTATGAAGAAATTCAAAAATGACGAAAATCAATTTTGAAAGTTATTTGTTTGGTTAACTTAAAAATATACTGAGATAAATGCTGAATTTAAAGTTTATCCTTTTATAGGGTATCAATCTACAAACGAGAGGTTGTAGTTGGTAGATGTGTTAATGGTGGTAATAGTGACCCATCATGTGTTTTGTTGGTGGTGCGGCTTGTAGTAGGTGGTGAGGTCGAGTATCGTTGGTGATGGTGATGGTTATGCTATGCCAAGGTGGTTGCAGTAGACAGTGGCGGACCCAGACTTTTGTCCATCTGGGGGTGTAAAAAACAATTTCATGGCTGACTCTTACAAAGTCTAGGTTTTCATAGCAATACAATATATATTATAACACATAATCTATTTCAATAGTTTTTAAATATATGATATTGGGCCAAAATCTAAGGCTTTATATATTGTTCCACATGTTTATTAAGTCTTGGGCCTTGATATTTTCAATATAGGTGAGGTTTTGGGCTAAAACCTTGAAGGCTTTACTTATTTAGGGTGATGAGTGGGGATTTTGCATGCAAAATATTACCTAAGTGTCTTATTTTTATTGGCAAAGTATTTAGCTAGAGGGTGAAAAAAACACTTAAGTGTGGGCAGCTGCCCATAATAGGCATGGATTGGGTCCGCCAGTAGCAGTAGAGGTGGTGGTGGTGGCAGCGATGGTGGTGAATGTGTTGGTAGCATCACGGGTTGTTGTGGTGATGCCGTGGTGGGGGTTATTGTGGCAGAGATGGTGATGGCTATGGTAACATTGTGGTCACGGTGGTGATGACGGTAACAGTGGTTGGGATTGTGGTATTTTAAAAGGAATTAGAGTATGTTATTTTAGAAATTCTAACTTTTATCCAATTTGTAAGTTTATTTTCCTCATCTAACCACAGGGTAAGAGCTTATATAATATAATTTGTACACCAAGATTTTCCAATTTGCAGATCCAAGTAATTGAATAACCACATGGACAATAATGACGATGTGGATGTGGAGCTTCATAGTTAGGATAGAGCACTTATTTATTGGTACCTGTTTCCTAAAAGCTTGTGAAGCCTAATTATTAGATCTACTTCATCTTCCATAAAGTCTCCTCTCTTGATATTTGGCTTCAAATAGTTCAACCACCTTAGTCTACAGCTCTTCCTGCATCTGCGTAATCCTGCACACGTGCATAATGCAAAAAATTCCCGATGTGGGATAAGTTTATCAGCACCCCTCGACTCACGAGTGATATCATTTGATCTAAACACGTACACAACATAAGTGGAGAAGTTTAAGACCTTGTAAACATTACTAATTTAATTTAGGCTTCACTGCCTATTAAGCTCTAGCTATATATTAACCATCTATATCATATATCTCTCTTTGAGTTATATTTACGTTGGTACCTGCTTTGTAAGGAACTTGGTGCCAGTTTCCTTCTCCATGATTCTCAATGCACTGCCTCAAAAGATCATCTTCCTCTCCAGTCCAAGCTCCTTTTCTCACACCCAAGTTATAGCCCTCCATCTTCTCGTTGGCCAGCGTTGTATGTTAGCAGCTAGTTTATCTTGTGTCTGCTAGTTACTTCAAAGCCTCCAGAAGCCACCTAGCATTATAAATAAAAGGTCTCTGAAGGGAATGGAGACGATCAGATTAAAGCTTACAAGGCCAGTGACGTGCAATGTCTCGTATCCACAGAAGCAAAAAGTGACAAGTTTAAGAGATTGCTACAATTCTCCATCATAAATTAGCCACCAGTCTAACTATTAAAATATGTTTCCATGTAGGGCTTACCAAAAGAAAATGTTATATATATATATAGTTACAGTCACGCACTAACTAGTTAATAAATTAATATGACACCACATTTTGACTCACTCTATAATCCATCTCGTGATCTAAATTGTTACTCTTTTTAGATCTTCATCGAAAGATCATCCTTTCAAAAATTCGCTCAAACCAAAAAACGTCTAGTTATCTAACAAGGAAATGTTCAAAATAACAATTAAGGGCCACCGATTAAAATACGAGCCTAAAAATTGAAGGTTTCTGATTTCACACGTTGTGGAGTAGACAAAATCCACGTAGCTAGCACTGTATTAACTTTCTAACTTGAATGGCTCGACAGTTGTTGTATATGAGTATATATAGCTGCAATTTCTAGGTGACAAAGAAAGTGAATTTTCCAGGGCATAAAATTCTCTAATTGCCGAAGTACATATTCTACGAATAAGAATGCAGCATCGTGTAACCTTTTACTACACACATCTCTTGAATCCTGCTTTTTAGAGTACTGGCTCCTCCCAACCCGATTTCCTCAATGTTTGTTTGTAATAGAAAAAAACCAAAAATTGGGGCGACAAAACCAGCAACTAAAAAATTAGGCAGAAGTGGTTGATAACAATTATTGGCCTGCTTACGTACTTGACCTATCTCAACAGTAAGGAAATCTCATCAAAGATGGTCTATATTAATGGCAGACCCAGGAATTTTTATAGGAATAGGCTAATTTTTTTTATTTTATAGAGGAGATATATTATAAGCCTTTTTTTTCTTGAACAAATGTAAATAAAATTTTACAAATCAAACAAAGCCATATTACACAAAGAAGTACAAAATATAAATAAATACCAAACAATCTCATTCTCGTACAAAACCATCCTTATAAACAAATCTTAAAACAATGGTCGTTTGCTCTCTATTAGAGGCATCTTTTGCTTCATCAACAAGAATACAATAAGTTGATTCCCCAAAAATACTAGACACTAAAAATCATATATACTAATTAATTCAAGTTGCAAAAATAAAACATATATTAACAATCTTCAAAAGTTTTCACTCAAACCCTAAATCATAAAAACTTAACAACAACAATTAAAATTAGAAATTGAATATATATAAAAGAGAAAAACTTACCAAGATTGAAGAACCCATTCAAGATAGGTTGGTACAATTTTTTAGAGGAGGAGAGCTATTTCCTCTAGGCTCTCAAGGTTCAAATATGGCGTTTTGGGTGGCTAGAAGAAATTTTTTTTTTTTTTTGGTTACAGGCTAGAAGAAATTTTTTGATGTTTGCTCTATTTGGGTGTAGCCCAATCCTAGTACGATTAGAATAGCTCAAGTTGGTAGAGCCTTAGCGTGAGTTCTGCTTCTAATCAAATATATATAGGTTTGGATTGGATTGACGTTTATTATTTCCTATATGCTTCAGGAGTGGGACTGAGCTATTATTTACTTTACTTAGATTGGGCTATTATTAATTTATTAAAAAAAGAAAAACAATGCATGTGTGGGCTATATTTATTTGATGCAATGGGCTAATATTTATTTGAGTAAGAATAAACCTATAATAATAAGACCATATTTAATATTTTATAAATGTTCCCATAGGCTGGAGCCCACTCCAGCCTAGGCTTAGGTCCGCCTTTGGTCTATATATTTTCAAGTGATCAACGAGACTAAGTGGATTGATAACAATATTTATGATGGTCAGAGAAAGAACAAAGATAATCAAAGCCAAGAAAATGAGAGAAACCATCAATTAATTGTCTCTATTAATTTTACAATGCTAATTAAAGGAGAGTATTTGTACTCTCATCAAAGCTTAACAGTCTAATTAGCTGTTTAATTAACAGCCTAACTACTTCTTAAACAAACTAACTAAAGACACGAGGATTAACTGTCTTCAGATATCACACATAGGCACACGCGCCTAACATCTCTCTCCAAAATTCTTTTAATAAACTATGCTTAATGCGGTTTCAAGGTAAACTTACTTCCACATAGTACCGAGCCAAGCTCTCTTTACGGAACAACAACTAAAAAAGTTTCCACCAACTAAATGCTTATTTTGTAAGGGACTTATAGGTCAATTGGTTAAGTGAATTTATCTCTTTACCTGAGGTTCTAGGTTCGTTCCCCCTCTACTCTAGTATCACTTCTATAAATTGATTTTTTATATTAAAATTAATGTGTATGTTTAAAATAATCATGCAACGTAATATGTAATATTATTAAACTGTCAATTCTTATTGTATATTCAAATAAAAGTCAATTTGATCACTGGTACACATAGGGCACATTTTAGTAATTAACAAAGAAATCTAAAAGGAGGAATTTTTGTTTACTTCTGAGTAAAAGAAAAGGGAGGAAGAATAAGATAAGAGAAATGAAGAGAGAAAAGATAGGAAAAATATGTAGAAAATCAGTTTTTTATACTAGTTGAAATTTTTTGAAAATAAGACTTTGATAAAAGAGGTGTCATTTAGGTTGCACCTCTTGGGAAAATAAAATTTATGTGGCAATTAGGTTCGAGCTCAACTCGACCACTTGATCTCAGGCACAACTCATCCACTCGGACTTGCGAGCTCAGCTTGATCACTTGGACCCAAGCTCAACTCAGTCATTTGGATTTTAGCTGAGCTCGGCATTGAGATATTTTACCTCAGCAACATCAATGAAACAATACTTTTTTTATATCTTACATATAGCTGAATAAAAGTGTTAATAAAAAATATTCTGAAGAAAAAAAAAAGTGTTTTCAAAAGTAAAGTTGTTAACAATTTTAATGCTGAAAGAGAATGAGTGAGTGATGGATGTTCCAAGGAAACAAACGACGAACCTCAGAAGCTAAAAACACTGAAGAAGTCGCTCAAAAAGTCCCTTCCTCTGAGGGTTTTTAGTTTTCCTTCAGTCCGGTGGTTCAACTCTTCTCAACTTGGATATGTGTATGTGATGTAGGACGAAATATGGGTCAATTATGGTGTGAAAAATTAATTTAAATAAAGTGGCTCAAAGTTGGAAGGAAATCGTATGAGAGAGGAAAATTCCAATTAAATGTCAATTATGGCGTAGGAAAAGAAGGAAGGCGTATCGTTGGGATTTTCTGATTGATTGAGAAAGTTTGAAGCAATTATGATTCTGTCAAGATTTTTATTTAATTTAATGTTTTATTTTATATTTTAAAGAATAAGTTATCTATTAGGATATTATTTTCCTAATATGATTTTATTTTAGCTATAATTTTTATTATTTTCTTGTTAGCTAAGTTTAGGAATATTCTAGAACCTAGAGTTTCCTACGATTTTAGGGTTTTCTTTGTTTTCTATTTAAGCCAACTCATGGCACTGTACTTGTCAGTTTATTTATCTTATTTTCAATCAATATATTTGAGGTTTACTGGTGGATTCTAGTTTGTTGGTGGATTCCGACATTGTTACTTGTAGGGTTATCGTTCGATCTCCCTATCCCTTATATTTCGTTGTGTCAGTATGGGTGGCCACTCTCATTATAGAGCAATGAAGGAGTTTATCAACAAGTTTACAGCAAACTTCCTCTTAACAGAGGAAGAAAAATGTGCTATTATAGTTAGCGACACTGCTGCTGAACGAAGTCGCTGTACAAACACTACGCCAAATTTCACTTTCAGCAACACTACATAGGCATCGGTAAAACCAGTCAACAGTGGTGCTTTTTTCAATGTATAATGAAAGGTTTGTGGCGTCCTAAGGCCACGATGGAGATTGTAAGCATTCGTGACGAGCGCTTTTTGTTTGCCTTCAAAATCATTTGGTAAATTTTAATATAAAACTATTCAAACTGTGGATATGACTAAAATGGATATGTTGTTGAATGTGTTATGTTGTATGCTGTGGCAGTTAGCTCATCTGCCCGCTATAGTTGCTTCAAAGCCTCCACAAGCCACTTAGCTTTATAAATAAAGGGTCTCTGGTATGGAGATCATCGAATTAATTAAACCTTAAAAGGCCAGTGACGTGCAAGTCCCATTTCCGCAGAAGCATATAATGACAAGTTTAAATGATTGCGACAGTTATTATCAATCATAACTTATATCCACATACATATAGAAAGCTGCAATTTCTACATGAGCAGGAAATTAAATTTTCCAGGTCATAAAACTCTTTGATATTCAAAGCAACCCTCTAAGAATATAAATTAATTTAATTAGAATTAATTGGGGAGTTGTTCTAACGAGATTCATACTTAGTGTAACAATTAGACAATTTCATACTCAAGAAAATCCCCTTTATCAAGATTGATTGCCTATGATTTTTTGTTTTGTTTTTGTTTTTGTTTTTTTGAATACAAACGATAGTCTAAACTATAAGGGGAATGGGATTTCACATATTCACATTACCAAGGTGTCATGGGAGTTTGAACTTGAGACCACTAATTGCCTAATGTTATTACGCATAATAACAAATCGCAAAAGTATAGTTTTTGGAGACATAAACATACATGTGACTTTTATATCACTATGCTTTATTTCTGATAGCATCTGTCTCATGTGACTTTTCTATGCATGCCCACATTAATGTTGATATCCTCAATGTATAGTCATATAAAAGAATATTAAATTAACATCAACAAAAGGAAAACAGTAGTACACAAGCTAGATGTTCATTTGAATGAAGACAAGGCCAGTGATAGTTGTATTTTGTACAAGAATTTCTTTCTCTATTCTTGTTTTGAATGATTCCAAAGGTCCACGTTAAAAGAGAAATCACCTCTACCTAGTCCTTCTTCTGAAACATTGGTACACTGTCTTTTCGATTGTGGCATATCATCAACCCAAAAACTTGTGAACCCTTCTTCCTCTAATGCGAGACCATAACATGTAGCTCTTTCAAAAGCATCCTCGTCATCTAAAAAGGTTTCCCACCAATCATTTCCATTCTTTGTTGATGGTGATGTTTGTGATGGCGTACTACAATTCTCAACTGTTTGAATATGGGGTTCTTTACTACTCAAACAATTTGAACTCTTGATGAAGCTTCGTGGTTGAGGTCTTATTACGATGGTCTTTATTGTTTCTTGGGGTTTATCTTTCACTTTTTTCAGGCGAGAATCCATCCGCAGTCGGGTGTTCCAATAATTTTTCACATCATTCGCTGTCCTTCCTGGAAGCCTTCCAGCAATCAACGACCACCTTCGACAGATTGCAAGAGAAAATAAATCAATACATTGTGCTATGATATACGAAAAAGAGAGTAGAAAGATGTGATGCTTTTCCAACAAAGGAGGTTTATGTTTCAGCTGCTATAAAAGGGCTTGTTAGTTTTGTTGGAAAATTCACGTAAACTTTCAGATACTACGCTTTTTATGGGCACATTTTATATGACTAAAAAGTTTATTATATGGATGATTTTTAGCAAGGTAGACCTTTGGAGGATTATCAAAAATATAAACGGTTCTGATCATTGAGCTACATTGTTGAGTAGCCCTAGGATGATGAATATGTGCATTTTTAATAAAATAAGGACATCCTAAAAGAAAAACTCTCCACTTAATAGTTTTAACCGTATGTTTGGATGATGAAGTTTAAGTTATGAAGAAATTCAAAATTGACGAAAATCAATTTTGAAAGTTTCTTGTTTGGTTAACTTAAAAATATAATGAGATAAATACTGAATTTAAAGTTTATCCTTTTATTGGGTATCAATCTACAAACGAGAGGTGGTAGTTGGTAAATGTGTTAATGGTGGTAATAGTGACCCATCTTGTGTCTTGTTGGTGGTGAGATCGAGTATGCTATGCCAAGGTGGTTGCAATAGAGGTGGTGGAGGCAGCAATGGTAGTGAATGTGGTGGTAGCAGTGATGGTGGGGTTGTTGTGGTGATGCCGTGGTGAGAGTTATTGTGGCAGAGATGGTGGGTGCGATTGTTGGTGATGGTGATGACTATGGTTATGGTAACATTGTGGTCACGGTGGTGATGGCCGTGACAATGGTTGGGGTTGTGGTATTTTAGAAGGGATTAGAGTATGTTATTTTAGAAATTTTAACTTTTGTCTAATTTATAAGTTAATTTTCCCCATCTAATCACAAGGTAAGAGCTTATATAGTACAAGTAATTTGTACACCAAGATTTTCCAATTTGCAAATCCAAGTGGTTGTATAATTGAATAACCACAGTAGATGTTTATCTTCCATAGGAAGCATTGTTGAGTTTACCCCATGTTCTTTCAGACAAATTTAAACCTTTATGTAAAGGCTTTTTATCACAAATGATCCCTGAGGTTTGCAAAATTATCGCCTTTCGTCCTTAATTTTTTTGTGTGACATTAATGGTGCTTAAGGTTATACTCCACACATCAAAATGGCTCTTGCCGTCAACTTCAGTCCAATTTTCTATTAAAAAGCTGACATGACACATATGTGGGCCACACATCCAATAATATATAGCCACGTGGCTTTAAATAAAATATTAATATATTTAAAAAGAGATTTAAATTTTAAAAAGATAAGATTAAAACTTTTTTTAAAAATAAAAATAAAAAAACTCTCTCACCCTCTTACTTCCAACCTATCAATGGTTGGGGAAGGGATAGGGCATGTTTGGGAGGCCTCACTGGACTGGACTGGGTTAAATTGTACTTGAAACCCATGTTTGGTAAGTGAGGGGACTAACTTAAATGAGACTATATTGTCCACCAGTAAAAAAATTGCCTCACTCGCATGTCCAATATAGCGAGCTTGAAACATGGTTCGCAAAATAGCGAGCTCACTAAACAGAACACGCGAGTCCAACGCGATACTAGTTTCTTCTTCTTCTTCACCTAGACACGAGCCTGGGCAATGGACGCCAAGTCCTCCACTTTCGAGCCCAAGTTCATCGAAAAGGCTTGAAACCCAGCAATCGCCTTGAGATCTTGCTGCTGCTAATGGTCGCCAAAGGCCGAGCTCTGGTTGTACATGTGGGTCAGGGACGACGAGGCTTGGGTCTCTGTTTGGCTATCAGAATAGCGCACGGTGTCGGGCCTAAGCTTGGAAGGCGACGACCATGGGCCCCAACTTTGGGGGGGGTGGGGGGGTCGCAAATAAAAGCCATGATTCATTGAATTGACGTAAGAGTCGAAGCAGCCATGGTAGATGTAGAGAGTGGAGAAGATGATGGTGAGCTTTGAGATTGAGTTGAATTGTTCATCGTATGAACAAATTGAGTAATGAAAAGTGATAAGGAAGAAAATTAGAGAAAGAATTGATGAAATTTGTGAGAGAATCACAACTGAAGAGTTTTTGGCAGGGAGAAAATTTGAGAAGCAAAAATGAGAGAAGGATCAAAAGTCGTGAGGAAGAAGAAGATAGGAAGAAAGATTTTTTTTTTTTTTTTTTTTTTAAAAGGGGGGTTGGGAAGGAAAGGAAGAAGAAAAGGAGAAAAAGGAGAAAAAAAATAAAAAAAGAAAAGAGATAAGATAATTTTAGCCTTTAAAAAATATTAAATTTTATTTGTTTTTATTATTATTTACTTTTAGGTCAAAATCCTTAATTAAAAGTAAATATAAGATATTAAAATAAATATTTTTTAGTCCGACACAACACCAAACATAGGTCTTCACTATTTTTACAATCCAACTTCTTAGTCCGACGCAGCACCAAACGTAGGTCAGTACTTAATCCAGCTTAGGCTAATCCGAGCTAATCCAAGACAGTCCCAGGATTTAGTCCAGTCCATGACAGTCCGCCGTACCAAATGACCCCATAGGGTCCAAATTTGGAATGGTGGTTATGGCTCTTTCTTATGAACTTGAAATGGTTTGTAGTTGCTGTGATGGTAGAAGTTGAACTGGTGTTTACCTATAGCTACACATGAGTTGGGCATGTGATTCATTAACCCATATGCAGGCAGGGGCGGACACACTAAGAGACAAGAGGGGTCGCATGACCCCTTGGATGACGGAAAAATGGTTTTGGAGGTCTCAGACAACCCCTTGGCTAGCAGATGCGTGACCCTAAGTGTGCACACAACCTGCTCGATGAAAGTCCCCAAAGGCCAAAAGCCTTGCGTAGCGCAGGGCCTAGCTGCTGCGCTTGCAAGGTTCTAATTTTTTTTTAAAGCACCTAGCCAAAACGACATCGTTTTGGTCCCAGCGCATTCAATTTTTTTTTAATGACCTAGCCTCAAAACTATGTCATTTTAAGCAAGGCTTTAGAAAAAAGAAAAAAAAGGAACAGCACAACATCATCTCTCTCCCTTACCCTCAATTCCTCTTGCCCAAAAAAAACAAACATTGCTCTTTACCCTACTATGAATCCACCCAAACCCTTACCCTCAATTCCTTTCTCCCAAAAAGAAACCCTTCAATTCTTCTCTCTATTTGCCTCCACTTTTAATTCCCGGGAAGGAACTCGTCAATTCCTTGCAAGACCAAGTACTTTTCTAACCCTTTTACTTTTCGAGTTTTTTTTCTTCTTTCATTTGATTGCTTTACTTTCTCTGTTCTAATAATTCTTTTTCATGTAGATCAAAAAATAATCTTTTCTTTTTTGTTCGTTTTATTTGACAGAAAATGGTGATATGTTTTTATGGATAAAATTTCAGATAATGTATGTCAGATGCAATTAAATCATTTATGTTCCCTCTTTTTCAATTTTTTTTCCTTTTACCTTGATCAAAAGGTTAATATTTGTTGTTGTTTTTAGGACATTTCCTATTGAGAGGAGGGGCAATATTATACTAAACTTATACACACTACAAATATGCTAGGACTTGAACCCAAGACATTTCATGGGGGAGCAATTGCTCCAAACCACTTGTGACACCTCGACCAAATTTTAACCATTTATTTAATCCATTTATTTTATTTAGTTGTGAAATTACAATTTTGCCCTTGGGATAAGGTCACGTTAGTCACTTTTTGATCCTTAAGGAATTTTGGAATTTTTTAGGCATCATTTGTGTAGAGCTCGTCGATACCAGTTTGTAGACACGTGGTGGGCTCAAATCGGAGTTTTAACAAAGAAGTTACAGTCAACGGAAGTGCAGTGGCACAACCGAAAATATTTCAAAGTCAGAATTTTAAAAACCCAGCTCAATCTCTCTCTCGCATCTCTCTCTCTCTCTCTCTCTCTCTCTCTCTCTCTCTCTCGGCAATGCACAGCCGGCACTTTGACCAGCGATATCTTCCTCCTCCGACCACTTCCGGCCACGAAACCACCTCCATTAGAACCAGCCCGGCTCCCTCTCTCCTTTCCTCCCCTTCTCCGACGAGCTCAGCCACTCCCTTGCCGGCGGTAGCTCAAAAAAGTCCGGTTTTCTTCGAAACTTTCCGACGTCGTTTCCGACGAATTCCAGCCACCATTTTGTTGATCCAGGTATGTTTCTTCACTTATTCAACGTGATCTAGCTGATGGTTTGGTTGGTTTGGATCGATTTTGAAGTTTTGAAGCTCAATCTAGAATCTAAGTTTTGGCCGGTTTTGGAACGCAATTTTCGGCCAAGAACAAAAGTTTCTCCGCTAGTTGTCATGAACACGTAGGTATAGGTATTGTTGGGTGTTTCGAGAATTTTTCGGTTGCTGGAATTTTATCAAGACACCCACGCATTGACGGCGAATGTGGCGGCTCGTGGGCCATGGGGTGGTGACCCATTGTGTTCTAAAATGTTCCCCATGTCATCCCGAGTATGACGGTATGCTCATATTTGAATCTGGTTATCGTTTGACGGTTGAACGGATTTACGCCTATTAGGCGATATCCGAGTTCGATATGTTCAGACTGTTGGATCGGCTCCATTTCCAAATATATTGTTCTTTGTACCTCTAAGATCGTATAGGAACTCACGGATCGAGAATCGGAGTCTCGAATACTCCGAATCAATGATTCAAAGATTACGTAAAAGGATGACTGTTCGATCGTGCGATCGAGAGAGATCCGACCGTTCGATCGAGACCAAACTTGCAGAATGTGTTTAGTAGACTTGGTTGAACTCATAGGAACTTTCGGATCTGAAATCGGAGGACCAAATTTGGGAAGTTTGACCACTTGGTTGACCGAGAGTCTTCCGAGGTTATTTCACTTTTTGAAATGCGTAGTTGGACCTTAGAAACTCCCCGTTCGTTGTACACACACCTTGAGTCCCGGGAAAACTAAGAGTTTGCTTTAAAGTTCTCGTTTCTTTAATAGGTACTCAGGCTCAGCATGCTCAACAAGCAGGACCCTCTCAGGGTTACGCGGCTTCGGACTTTCTGTGAGTGGACTTTGTTTTTAAATAAGCATTATTTTCAAAATTGAAAAGTTATGCATATATACATATATAAATTGGGACATTTTGACTATTGAAACTTTAATATTGTTTTAACATTGCTTTATGGTAATTTATGGAATCATTGGCTTGTTTTTGGATACTTAAAGGTTGTGGTTATTTTGGGTTGACTTATTGTTATCTTGACAGCTATTATCTATACTTTGAATATGTATATCTTGGGATTTGTGTATTTGATACAAGTGATGTCCGGTTGTCTAGGGATGTTTTGGGTACATGGGATTGTTGGAAAGTGGTTATGAAATGGGATTTGGGTTGTGGTTTATGTTAGTCTAGAGTGCTTTTAGCATTATCCTGTGTACCTCCCCAACACTTGGATACTTGGAAACATTGGATACTTGGATATGTCGGAACCCGGGCACCCTTAACGGGGTGTTTCGGAGACCTTTAGTGGGGTAGTCTGTGCGAGTAGGACTTGTCACAGGCATACGAGTATTGAGGATTCTGTTCTACGTGCTAGTGAGCCCAGTCCCTCGGTTGGACTGCTCGTTCCCTAGCCACATGGTCAATTGAAAATTCTTCCATGTGGTCAAGTCAAACAATCCCCCGGTTGGATTGTTTCCCCGGTACAAGTTTGGTAGTGGTCTTACCTATTTATACCTTCATTCTTATTTATTGGTGAGGATCCTTCCTTGCTCGCTGTGCCAACGGGCACGCGTTTTGGGTGAGAGTGGTTTGGGAAAAAGGGAAAAGTTTTGAGTGGGTTTGGGTATTAGTATACCATTACGGGATATAGGTTTTAACTTGGTTTTAATTTAACTATATATTTATATATCGGTTTTCAATGCATGTTTTGGCATCGTTTTATTAAAATGGTGGGGTTAGTACATTGATCATAATTATGTTGAAACTTGTTTTGTCCACTCACAATTTTCTGTTTTGCGCCCTCTAGGCAGTAGCTTGATCTGAGCCGAGTAGGCGAGCCAAGACTTGTACTTCTGAGCCTTGAACTTCTGTAGGGCAACCTTTATTTGTTTTTATTTATGTCGAACATTTGTTTTTGGTTGTAAACTGAGCTTCCTTAGAACTGCTTTGTTTTCGTCCGTGTTAGGGTTGGATGTAAGGTCGGAGGCCTACTGTATAAACTGTGTGTTTTTGTATTGTGTGTGCTGCCAGTTGGGATTGTTTTATTGTGTTTTGACAGGTTGAAATTTTTGGAAAAAGTCAGTTTTTCAAGGGAGACTCTGCCGAAATTTCGGTAGAAGGTCTCGAACCTTTTTTCTTTTGTTTTTGGAAAGGAGGATATTGTTAGTAAGTGGGCCTGACATTAGTTGGATGTCGGAAAAACCACATGGGTCGTCACGGATTCTGAGGAATTCGGGGCGAGTCCTGTCACCACTACACTAGAGGGTCCTTTACTAATATTTGGATTTTCTACTTTCTTAGCAATTTTGTCAATATAACAGTGTTATTTCTATCCTAAATTTTTTTATAGAACTTTTACACTAAGACCCCTTGGGGTAAAAATTCTGGATCCGCCACTAGATGCAGGTACTGAACATGAATTGTAGATACTAACTATGAAATCTTGTATGTTGGGCTCAACTATGCAGCCACAGTAATGAGAACATGGGGAAAAGACGGCAGAGTAGAAGACCGAAGGGGAGGGCTAGCGACAGGTTTTTCTATATTTAAATTCAAGTTTTAATTTTCTTTTTATTTTTGCTAAAAAAGTTAATTTAATTTTTAAATATATGAAATCTACATAGCACTATATTATTAGATGTGTGGCTCCACATATATGTCACATCAACATTTTAATAGAAAATCTGATGTAAACCGACGGCAGAGACCATTTTGATGTGTGAAAGATAACCTTAAGGACCATTAATATCACAAAAAAGCATTAAGAACGAAAGACGATAATTTCGCAAACTTCAGAGACCATTTGTGGTAAAAAGCCTTATGTAAATGTTGTAACATATATGATCACTATGTTTTACGATTCACAGAGGCTAGATACATCATGCGTGGCTACATGGCCCTCCTAGTGCTTTTTGTGGTTGTGCATGCGTACTGAGATAAACAACAGAATATATAATATAGAAAACAAAGCACGGGATGCATGTCGGCGATTGTGGATTTTAGTTTTGTTTTTCATGAGTATGATTTTGTTCAGCCAACTACAAAAGCATAAATATATATGCATGTGATGAACAGAATAATAAAGCATGTAGAAACAATTTTTTTTTAATAAGAAAGCATATCTTGAGCTCAATTAATGAAGGACAAGAACGAGTACAATAATGACGTGGATGTGGAGCTTCATAGTTAGGAAAGAGACACTTATTTATTGGTACCTGTTTCCTAAAAGCTTGTGAAGCCTAATTATTAGATCTACTTCATCCTCTTCAAACTCTCCTCTCTTGATATTTGGCTTCAAATAGTTCAACCACCTTAGTCTACAGCTTTTCCTGCACCTGTTCAACCCTGCATCCATGCGTAATGCAAAAAAAATCCCGATGTGGGATAAGTCTCTCAACACCTCTCGACTCACGAGTGATATCATTTGAGTAAAACACGTAGACAACATAAATAGTGAATAATATGGGATCACTAGTGACTATTGAGCCTAGCTGGTGAAAGACAAAATTAAAAGCAACCAATTGGCAATAAGTGGAGAAGTTTAAGACCTTGTAAACATCACTAATTTAATTAAGGCTTCACTGCCTATTAAGCTCTAGCCATATATTAACCATCTATATCATATATCTCTCTTTGAGTTACATTTACATTAATACCTGCTTTGAAAGGAACTTGGTGCCACTTTCCTTCTCCATGATTCTCAATGCACTGCCTCAAAAGATCATCTTCCTCTCTAGTCCAAGCTCCTTTTCTCACACCCAAGTTATAGCCCTCCATCTTCTTGTTGGCCAGCGTTGTATGTTAGCAGCTAGTTTATCTTGTGCCTGCTAGTTCCTTCAAAGCCTCCGGAAGCCACCTAGCATTATAAATAAAAGGTCTCTAACGGTATGAAGATCAGATTAAAGCTTACAAGGCCAGTGACGTGCAATGTCTCGTATCCACAGAAGCAAAAATTGACAAGTTTAAGAGATTGCTACAATTCTCCATCAGAAATTAGCTACCAGTCACTATTAAAATATGTTTTCATGTAGGGCTTACCAAAAGAAAATGTTATATATATATCTAGCTAGTAAATTAATATGACACCACATTTTGACCTACTCTATAAATTATAATCCATCTCGTGATCTAAATCGTTCATTTTTTTAGATCTTCATTAGCAAAAGTTCACTCAAACAGAAAAACGTCTAATATCTGACAAGGAAATGTTCAAAATAACAATTAAGAGCCCCCGATTAAAATAAGAGCCTAAAAATTGAAGGGTTCTGATTTCACACATTGTGGAGTAGACAAAATCCACGTAGCTAGCACTGTATTAACTTACTAACTTGTCAGTGCCCGACAATTGTTGTATATGAGTATATATAGCTGCAATTTCTAGGTGATCAGGAAAGTGAATTTTTCAGGGCATAAAATTCTCTAATTGTCAAAGCACATATCCTACGAATATGAATGCAGCATCGTGTATCCTTTTACTACACACATCTCTTGAATCCTGCGTTAGAGTGTTCGACTGGCTCCTCCCAACACCCTTCCCTCAATGTTTGTTTGTGATGAGAAAAAAACCTAAAATTCAGGCAGAAGTACACCTAGCATTATTTGCTCAATTATTGGCCTGTGTACGTACTTGACCTATTTCTTCAAAGCGGGTCTATATATTATCAAGTGAACGAGACTAAAGTGGATTGATAACAATATTTATGATGGTCAGAGAAAGAACAAAGATAATCACAGCCAAGAAAATGAGAGCTACCATCAATTAATTGTCTCCGTTAAATTTACAATGCTAATTAAAGGATAGTATTTGTACTCTCATCAAAGCTTAACAGTCTAATTAGCTGTTTAATTAATAGCCTAACTACTTCTTAAACAAACTAACTAAAGACACGTGGCTTAACTGTCTTCAGATATCACACATAGGCACACGCGCCTAATATCTCTATCCAAAATTCTTATAATAACTATGCTTAATGCGGTTTCAAAGTAAATGATGTAGAACATATGGCCGAGTTGATCGAGGAACAACTGGACAGGCGCGAACGTCGTCGTGACAGCAAAGCTCAATCTATGAGAGTATGGGCCCCGAGCTTAGAATCGGGCCCATGAACTATCGTTTCGAAGAGAACGGCGTGATAAATGCAACTCAATGCCTCACTATGACGTATGAGCTATTTGAGCTATTTTAGCCAAATTCTATCGTTTACTTTGACTTTTCAGCCTTTAAAGTTTTTAGGATATTTTGGGAAACTTTTATTATTTCCCTTTTTGGTTTCTAATTAGCTTTCTTAGCAAGTCTAGGGATTCTCATTAGCTTTCCAAGCAAGTCTAGGGTTTCTCTTGTATAAAAGGAATGCATTGGAGCATCCTGAATTATTCTTCTTATTTTCCAATCAAAGACCTTTGAGTTTTACTCAATGTTCTGGTGGATTCCAGTTTGTTGGTGGATTCCGACATTGTTATTTTAGGATTATCGTTCGATCTCCCTATCCCTTATATCTCGTTGCGTCAGTTGGTATAAGAGTAGGTTTTTTCCTGACTCGAAGTGCCTCCAATGGCTCGTCCTGACAGAGAAGATAGGACCCGTGGAGATGAGGAACTAATCACTCATGACGAATTCAATACAGCAATTGAGGGTCCACGTCAAATGATCCTGACCTTGGGAAACCAAGCAAGACCAAACGAAGATAAAGGAGAAGACCGGCGTAACGAACGACGTCCCCCACAACGCCCTTGTCAAGACGATAGAGATGCGGAGTTGAAGGAAGAAATTCATGATGATCATGCCTAACCCAATAACCAACGCCAATAAGACTATTGCATGAAGACTGAAATTCCATATTTCAATGGGCACTTACAAGTTGAAGATTTCTTGGATTGGCTTGTTGAAGTGGAGAGGTTCTTTGAACTTATGGAAGTTCCCGAGGCGAAGATGGTGAAGCTAACAACTTTTCGTCTCAAAAGAAGTGATGAATATGGTGAGATCAATTACAAAAGAAACGCCAAAGGTAAGGCAAAGCTCATGTGTGGACTTGGCGATGGATGAAGCAATTAATGATGGATAGATTCCTCCTGGCAGACTTTGAGCAATATTTGTACCGTCTTTACTACAATTGCAGCAAAGGCCATAGGACGGTGGCAGAGTATACTTGCGCCTCGCAGAACTTAATAGCCTAGATGAAACTGATAGTCAACAAGTGGCAAGGTACATGAATGGGCTTAAACCTTCCATCCAAGATCGAATTGGGTTGCAGACTTTCTAGACTGTGCAAGAGGCCAATAGCATGGCCCTCAAGGCGAAGCTTATGGAGAACAAGAGACGATCAAGTTTTGGAAATTTTCAAAAGAAATCTGTCGATTCATCTGTCCCTGCAAAAGACAAAGGTAAAGAAGTTGCACAGGTTCCTGGGAATAATAATACTAACAAATAGTAGGGCACAAAGGGAGCAGCAGAAGGCAGTAGCCGCAATGGGGATA